>JARBJD010000228.1:0-121047 GCA_033064195.1 Blattamonas nauphoetae | reverse complement strand
TACACGATGCTTCTGTCTTCAATCAATATTTCTAGTTGTCCTCATTGATCTCTCTTACAAGGACCATCATTTGCTTCAAGTATGTTCTCTTCTCATTGCAGATTGTGATTGAGTTGAAATTTCAGTGTTCATTCCATCATATCTGCACTTCCATTCTGTGTTGGTTCTACAGAATTGTTTCTTTCTTTGTTTCCAACCTTCACGTTTCATTCTATCATTCATGGTCGAGGGTCACAAATGGTTCGAATCCAGTATGTCTCGAGAATACCATTACAGCGTCTTAATGTCGTCGACAATGAAGTGGCAATAGTCGATGAGGAACCAGATAGTATGTTTGAAAGAACATACCGATCGTGCGTCTTTCAAGAGTTGGGTCAGCTTTGTTTGTCATCGCCCTTCAATCCATGCTTCTTCATCAGTGAATATGTCTTCTCCCAATGTTCTCTGCTGTATTGACCACAATGTTTCTGAAGATTGGGCGGGAAGTTAATGAAATCATTTATATGTACTTCCTCGTCGATGTCCTTTCCAGTTCTGCGCAACGAACAATGTCTTTCGATTTTGTCTCGATACCCTTACGGCATTCTTTTATCTCCTGTTGCGGTGAATACATCATCCTGGCATGTACATTCTGTGATTCGTGTATGGATTGTTCTTGTTCTTGATTGATGAGAAAGCACTTGGATAGAGGGAATTAAAGTCAACACCACAGACGAGTCATTTTATGTTCTGTATCAGTGGAGACAACTTTTCCATCTTCATATGTGAAGTTTGATTGATTGATTGTCACGTCTTTAATGTTCTGTCGATGTTGAACATTCGATAATCCACCAGTCACAGCTGCTCTGAGTTTGTGATATGTTTGCTCGTGTGTCGGGAGTCATTGGTAGTGATTTCCAGATGCAGTACTTCTTCAGTTGAATTCAATCTTGTGAGATGTTCATCATGGTCTGACTTGTAGGTGTTGCAGTAATCACATCAGATCTTAACGTTCTCTTTTGAATGTCCTTTCGAATTGTCGATTCGATCCAGTAAGTTGGACGTACTGCTTGTGAGAAGTGACTCTTTGCAGATATAGCACACTCTCTTGCACTGTTGAACGAACCACTCATAGTCTGCTTCCAGTGACATTTTTATCAGTACTGCGATGAGCTTCTGGTCTTGATAGATGTACGATGCAACTTTGTACTTCCAGTATTGCTTGGTGATTTTTATTTCTCCAGATTGATCCACTCCATTGAAATCATCACGTCGATATCAAAGTCTTTGTAGGCACACGCATATTTGATTGCAGAAGCGTTGGCTGACAATGAGAGATTGTGCAACATATCCACTTTGTATTGGAAGTTCAGATCAATCAGATTGTCCAGAGGTGCAATCATACATTCGACATCTCTGATAGAATTTCAGATATTCCCAACGGTTCTTGAATCCTTGTTTGTTCCAATCATCAAGGTACAATTTGTAATCACTGTCGGACATTTCACTGTTGTTCAGACTGGAATAGAATTCATATTTGGAGAATGGTTCTTGTTTGCTCAACATCGTAGTCTGATGAATCAAATGATTCGTATGCAAAGAATGATTTCTGAAGTGTCGTATTACCTCCGAAAGCTTTGACTGCACTATCCAAAGTCATTGGTCCGGTATACGACATCATGTCAATAAAGCGAAGAACCTGTTGTGTCTTCTCATGTCGGATCAGTACTTGTTTGTACTTCGTTGTTGATCCAAGGAAACTCACCACTTTCCAATCTTGTCAACGAGATCACGAAAGATGATTGATGTCGAATCTGGAACTGTTGAATCCAATCACACTGACTTCATTTTTGTGAGGGTATTTCCAGGTCTTCGTAGTAGTTGTCATCTCGTACTGTCTGAAGAGTTCTCTGATCCATTGCTTCACAAAGTCCTTTCCATCTCGAAGATCAAAGTAGATTGACTTCACACCTGATTTTGTTTTGATTGCAGATGTAACGGAGAGAGGCTTCAAGTGTGAGATCAGTTGTGTGTTGTCATCAGAGAATAAATTGTCAAGAATGAGATCTTCCATGGTTTCGAAATCGTATGTGATGTAGTATTGTGTTGGTTTGAATTCGTCTTGTCTTTTGTGCCATCAGAAATTCAAATGTTCGATTGTTGAGAATATGTGGAACGTATGGTCTTGGTGTCTTGTCAAGTGAGATCTTCTTCACATGTTTTCCATCAAGTTCTTTGCACTCTGAGATGCTTCTCAAAAATCTCTGCTGTAGTTTTATTCTTCACTTGGAATCCTCTAGACTGACAATATGGACAGAGTTTGTATCCAGTGATTTTCTCAGGATCCACAATAAACATCACATGGACGAGAGTTGCCGTCAGTGGAATCATCAGAATGGGAAGAACTCTTGCATCATCATTGTCGTTGATGTACGATTGACTGAGGAAGTATCGTTTCTTGTCTTCGTCGTATTCATAAATGTGAACTGTGATGTTGAATTGAATCATCGCTTTCTCAATGTCACATGCAATATCAAATCCAGGATAATTCTGAAGATGTGGGGTCAATTGTCGAGATTGGAGATGAGTGAGATTCATCCATTGTGCGAACAATCTGTAGGCTTCACTGTTCCTCATATTGATAGATATTTTCTTGCCTTGAACTTCAGGAAGTGTGAGGAATGATAGCGCTTGAAAGAAGCAGATATTGTACTCAGAATCGATGTATCGAACATTCCTCGTTTTGATGTGTTCAGTGAGAATTGCATTGGCTTTTCCTGCAACTGGGAATCGATAGACTGCAACCAGTATGGAGTGGAATGCAATGTACATTGTCTTCGTATCCATCAGTGTTCTCTCTTGAGATTCTTTGATTAGATTGATTGCATATTTTGAATACTCATTGATGTCGCCTGAACTTCTGATCACAGTTGGGAAGCTCTTCGATGTATTCTCCAATTCTGGTCTGAAGTCATTGTAAGTTGTCTCATCTTTGTCTTTTCTCTCGATGATCTTTCCAAAGTCAATACTAATCTTGAATGGATGATCTTTCTCTTTGTCGAACACTGCTTTAGTGAAGGTTGTGATTTCCTCGACATTCTTCAGATGATTGTGGAAGTACAACTGATATGGTTTTCCATTGTCTTCAACCTTCTCGACCTCATTCTTTTTGAACTTCCTTCGTGCATCCATGAGACAAGAATTGAATGCTGCTTTGTCTCGTGGTTCAGCTAATAATATGCATTCTTCAAATCCCTCAAATGTCTGCACTTCTCTCTTTTCCATTTGTTCATTTTTCTTCTGAATGATTAACAGATTCTTCATCCAATGATCCATCAGCTTCTCTTCAATTGATTTCAGTTTCCACGTCATTTTGAACACTTGCTTTTTCAGTTCATCTTTGTTCACTCTTGGATTTTCTTTCATGATTTGCATTCTTGCTTTGCTGTCTTCTTCATTCATCATTGCATTGTTGTTGTGCTCTTCCAGTTTGTGAATAAAATCATCAATCTGATAGTTGGTAATATTCCTTATCTCTCCTTCAAAATGGAGATCTGGATTCTTGAGCATTGACAGGAGATATGCACGATGATATTGGTAGTTTCTAATGTTTGGATTATATGTTCGATCATAGCCATGTTCATCCCTTGAATTCAAAGGTGGTGTTTGGAAATAGTGCTCTTATTTTCGTGATGCTGTCTGTGACAAATTTCAGTGTCGCCGCCATTTACTACAAATTAAAAATCCGAAAATAAAAAAGTTGAGCGTTTATTTCTGTTTTCTCTGATGGGGCTTTATCGTTGCCTTTGGCCAGGAATCAAGTCTAATTCTGAACACTTCACTTCCGCCAATCTCTCGATATGTGAATGGAACCAGAACTTTGGTGTACTCACCGACGAGCTCACAATTATATTTCTTCAGTTCATTTTCGACGAATGATTGAGTGTAGTGCCGACGTTTTGCTATGTGTGGTCGGTTTCCTTGATTCCACAACTTTGGTTTTATTCTCCATTCAACTCCCTCATGAACATACGTCACCGGCACATTATTTCTGACATACTCAGAGACTAGCGAACAGTTCTCTTCTTTCATTGATTCAATTAATGCTTGTTCTGAACATACTCGACGTCTTTCGTTGTACATTTCAGTTGGATTCATTTAATACAAATTAAAAAATTCAAAAATAAATTTACATTCGTGATTTTATCATTTGTGATCTTCCGAGACTTCGATTCTGTCATCGATGGGTTCGATCAGTCTTGTTTGATCAGAGAAAGTACTTCAATGGGACACGATCATCCCTTCTCATTCCTGACGTCTCTTTACTGTTTCGTTTAGGTGTGTTATGCTTTCTACTTTCACATTTGTTCTCTCTTCTTTTTTGTCTCTTCATTCTTGTTCTCGATCCTTCACTTTTTTCTGTCTCTCTCGTTCAGGTACATCACATTGTTTTATGAACGGTGGTTTCATTCCCGACTTGTTTTGAACAGGTTTGCTCCATTTTTGAATTCATTATTTCCTAAAACACATTTATGTACCGTCTCTGATCGAACCGAAAGTGGACCTGAAGATCAGGTACACAGATGCGTTTTATCGCTTAAAAGTATGTCTCTCGTGATTTACCAAACAGGTATTCTCTTCTTTTTTATTCATCTTTTCATAAAACATCTTCATGTACTCGATCTGTGTGATCATCAAACTCAGGTACACTATTGCGTCTTATGACCAGAAAGTGCTGTTCACTGAATATTTGAAACAGGTTTGCTCTCTTTTTTGTATTATCTCTTTATAAGACACAATGACGTACCAGAATTTTCACTTCACTTTTGACATTCTCTTTTCTGGTACAACACTTCACTTTATCCTCTCATTTTCACTTCATTGTCAGTTTTTTTTTCATTGTCTCTCACTTTTTTACAAAATTAAAATTTAAAATGACGTGAACAAAATTTGGATCTTCATCTTTCTTCGAGAAACTTCGTGATTCATCGATAAAATTGTATGCGTTGGTACACCACTTTGTTTTACTTTCATTCAACTTTCATTTCACCTTTTACACTTCACTACTCTTCGATTTGTGCTCTTCATTTTTTCTAAAACACAACGGTGTACCAACAAAACGCGATCTGAAGTGATCATCCAGATCAGGTACACCACTTCACCTTATCGTTTCATTTCACAACTATTTGATTTCAATTCTCTTTTTTTATCAAAACAAAGTGGAACACAGAACTAAAAATGTTTGATCGTCAAGATAAAAACGAACTGTAAGATCTGGTACATGAATGTGTTTTATCACTTCAAACCTTGTTTCACTTCACAATTTTGGGCAAGGGTGGACTTTCTGGGCCAAAAAACTCTAAGTAGTGGCAAAAAAGTTGTGCTCGGCGGGAGTCGAACCCCGAGCACAACAGTCGACAGAGGGGTTGGCTACCGCTAGGCCAAACGCGCCGCACGTTCACTTCCAAAAAATTGGTGTCTTGAAGGGAGAACTGCAGTAGATTGTCACTTCACGATACATCATGATCAATCGCTATGTTTTGAAAAATTGTAAGAAAATACGAGACATAAAGTTGAAATGAATCAAGAAAGCGTAAAGATGAAGTGATATAGTTCGCCGATCGACCTCATCAAACACGATCGAATGATCGTGACATTCTCTGAGACGATCTCGACAGTATTCTCAACATTTTGAAAAGAAAACGTGTTCACATCCATATTGGACAATTTATTATGAGAGAATAGCCTCGATGAACTACAATGTCACAACACACCTCGATCACCTTTGGCCCAGAAAGTCCACTCGTGCCCAATTTTGATCTCTTTATTGACATTTTTGCTCTAATCTTTCATAAAACACACTGGTGTACCAACGAGATTCAATCTGAAATGATCGGTGAGATCTGGTACATGAATGTGTTTTATCTTTTAGTTTTCACTTCACTCACTCTTAATTCCTCTTGTTTTCTGAAATATCGTTGAACGCGTTCATAAGGTGAAGTGATGTACCAACGAAGTGAGAAAAACAATGATTGGAGAGATCTGGTACGTCACTTCACCTTATCGTTGCTAACATTGTTTCACTTCACAATTTTACTCTAATTAGAAACATTTTGGTCAAACTCGTTCATAAAGTGAAGTGGTGTACCAACGGAACGCAAAGGATCAAGATCGCTCCGATCTGGTACATGATTTTGTTTTATCGTCTCATTCTCACTTCACTCACTTGTTTTTCCTCTTTTTTTGTGAAATTTGTCTGAATACGTTCGTAAATCTCAATACTTACCCACAATTTTCACATCTTCCGTCTCAGCCTTTGCTATCATCCTTGCCCACTTCATTGTTGCTTCATTCACATTCTTTTGTTCCAATTAAGCAAAAAGTTGATAAAAACGAGTTGTTGTGATGTGCTCGTGAGGTGTAGACGGTCGAAAGAATGCTCGTGAGATGACGAAAATGAAGAGGAATGACGAAGAGATTGAATGTGAAATGGTGAAAGAAAGATGAGAGAAGAAAGGGGTTGAAGGTGTTTTGAAGTGACAAACACGGTGAAAACGTGAGATGTTGAAACACGAAAATGTGACATTATGGAACAACTATCCGACAAAAGTGTCTCGAAATTTGAGCACAGCTTTGTCGGACAGTGAGAATGAAGGATTTGTGGGAGAAAAAGGGACAAAAATTCATATAGTGAAAATGTTGGCGGAAATGTTGTGTCAAGTGTGTGATGTGAAAACCGACCCTCCAGAGAGAACTAATGTCACCAGTAAACTCGAAATCTCAAAAAGCGTCGCTTGAATGTAATTGTGAAGTGGTTGACGTGAAAATCGTTAAAAATGAAAATTGACAAAAAGTGTCCGAAGGATCGTGACGTGAAAAGGTTCATACCTAAAGTCGCCAAAAGGCGTTCTTAACCGATCTAATGCTAAAAGGCGTCATAAGAGGACGATTCCTGAGCGAAAGATGATGGAAGACAGGGTCCATACCATATCTCGAAAATTTCGACTCGTAAAAATCCTCAATGGGTCGGATCAAACTTTTTTCCAAAAGTGTTTTTATCGCGAATCTCACCTTCTGAAATCGATTTTGTAATTTTAGAAGATGTTTGAGGTGAATTTGAGACATAAAGTAGTGGTTAGTAGCGAAATCTGAAAATCGACTTTTTGGTCCATTATTTGACCACTGTTCGGTACGTAGCTCCGCGAATTCTCAACCGATCTTCATCAGGATTGTTTTGATCGACGACTCACATCGTCTCCGACATTTTAGAATTTTTTTCGATTTTTTTCGAAGTGGTTCTCAAGTTGGATTCACTGTGTTCGAGTTCAAAAGTGAAAAAACATCGAAAAAAGTGACAACATTTTTGGAAAGTATCAAAAATTTGCTTCAAAATTGACGCTTAAAATGAGGTCGAAATATTGGACATATTTTTGGAATTTAGGTCAAATATTGGCATCATTGAAATGGCCTAAATTCCTTTTAATACAAGATTTAGAAATGGTCAATCGGAATTGACTTTTCGTTTCTGATTTCAACGACTATTTCAATCTGGTTCCCAAATCGTCTACTATACTACTCCTCATCCTCCTCAAACATCAAGTAACTACACTGTTTTTCCACACTTTCCGGTTCTAACCAATCCTCAGCAAAACAGTCCCCTATTTCCATCGATAATCTCCACAATACAGCCACAACAAATCAATAGAAGGATGCGAGACATTCGAACAGGGTTCAATCCCCCATTCCCGTTCGTATCCCACGAAAGATCTCTTCCTCATTCTCCCACAATCGATGTTCTAACAAATCTCAGTTCCTACAACACATTAATCTGGAATACCCTGAAAACTCATGGACATCATCTCTCCTGTGCGCCTCTTGAACAACTCAAGGAACAGTTCTCGGAATGGCTGGATCACGTTGAATCAATATCAGAATCCATCTCTTCAACCAAATTCACAACATTCTGGGGGCAGTACGGAAGGGACAAACCAGCAATTGAACTGAAGCAACTGGCATGCCAAGTCGGTTCCATTCCATGTTCTGAAGTGGAATGTGAAAGATACTTTTCATACCTTGGAATGCACTACTCACCAGAGCGCCAATCACTTGATCCAGAACAGCTTCTGGCAGAAATGTACGTAGCCCTGAAGTAGCGGAACAAAGACAACTAGAACCAAGCGAACCGATACAATTCACTTCATTTAATCACTTTAGAGAGATCATTTTTGGAAAACATGTCAGGAGTAAAGTGAGACGTGGATAAAGACAAAACGAACGATATGAGCAGTCAAGATGAAATCTATTGAGACAGAAGACAATGAAATAGAGAAAGAGACATACTGTGAGCGAGATGGACATCATCGACTGGTTCGCACATACGATCCCCACCAACATCTGCGAACAAGAATGAAGAGTGAGTTGAGAGGTCCAGAGGAAATCTAATGCGACAGACGACAATGCAATAGAGAAAGAGACATACTGTGAGCGAGATGGACATCATCGACTGGTTCGCACATACGATCCCCACCAACATCTGCGAACAAGAATGAAGGGTGAGTTGAGAGGTCCAGAGGAAATCTAATGCGACAGACGACAATGCAATAGAGAAAGAGACATACTGTGAGCGAGATGGACATCATCGACTGGTTCGCACATACGATCCCCACCAACATCTGCGAACAAGAATGAAGGGTGAGTTGAGAGGTCCAGAGGAAATCTAATGCGACAGACGACAATGCAATAGAGAAAGAGACATACTGTGAGCGAGATGGACATCATCGACTGGTCCGCACATACGATCCCCACCAACATCTGCGAACAAGAATGAAGGGTGAGTTGAGAGGTCCAGAGGAAATCTAATGCGACAGACGACAATGCAATAGAGAAAGAGACATACTGTGAGCGAGATGGACATCATCGACTGGTCCGCACATACGATCCCCACCAACATCTGTGTAAATCTCAATGAAATGATGCAAATAATATATGAGCGTGGAAAAAAATCAAATTTTACTGAATTCAGATTTAGTTGTTGAGTACACATAAGAAAGGTGAATTTATAGATTTCAAGCCTGATCGCGCATGAAATGGCCTTTCTAAGATCAGCACATTTTTGCACACTTTTTATTGCAAAACAAGTTCAAAGACAGGGAAAGGATGGAAAACAACAAAAAAAGAGGTCTCTATGTGAAACAATGGACAAAATACATCCATTAAAGAGAAAAATTGAAAAAACGTGAGATTTCAGAGTTGATCGTGACAACTTCTATGTTGTTATGAAATTGAAAAAAGTTCAGAAATGATGTATTTAGGGATGATAAACGAAGAAAGATAATTTTTTAGGAGCATTACTGCGTCAGTACGATTTTGTGACGCGAGGATTATTTCATTGAGAACTACACATCTGCGAACAAGAATGAAGGGTGAGTTGAGAGGTCCAGAGGAAATCTAATGCGACAGACGACAATGCAATAGAGAAAGAGACATACTGTGAGCGAGATGGACATCATCGACTGGTCCGCACATACGATCCCCACCAACATCTGCGAACAAGAATGAAGAGTGAGTTGAGAGGTCCAGAGGAAATCTAATGCGACAGACGACAATGCAATAGAGAAAGAGACATACTGTGAGCGAGATGGACATCATCGACTGGTCCGCACACACGATCCCCACCAACATCTGCGAACAAGAATGAAGAGTGAGTTGAGAGGTCCAGAGGAAATCTAATGCGACAGACGACAATGCAATAGAGAAAGAGACATACTGTGAGCGAGATGGACATCATCGACTGGTCCGCTTTCACCACTTTCCCAATTGGTGATCAAGATCAGAACCCATTATTTGATCCGAATCCCTGACCAATGACCATGCCTTTTCGGCTGGCCACGCAGGTATAATTATTAGGTGATAATGCGATAATTCTGGAAGATTACCTTCAAGAAGATATCTTTTGATCGAATGTAGCTGGAATAAAGTGATCACAACCCATTAATGTAAAATGGAAGACGCGACAACGGACGATTTCTTCCTCTCTGGGTTCACTCAAAGTTCAACCTCCCATGACTCAGATTCATTTATTGATTTCTTCTCACTTGCGTCCCCCATTGATTCCCATCCAACAATTTCACTCTCGCCTCCTCCACATTCATCATTCATTCATCCTACCCTTTCACCACCCCCAATTTCTGAAGATCCACTCGCTCATCCTTACATCACGGGCGAGTCATTCTTTCCATATTCTTCGCATTTGGATCTTCCTTCGACTTCACCAAGTTCGCCTCTATCCGACAACTCTGTTTCATCTTCACCACTCCAACCCATCTCATCATATTTTTCCCCCAATTCTCCTCCTCTCACATCAACTTTGACACCAACATCCTCACCTAGCTCCTCCGGCCCATCGCCTTGGGAAAAGCATTTTGGACGCTTTAATGGTCTGTCACCAACGGCTCCAGCCTTTACTCCATCCTTATCGCCTGGACTTACCATTCCTGTTCATTCTATCAATCCATTCACCCCGAAGCAGAAGAAAAATCCCAATGAAACTCAAAAATCCGACCTAAAACCAGAACAAATATATTTTAACTCCTCATCTGTCAAAACAGTCACAACAAAAAGTATTGGGACGTGTCTGATGCAATCAGACACTAATTCACACTCATCATCTCACACACCTCACCAGATCACTTCACCGACACTCCTAGTCTCTTCCCCTTCGTCCAGGCCGTTTCATCCCACTTTCAATTCTTCCACATCCAGATCCAGTACAGTCTATTTTGCCAGTCAGCCGAAACGTGATATATCTCGCTCCCCAAAGCGGCCAACCGATCCTGCCCTCTTTCAATACACCAATTCTCTCGAGGTTTCTGAAAAACAAAATCGCGGTGGGTTTACCCTTCGAATTGAATCAGCGTCTCATCCATCCGCCAGACAGCCCATCGCATCGTTTGAGAGGGTGCTCCCGAGACCGATCCAAACCAAAGGTCATCAAGCCCAGACAGATCCGTTGAAATCGCCGCATGAATCGTATGAAACAACTCCAACATTGAGGAGGACTTTTTTATCCGTAAATCCACACCATTAATTCATTTTCCAGGCTTTTCTTTTTGCGAGGCTTTCCCAACACGACAGAGAGTTCTATTTTTGTAACTTTTTTCAGAAATATGAGATAATTCATGTTCACAACAAGGAAAAGAGAAATCGGAAGGGATTCTGACCGAAGTACTATCTGAGGTCAAAAGGGGGATCTATGGGCACGATCTGCAGTTAAATTTTGATTTATTCAATGCTGTTTGCTGTATTGTTCTCGACCCTGTATTCCCTGGTTGATATCTCTACCGTTCTCGGTTCTGGCTCGAACTCGGATGCTGAAGTGGTTCTGTTGGAAGACGCATATTTCTCTCGCAACTCGAAAATCATGGATGGATGTTTCTCGTTGAGAACGGCATCATCATCAAGCATCCAGGGAGTTTCGGGAGAGATGGGAACACTGTTTGATGTGATAAACTCGACATTATTGGTTGGAAAAGTAGACATGAGTGTTTCTGGAAGCTATCGAATTGCAGAAATGGCGAAGAACTCGTTTGTATCGATATCTCGCTGCACACTGGACATTGGGAGCGACTTGTCACCGTTTCTTTCGAATGGAGGAGATATTGTTCTTTCATGGATTACATTGACTGGCCGATCGCTTCTTCCTGAAATGGTGATCTCCCCGACTCACTCGTGCCATCTAACGGTGTGTGGGTGTATTATGGACTCGGTGACAGTTGGATCATCGGCGATCTTTGGATGCTCGTCATACACCGCTTCAATCACATCGTCTCGATTCTCGAATGTGGACCATGTGATTGCGACCTCCCCTCTCTCTCACGGACCAGAAAACACAGAAGTCCTTAGCCTTGAACAAGCCTGTGAGATTGAATCTGAAGCGGCATTCCAGATGAACCTTGACTCGTCGTCGTTCTGGAACGTGACCGATGACCTTTACGGGTCAATCACAGATGCTCCGATTTCGGGGAAATCGTTCAAACTGAGCCATCTTGATCTTCGCTACTCCAACACACGGCGAGATCTGTCGTACTCCAACGCAGATTACACTGATCCTTATGTATGTGAACACCCCATCCCTCTGCTCGTCGAGGATTGCCACTGGTCGGATGCGATTTCACCATGGGGTGGAACCCTCTGTCTCTACCCTTCCAGGGGCGTCGACACCACAGTTCAATCGTGCACCTTCACAAACTGTGGGGGTCGAGAAAAGCGCTCTGGGGCACTAGTGATTTATCTAACAGATAAGCGCATCGATGACGACACCCCTCCTCACTTTCTCGTCAAAAACTGCAGCTTTACCGAATGTACTGGTGACTTTGTCACTTACCTCAAAAATTGTGAAGGATCCATCGAAGTCAACAATGTCACTTTCAAGGATTGCACTCCAATCTTCTTAGAACTCGATTTGATTGGCGGGTCCTTGGGCCAGTTTGAGGTTCAGGAAAATGTCATCAAGAACTGTTTGTTTGAGAATTGCACAGCTGAGAAGGTCGATGGGGAATATGTCACCCACAAGTGGGGCTGCTGTCATGTCTTCCATCCTGGGCCTGTCACGATTTGCGACAAGACGACATTTCGGAACTGCAAAGGAGTGCATGTTGGGTCGACTTTCTTGTGTGACAGTCTGACGATGAAGCAAGTTCGCTTTGAAGATTGCGAATCAACCAAGTCGAGTGGAGCCGGAATGATCTGGACGAACAAGCTGTACATGGAAGACGTGCTTGTGTCGAAATGCCGAGCACCTGTTCTCCCAAATGGATTCCTGATCCGACTCTCATTCGAAGACTTAGATTTCTCATTCCCTGGCGACTACTATTACAACAGCGAAAAGAGCTATGAAATGAAGAATTGCTTCGTCGAGCACGATGACAGTGGAGATTTCGACCATCTGGACATTCTGTTTTCGGTAGACGCGTCGGATTTGAAGGATGGAAAACTGGATGCGTCGAAGATCACGAACTTGCACTGCAGCTCAGACAAGTTGATTGTTGGAGTGACGACATCGGGATATTCTGGGAAGCCAGACGAAGCGATTCCAGCGTTCGTGGACGAATCAGCGAGAGTGGCGAAGAAAGGCTCAGATCCTCGTTCCGACGCCGAACCAGGGGAAGAACCAGGGGACGATCCAGAAAGTCCGAAATTGCCGATTTGGGCGCTGGTGGTGATAATTGTGGGCTCTGTGGTGATTGTCGCTGCCGTGGTCGTCATCATCGTGGTGGTCGTTGTCGTGAACAAGAAGAAGAAAGCGAAGAAAGTGACGGATGATTCAGGTCCATCTGGGAATGAAGGGATGGGGCAGGAGATGGAAGCGCAGGACGTCTCGAATGAATAATCAGAACCGCAATAATTCTGACCCCACCAAACTTGTAAGCTATTGACTCACCCACCCGCCTTGTAAGCTGTGGACTGGCATTCAAACCCCTGCCCGTCCATTCTTTTACCACTTTCTTTCATGATTGGTATAAACAGGGTGTGGTGTGTCATAACAGTCGAATGTGACACATCTATCACAGAATTTTGTTTGATTCCTTTTTTTGAATTGTTCAAGTCATCAGAACGAGAGAAATCCAACAGTAACTCCAACTCTGCCTCTGGGATTGTCGCTGCCGTGGTCGTCATCATCGTGTTTGTAATTTTCTTTGAATTTTTGGTCGTAAGAACAGGTTAAATTGACAAATGACCAAAATTGTGGGTTCATTCCACAATGCTATCAGATTCACTGAATACAGACCAATCTGATCCAGTCGTTTCACTTCCCTCTCAGCTCTATCAAGATGTTCTACACAACAAATCAGAATCAAGCTGTCGGGATCTCCTCAAAGTTCTCCGCCGTATTTCTTTATTAATCCGTCGGTAACCTTTTCTAGATGTCCCTAAAGCCATTTTCGAAACGTTTATGTTCTTTCAATTCGGTCAATTCTCGTATCTACTCATGGATCCGACTGTTCATCACAACCAAGTTTGTCTCTTCACATTCCATCATGGCCTCAAAGGAATTCTTCTCCAATATTCTGTCGATCATTGAACTGTTCGGTCTGATCTTTTTTCTGTTATTACCGATGTCATAGTCTGCAATACTGTCAACAACTCCCAAATGTTCACTTATGAGATATCCTCACACATATATCAATTCTTGTCCAAACACCCCAGAGATATCACGACTTCAACTTCCTCAAGTCGAGTATTTTGTTTTCATCTCGTCGTATCTTTAGTGCTTGGAGCATCTCATTGCCATCTCCGTTGACACCTTTGTAAGTCAGTCTCTGAAGAAGAAAACTGCCCTCATTCATTTGTGTGATACGTATCTGTTTGATACTATCGAAAATGTTGACATCGCCAGTTTTAATACACCTCAAGATGAACCATACATCGATCCAAATACACATTCCCATCTCCTGCTTCTGGTGCAATTGCTGTCTCAACTTTATTCAGTCGATACAAACCCTCAGTGTCAATCGAATGAAACTGCCGTGATTCTCCCTGCGCTTGCTCATATTGCCCTGTTGACTCGCTCAACTGACATGACTCTCTCACAAGCTGCCGAGGATCTCATGTGCCGGTTAACAAAACTGGAGAAGAATGTCTTGGTAGATTTACTGTGTAGCACACCTGTGAAGCCACTTTTGACGGAATTGGGAAGCAATCTGCTCGATCAACTTCAGGACAATGCAAACTTTACTGAAGCCTGCTCATATATCCTCCAACAATTCCGTAAAGACTCCAAAGAACGATCTACACCCACATCCAGTCTAGGTCTTATAAATTCTCTGGATGAAGACGATGGCCAGGATCTGAGGATTGAACGATCTGAAAAGATGCGAAGAATGAACTTAACGTGCTCTATTTCATCCCTCTTCCTCGCTGCAATCTCCACACAGTTGGACATCATTGCTTCCGATCCAACTTCAACCACAGAGAGACTTTCTCATCACCAATCTTTGCCTCTCTCCCAAACAGGCTTCTCTGCTTGTATTTACGTGCACCATCATTTAATGTTTGGCTTCGTCCCAGATGATCATTACTCCGCGGAATTCACGCCATTATTCAATCTTCTATACTCTCTTTTCTTCAGAGTCGCAAAGCAGCTTCCCAGCGCTCTCCAGAACAGTTTGCTTCAGACCTTCCTCCCGGAACAAGCAAATTGGACACGAAGCTCGTCTTCTTTGCCTCTCTTTTTTTTCCCTTCGTTTCTCGCCACCTTCGTCCCTCCCCAAGTTGATCTGTCGTCAGACCATATCCATCTTCTCGGTCAAGTCACAAAAATCCTCTTTTGCCCCACAGAAGATGAGAATTACAGTGTTGTTCGCGCTGAAGACAGAGTTACTACTGCTGATATTGCCCTGAGATTGGTGGAAGCGATGAGAGAGGGCATGAACGAGCAGGAAGCTTGCGAATATGTTCTCCGCATCTGGCTCGTCATCAATGTCGACCCATTCAACGACCCCACTGCTCTGATCCCGCTCTCAGCTGTTTTGGGTCAGCTGGACTTGTTCGACACTGAAAGACTGATCTCGCTTGTCTGTCTTCTTGTCGAGGTTGCGTTCCCTCAGAAGCTGGAGCGGGTGGAGACAGCTCTGCCTCTTCTCGTCCGATCGGGGCGGAGATTGTGGGATCTTGCACAGCGACTCTCTCACCCACAAGTTGCATCGAAAGCCACTCAGATCCTCTCAGTGTTGTTTGAGAAAGCGATGGTGGAGACGGAACAGGAATGGGAGGATGTGAACACACTGCTTGATGATGTTATGCCACAACTTCCAGAATTGTTCGCCTCAACCATCACTCTCCTACAATCTGGAACTCATTATCAACAACTTATGGACGTTCAGTTTCTGTTCGTCACGTCTGTCTCTTCGTTCATCTCCACTTCCGATGTTACTGTCCTCACACTGGCAATCCTTCCATTTCTGTCAAACCATGATCGCTCAGTCACAAGACATGTGCCCACTCGCGACTCATCCACATTTCGCTCGGGTTCCATCCGAATCCCTGCACGATTCACAACCATCCCCGCTCCGTTTCTGCGACTGAACGATGCTCCATCCAGTCCTCGTGGCCTGATTGATCGTGTTGTCGACGAGTTGGTCGAGTTTGTGACAAGCAAAGACGGACAGCGGGACAAGGAACAATCTCAGATGATCTGCCACCTGATCACATGTCTGGATTGGTCCATCCAGTCGGAAATTGTTCTCTCCTTCCTCTTCGTCTCTCTCCGCACAACAAACTCCATCCTTCCATGTGAGGATCCCGTTGAGGTGCCGCGCCAGCGTCGAACGCAAAACACAAACTCGATGAAACAGCGACGATTCATCATTTTTGGGCGTATCGAACGAATCATGACAGAACTCAAACATTTCATCCCGAACGAGGCTGTACACAGTTTGGGAGTGAATGCACTCACCGTCCTTCTCCAACACAACGTCACTCGGAAGACGTCATCCGATTGGTGGATCACTCGCGCCTGCACCAAACTACGAAAATGGAATGGGCGGCCTTTGACTGAAAGAGAGCCGTCGATTCGGAAATTGGCTGTTATTGTTGCACAGACAGCTGTCGATGAAATGGTTGATCGTCCGATTGTCAATTTTTCTCGAACATCTGATCGAATGATCAGTCTGACGTCAAACACCACTCGTTCGCTCTCCAGTCATGGTGCAGGGTTGCAGTGGGATGAGGTGGAAGTGGAGTGGAGACACGCCTTTGTGAATGAAGGAGGGGAAGACGCAATCGAGGCGAGATGTGACACTTTCATGGTGATTGCGCTTGTTCATGATGGAGGGAATTGCTGGATCCCTGTGTGGGAGGAGAGAAATGACAGACGTAGTAGTCCCTGGCTACGACAAAGAGAAGAGATAGAAGAAGAGGAGGAGTTGGATGAGACTTTGTTCGCTTTGTTTTGAGCTGGGAACATTTTTGTGGTGACCAGCCATCATACCAAGACAATATGATATGAACATGAATCTTTGAACGTGAAACGCGCATATATAATTGTATAACAACATCACCGGGGTATCATTGACATACTCGCAGTCCATGAACGTTCTCTACGCAAAAAAGTACACATGTGGGTCGATCTAGACTAAAATGGTTTGTCTCTCTTTTTATGCATCAACTATTTGATTGTTAGACCTCTTACCGCATTCCATTTGATATTCTTGAGAACTTCTCACGCGATGTCCTCATCAAGATTGGTGTTGAGCCCAAACACGCCGCTGTTGTCGCCGACATCCTCACCGAATCAGACAGACGTGGCCACGAAACCCACGGAATTGGCCGTCTGAAGCCCATCTACTACGATCGTGTCAAGGTATATTTCTCTTTGTCCATGCACATATATCGCTCATAGAAAGGAATCTTGGAAACTGCAGTTAAATACGACATCGTGAAAGAAACATCAACCACAGCTGTTATCGATGCTCATAACAGCCTTGGCCACCCCATCAGCAAAATTGCCATGCAAATGGCCATTGATAAGGCAAAGGTTCGTCATTTCAATCAACCACTCAAATCTCCCTCGCTCTCTTCTCCCGCTATTTAGCAACATGGTCTCGGAATGGTTGTGTGCCGCAACAGTACCCATTACGGTATTGCTGGATACTACACCAGCATGGCCGCTGCCCAAGGCTGCGTCGGAATGTGTGGAACTAACGCTCGTCCATCCATCCCGCCAACTGGTGCTGTTGAGAACATGCTCGGAACAAACCCACTCGCCTTTGCATTCCCAACCGATGAAGGTATCTCGCTTTTCCTCCCCTTAATCATCTGATCCATCCATCTTCACTCAGACTTTGACTTCAACCTTGATTGCGCTACCAGCATTGCCCAACGTGGCCGCATTGAACAATACGTTCGCGAGAACCGCCCCGTGCCCGCAGGATGGGTGATTGACGACAAAGGCCAACCCTGCACCGATGCTCAACAAGTCCTCACTGGTCTCACAAAGGGCACCCACGCCCTCCTCCCACTCGGAGGTGCTGGTGAGGAACTCGGAGGGTACAAAGGATATGGATACGCCACTGTTGTTGAGGTTCTCTCAGCTTCTCTCTCACAGGCCAACTTCCTCCGCGCTCTGTACGGAACCAAGCCCGACGGATCCGCTGGTCCAATTGAGCTCGGACATTTCTTCTTCGCTGCCAACGTTGAGGCCTTCACCACTCTTGAGGAGTTCAAGAAATCAGCAGGAGATATCATGCGTGAACTCCGCACAGCTAAGAAAGCTCACCCCGAAGACAGAATCTATGTTGCTGGAGAGAAGGAATGCGAAGCATACCACGAGCAGATTAAGCTTGGTGGTGTTATCATCGAGCCGGCCAACCAAAAGGCCATCGACGCCATGCGCGCTGAACAGGGTCTGACCCAGTATGTTTTCCCATGGGACGCCAAGCAGGATGTTCCCATTACCGTGACTGAGGAGAAGCCAAACCTCAAGGTCTGCAAATATCCGGAAGGTGCTGTGCAAAACATGTGCCTCGATAAATCCATGTATGTGGGAGATGGATGCTATCACGCATGCAGCTGCCACGTCCGCAAGTGATCGTGTATTTTTACTGCACAGCAGAATCTATTCTGTGCTTTTTATTTCATCTATTCAAAAGTCACTATTTTATCTCGTTTTGGAAAATATATATCTACAGATCAATCTGTCCACGATATACGAGTCAATTTTGCGTTCATGGATGCGGTTTTTATGGCTGATGTCAAGCGAAAGAGGCTATTTTTGTTGATTTGTTTGTCATTCGAAAATGACATGAATAAAGCTTTCATCCGTTCAAATGAAGTGATCCAAAAATAAAGAGACCAAATTAAAATCAACTGGCTAATTGAGATGCTTGAGGAGCAGAAATTGGTTGAGGTTGAAAACCAGCTTGTTGGATGACATTGAAACACTCATCGACGTACTCCTGGAGCCTCCTCAACACTTCCCGAGGGAGTCTATCCAGATTTATATCAAGGTTTTCGTTGTCATATTCGACGAGGACATATGGGCAGGTTTGGATGATGAATTCCATGATGGTCTCATGAAAATGGTCAGGAAGCATGTTAATCTTTAGAAATAGTGCTTCCGTCTCCGTTAAAGTAAATTCTTCGATCTCTTCTTCATGATGAATGAGTAGATCATCAAGGACAGGTTTGATTCGAGGGATCCGAAGAGCAGCACCAGATCGGTCACCACCCCTTCCTTTAGCTCGACTTTCAGTTTTTGATCGGGGTCCAGGATCATCATATCCTTCGATTGATGGGTCTTTGTGATACTTGTAGACGTCAGTTCCAGAGGCAAGCGCCATTTGTTCTGGTGTGAACAATTTGCTATTTTCCATTCTGCGGAGCATAAGTTTGTACAATCCCTCCCCCATCTCTGAGACAGGAGTGAAAGGGGGATTAAAATGGAAGCAGTTATCGAAAACGAGGACAAAATCGGAAATGACTGCATCGACAGCGTATTCATAGGCACCAGTGTCAAGTCGATTATATATTGTTCCTAGATCCATCGGATGCTTGATAATATCAAAGTATTGTGGGATTTTAAGAGTTTCAACATCAACAGGAGATGAGAATGGACCTCCATCTCTGTGATGGATTAGATCTTTGGCTAGACGTTTGAAGAATCTTTGGAAACGTTGAAGGAGATAAATAAGCAAGCATACGCAAATCTTTGTGCAGAAAATTCGAAATTGACCGGAAGAGATTGGGTAATTTGAAGAGCTCCAGAATTGCCTGGATCTGCATCATTATCTTCAAATGTATGAGATCTGCCCGGGGAAAGTGCTGTGCTCCCCTCACCGTTAACGTCTTTTGGCATGCACGACTTTTAGAAAAGAAATGTTTTTATGAAGGTTCGATCAAGCTTCTCAATGTTCCCTCAAGGACAGGATGGACTCCTTGAGTTGATCAAGGAATGCATCGAGTATTCAACTGTTCAAACCCAGTTCTATCATCAACAGCCAAACACGATCTATCAATCGTCATCTGAAGATCTCGTTTCTGTTCATCCTGCAGTTCTTACTGCATCAAACCAACCGACTCAGTCCCTTGAAAAAACTTCAATTTCATTGAAGAATCTGATTAAGTCATTTGAAAATAACTGCATTCATCGGTATCTCACTTTTCTGGATTAGTCATTCTTCTCACATTATTTTTGATATGATTTAGAACACACGGTTTTCGCACCCTCTCTGCATCGTGTTCTCGTGATTTGTCTTCAGAAAGATACTTTTGGAGGCTTCTTTCACTCTTTCACGAAGACAAGTTACTCAAACACCTCATCCTCCCTCCATTCACCTCCAATTCCCAAAATACTTCTCCCCCACCTGAAAACATCTGGAATGTCCTCAGTAGCACACTTTTTTCTGACGATGCAATTTCCAGTGGTGTTGTACAGATCTCTTCTCTTTCAACAGAACAGCGGCTCATTGGGCTACGTCAAGGAAGCAAAATATTGCATCTTCTTCTCGCAGTTGTGTCATGGTTGGAAGCCTTATATGAGGAAACAGCACACATTGAAGATATCGAGACAGACTGTACCAGAACCATCAACTCCCTCACCAACCAATCAGTCTCGCGTTCAAACTCTCTCCACTCTGAAAATTCTTCATCGTCAATCAACTCTTCAACTATTCCATTTTCTTCTCCGGCTATCTCTCCAAATAGCTCTGAGATTGTCATCGATCCACAATTCAGGATTTTCGGTCCAGATATTATTTTTACGGACCCACAAGCAGTTGATCAATTTGACCTCAAAACAGATCTCACTGCTGCCAAGAATCTGTACACACTCATTCGGAGTGGAGCCAATAACGAAGTTTTTATCAATTCTGCCCGATTCCTCGGATTGACAAGAGCAGCATGGTACCTCTCTGATTCTGTCACAGATGAGAGTGTAGATTTCTTGAAAGTTCTTGAACTGAGCAAATTATCATCTCAGCAATTGTCTTTAGCAAGCAAGGGACTGAATGAATACGATTCATGTGTTGCCTCTCTCCTTGGACGAAATCTCTCAGGAACGAAAAATGTTTTCCAGTCTTTTGAAGACGGACTATGGGGTTTCCTCAAAATTTGCATCTTGAAGATCGAAGATGTTGCCATAGGGATGGACCGGAAGGACGAAGAATTTCTTGATTTTGGGCAGATTGATGGACAAACTGGCACTGTTTGGAAAGAAGGAAATCTTCATCAATATGATGTCAATCCAACGGGAAATCCATTTGCCAAACAGACATCGCATACAACCCTGCCAAATGATTCAAACGATCATTTTGTTTTTTTGACAGAATCTCTCAGACGAGGAATTATCCCGCCATTTGAGGAGATTCTCCTCGAAGCTATTCGCTTTGCTGGTCGTGTTCACACTGGAGAATGGGCAAATGGAGGTGGAAAGGAACAAGAATGGGAAAAGAATTATACTTCACAAAAAGCGACAAAATATCTCATTCTCGATGAACTTACCCGAATTAACTCGATCCGGGAATTAAGTCCCTCCTCGTCAATGAGCTGCAGCCTCATGATCGGCGAATTGGGCTCTTTCATCCAACCTCTCTCTGGACTCGTCTCACAATCGTTCCGAAACCATCCCAGACGAGATCGCTCGGTTTATCTCGAACAAGTACTTTGTCAGCATCGATTTCTGCAATCAGTTGCGTTTTGGTTGAACGAATATGAACGTCGTGAGGTTCTGAAATCATCGCTGTCTCAACAATCACTCTTCGATGTTGTTCTCGAATATTCGAGTTTTATTCAAAGACAATTGCTTCCTGCAACATTCCAAATCATCAGTATCAACAAACAGACCGTATTGTGCGAGATTGCCAAGCTATTCGTCGAGACTGTCTGCTCCCTCCGCAGTCCCACAACTCATGCCACAACCGACCCCATCGCATCATTTCTGTGTTCCCTATATCTTGTTGATGATGGTGATTGGCTTCGTGACGATTCTGACGAAACCGAAGCTGATTGGATCTCGAAAGCTGTCAAATCAGGAAGCGGAGTGGAATCCCGGTTCAACAAAACCACAATTCTGACAGTTTTGGACACAATGAAGCGAGAGCACTGTCATATCGATCGAATTCTGACCATGTTTATCAACGCTACCATTGCATCGGCATTTCCTCAACTTTCTGAACAGATCACACCACACGAACAAACACTTTTGACGAAATTGAACAACACCAAGCTGAGACAGGTGAACCTGACAGAGCTCGCGACGCTGTTTGACTGGGTGTGTCTGGATCCATCATTCTCCAATGCGATGGTGGAGAGTGCAAACACGATGATCAGACTGCTGACGTGTCAGAGCGAAATGGGGAAAGTTGAACTGAGAACCACAATCAACACAATCGTCGACAAAGCACACGTCTCCCTCAAAGAAAAGGAAGGAAGGATGGAGGGTGGAGATTCAGCCAACACACAATCAGAACAGAGCCTGTCGCAGGTGGAATTCGATGTGCATCAAGCATATTTGGAGGTCTGTCGAAGCGAAAGTGATTGGCAGCTGGCTCTGATCGAGCTGAGACAATTGAACAACACAGAGAAGCTGGAAGAGCAGTCAACTGACATCCATCAGCTTGGGGTCACCGCACTCCTCATCAGAGAGGGGAAGCAGAGGGAGAGGAAACTGGCTCGTCTCAGTCTCGAAGAACAGCTGCGGATCTTCACCAGTTCGATCATCATGTCGATCAGGTCCATTCTTGTGAATCCAAACGGGGCTGCCTTCCTCGCTGCAATCGACAGCTCGGAGGAAGATGGTGTGAAGATCAATCCAGCCGTTGGAATCGATGCTGTCGATCTCACTCGAAAGGAACGACTCATCGCACTCACCATCCATCTCGTCCCAAAAATGATGGTTTTGGTTGTGGACGTCGTGTCAACAATGAAACAGATCGGACTGCCACTGGAGGCTGACGTGTCGGAACTCAAAACGGCATTGGAGACGGGAGAGAGGAACAAGGAGTTGTGGGTGAGTGTTCAGGATCTTGTTAATTCTACTTTGGCGAATCTTGCCTGAAGGATCTCTTCATTTTACTCATTTCACTTGAATATGGGGAAAATTTTTCATCCCATAAACCACACGGAGCACAAGTTCGCTAACTCATGAGATGAAGAATAAAGATCAAAAACTAAGGATTCACGCTCTCTCTTCCACTCCAACATCGCTCCCGAAGAGTGTTGTGTAATACACAACAGGACTCATCTCTAATGCCATCAGATCGATCGTCTTTGAGATGGCAATGAGCCGTTTCGTGTGACAATCAAAAGCAGCGTTCCTTCCGCTGGCCATCTCAATCGCTCTATGGGCCATGATGATAGAAGAGATGGTGAAGCGAGGGAGAGCACATGGCGGGATTAGCATTCCATCAACAAACGGCATGAAGTCGATTGGGTCGGGGGAGATCTTGTGAGATGAGGATGGTGTGGGTGGGTGGAAGGTGTAGAGGAGTGATTCCAGCGTCCGTTTCTGGTATTCCAGAGTGAGAGAATAAAGACAAGAAGGAAGAGGGGCTGAGGATGGTTGTGTTGCGGGGTAAGAATGAGGATGGATGTTGAGTGTGAGGGGGGTCGTCAGAGATGGCAGTGAACTCGACCGATGGAACGAGAACAGAAAATCGGTCCAGATGAGACACACATTGCAACTGTTCAGTTTTTCCAAATTCTCTTCGCTCGTCTTGCCAGACGTGAACTGTGGGACGACAAACTCGATCTCGACGTGAGTGTCGGTGAAGATGTAGCGATGTTTGACTCGCTTTTGAGGGGCTTTGCCGCTGATCTTGGCCTGCCACGCTTCTTCAAGCTCATCCACCTTCTTCTCCGCGTCGGGATCGATCTCTTCATCTCTTTCCCATCCCAAACTTCGGAGAAATTCAACGAATTCGACTGAGACGCTGCAGCTGGTGAGGATCTCGCTTTCGATTTGCTGTCCCTTTCCAATGTAGACAACACCAACAGTGATCCGCTGTTTGTGAGGAAGACTGTCGATGAAAGAGAGAAGCGATTCTGTGCGAGCTGTTCGTTCGAGTTGGATGAGTGACAATCGCATGTCAGAGTTGACAATGCCAAGATCGACGAGGAGAGAGCGAGTGAAGGCGAGTGGATGGATGCGAGACGATGGGACTTGCGCTGGTTTGAAGAGTGGAGGGAGGTATTCC
The DNA here is from genome assembly GCA_033064195.1 of Blattamonas nauphoetae. NCBI lineage: Eukaryota > Preaxostyla > Oxymonadida > Blattamonas > Blattamonas nauphoetae. The sequence goes on along the minus strand of JARBJD010000228.1, from coordinate 96,880 downwards.
TTGTCATCCCCTTCGTTCTCCTCCTGGCTCTGTGTTTGTCTGTCTGTGAGGATCCTGTTTTCCGTCTTGTCGTTGAGTGTCTGGATCGATTCTCCGACAGCTCGAAGAATGTCCTCGTTTCCGAAGACCGGTGCGGCGACGTCGATTCCGCGGAATTCTTTCATCGAGGCATCGAGGAGAACACCGAACGCGTCGCTTCTTTCGTCCTTCTCGTCCAGCAACTTCTCGAAATTTCGATTTCCTGTGACAGTTTGTGAGAGGAGAGGGGGAAGAGAGCAGACGCTGTTTGGAAGTGTGTCGCTCTGCATCACTTGATCGAACTCCGTCTTGCTCATGCTTTGCGACAAATGCGAGAACGACACTTTCCCCGACGAGTTCGGAGTCTGTCCATCGACCATCGACGCTGACCTCCTCCGCTCAGGCGAAGACGACGTCGTCCCCGGCGGAGATGGAAGAACATTCGAGTCTCGATACGATTTTGGGATTTCGTAAGTCTGAGCTGTTTCCTGAACCGTTTTTCGGAGTTCGGCATTCCGTTTGTCTCGCTCAATCTGCTCCTCGACTGAGTCGAAGAGAAGAGGAGAGAAATCCCAAGAATACCGTCCAGTGGCGTCTCGAATGATGATCCTTGTGCGATGTCGGCACCGCTCAGAAGACGAGTATACTTCGTCCTCTTCAGTCAGCACTTCTTTCTCAGGCTGATCGACAACTGTGATGATGGTCTCGTTGCCAAGTGCAAAGTGGAGTTCTCTGTGCTTCTTGTCGTAGAAGTTTGTTGGACCGGTTTTTTCTGTGTTCTCCTCCACTTTTCGACGCCTCATTTTCAGAACACCCTTCCATCCACATCCAGGCATGTTGTACTCTCTTCCTTTGTCCATCAGTGAGAGTAAGCCGATCTTACCCACAATCGAAGTTGCTTGGTCGATGTCATCGCTCAGCAACTGTCGCGTGTCAAGGAATCTGTTGAAGAAGCGAGCGAATGAAGTGTCCAGCGACGAGGCAAGTTGATCGAGTGGTGCTTTTGCAATGGCTGTGACTGGACGAAGAAGAGGGACGGATTTGCTGTGATAAGAAGCACTGGGCGAGTAAGTTGTGCGGATCATGTTGCTGTCCTTCACAGTGAACGACTCTTTTCGATTGGCGAACTCGACGTCGGCTGAGAGTCTGTTCTCCAGGAGGGGAGAGGATTGGAGTTGGGCGACAGTGACGAGGGAGGGTTGGGAGAGAGGTGAATGTGTGATCTCAGTTGGTGTTGTTCCGAACGCTGGTGATCCGACTGCTTCGACCGGAAGATTCGAATTGTCTGACAGGTCGGGAGAACATCCCTTCACTTCTCCAAACAACTCTGTGTATGACATTCGAAGAGTGTTCTTGTCAACTGTCGAGCGAGGGAGCGCCTCAGAAAAGTAGTGAGGGGAGAAGACATCACTCACTGTCATCGTCTCGTCCTTCTTCTGATCGTCCTTCCGTTGGAAGAAGTCTGTAAAAGCAGCGAGGGAATCAGGAATGGTGAAAGCAGCGTTTTTGTGTGATGGTGGGAGACTCCCGACTGATTTTGTCTTGCTGACTGTCATCACTGCCTCAAAAGCGAGAAACACACATCGCATTTCGTCTTTTGTGAGGAGTTCTGGGCAGCTTCGGACCCAAACGTGGAGAGCTTCGACAAGCCAGATGATGTGGATGGAGCGGATGGAGCGTGGGATTTCGGTTTCGAGAGTGATTTTGTAGAGCAGACTGCAGATGCACTTGATGATGGGGACGAAGATCGATGAGGCACCAGCTGAAGGTTTCAGGAGATCGACGTACTGTGCGAGGATGAGGAAGATCTCGGTGCAGTTCTTCAGCACGAGGAGGTTCAGATCTTTGATCTCTTTGTCCACGCAATGGATGACGACCCCCACACATTCCTGCAGGTGCTGCCAGTTGTGGGAGACGAGGATGGAATCCAAGCAGAGAAGCAGAACTCCCTTCAATCCGAGGCACACAAATTGCAGATTGTTTGATTCACACTCTTCGGAGAAGAATGTCTGCAGTTGATCTCTCGCTTGATACCATTTCTCGCCTTCCAGCCCAAAATACGACAGTGCCATTGTGTACGATAGGAAGAGGCAGCTGCCAGCGATGTGTGATGGAACATCCATCGCAGTGATGAGTGTGTGAGTGTTGGAGAAGATGGGAGCGAGTGTGAGAATGGATGGGACGTTGTTCAGAAAGATATTCTGGGCGTGCGGGAGAGTGTAGTTGAGAACAGTCGAGAGAGATGTGTGATCAGCCGACGAGAGGACCGTTTTGAGAGTGTGAACCGACTGACCAAGAAAGCGACGATTGAGGGGAACTGGATGCTGCCGTTCCAAAATTCGAAGAATGCAGTTCACAGCGATTGAGACAGGCTGAGTGAAATCTTTCATTGGCAGATCACACGCGGAGAACAGTGTGCTTGGAAGGAGGGCGAAGAGAGTGTTTGGAGAGATGCTGTGGGTCATATCGAGTTTTGGAGGCGTTCTTCCAATCACTGTGCTTGGTGACACGGTGTCTGAAATCTGGTTTGTCATCAATTTGTCTGTCGGGGCTGTGAAAGTGAGTGTCGATGGGTTGAACAATCCAACCAGAATCCCCTGAATTCTTCCGTGCTTCTCTTCCTGCTGGATCTCATCGTGTTTTGTGAACAAGTCCAGAACAGCAGTGACGCCCTGGATGAACATGTGGTACGAAAGCCCTGTGAACTGTGTGTCTTTCTCAAACAGTTTCAGAAGATGCATGAACTTGAAAATGACCTCTTCCTCGAAACTGTAGTTTGTGTACGGTTCAACACAGCCCTTCCCTTTCTCGTTGAGTTGTGGAGTTCCTGCGATGGGAGTGACGGCGTCGTCTCCCAAACCCTTTCGAGGCGATGGCGTGCTCGCTCCTGACTCGGTTGGGATGAGATGAACGCCGACAACTTCGTGTTTGGGGGCTGGTTCGGGGTTGGATTCTTCTGTCGCTTCTTCCTCTGTTTTCGAATCAGGATCAGGGTTCGGCTTTTCATCTGGTTTCTCAAAGGCTGACGCGTTCTCAACAGATGTGGTCGATGGCTCTGCTTGAGGCTGGTCGGGTTGTGTTTCTGTTTGAGCGACATCCAACGTCTCTGGGATCGGTTCCACAGTCGACGATTCAGCATGCGTCTCTCCTTCCGTCTTTTTCTCCGTTTCTGTGTCTGGATCGATGTGAATCGCTTTGCATGTGCATCTCGGAACTCCATCTCGAAGTCTTTCGATCGATTTAGCGGAGGATTCGGTGAGGGAGTCGGTCATGATTTGGTATGCCACTTTAGCGTGTGATATGAGAAGTGCCTTCCAAACTTTGACGGCTGATTCCTGTTTCCCATAATGCATCGTGCAGGAAGTCGATAATCGTTCCCACAACTGTTTATTGTCTGATCCAAAACTGACGAAGGATCTCATGAATGTGCCGATGATATTTGGGAATGCTGTGGCGAGGGTTGGTTGGAGTATGGATTTGGTTTGAGTTTGAATGCCAAAAACGCCACTGGTCACAACCTGTGGGAGTGGTTCGAGCGATTTTTTGCAGAACTCGTTCAAGGCATATAGCCACTTTCCATAAAATTGATTCCGGGAATATGGAGAAAGTTTGTGAGGGCAGGCAGATAAGAGATTGAGTAAGTCTGATGTTGTGTGGAATATTGTTTCCTAGGTGCGGTGGATTGTTGGTGAGGAAAATGGTGATAAAAGATGAAAATAAGCAGACTGGAATGTGATTTGTGGCTTTTTGAAGGATTGAACAGAGAATTTCAGTGATTGTACCCAGGTAGAACGATTGGAGTGATTCTTTCGGAAGAGAGAAGAATCGTCTTTTCGATGGGTCAGGGATGTTGATATCATTCATCCAATCTTGGAGAAATGTCAAAAACTGTGTTAGAACAGCTTTGGCATCATTGCTTGTGTAGAGAGGTTTCCAGTTTAGGATATTCATTATACAATCCACTGTGAACTGTAATGTGAGAATAATTGAAAGAAGAAGGAATGTCATACACAAATATTCACCATATTGTTGAGGAATAATTGTTTTATTTGGTCGTTTCCAATCCACGTGACAAAAGCTCGCATAACTCGAGACATCAACTTGTCAGGGCATCCTGTTTTGAATCCAATGTATTTTTCATTCGGATCTCTCGCTAGACGGATGAAACAATGAAAAAACAAACTAATGGTCGTTCGGAGGTTGCAAAGCGGATGAAACAGGACTGTTCCAACACTCCTCCTGAATAGCTCAAACCAAAACTGGAATTTGTCCATATTTCCATTGATTACCTTTATAAAATCAGTGAGCATCTCCTCAGTTTCGATAGGTTCAACAGGATTGTGTCGGACAACATATTTGGCACATGGTACTGGATATTGTGACAAATGGTGGAATACATACTGCTGTTGGGTGTTGGCAAATCAGCCTGATCCGTAGATTGAAAGACATGGAAATTGAATGATTGCTGAATGAGGTGAATCGATTTCTCGTGATCCATCGTGGTTCTATTGATGACGGTGAGTAGGACACGAAAAGCATCGTTCCGAGCCGCAGCTTTTGCTTTAATTGTTGTGCAATGTTCAATGATATCCACTGAAGAAAATGGAATCAAAAATGGAGAGGTGGCAATGTAGCATACACAACTTGGGAAGTTCGGTTTGTAGGCTCTCTGCTGGAGTGTGTACAGCAAGAAGTTTAATGGTTTCAAAGAGAGTGGAGATATCTACTGACTTGAGTCCCTCTTTAGGATGCAAATTAATGTCACAAATATTATGAGGAGATAGAAAAGAAACTTTTTATGCAAGTTTGTTCCAGATATTCTACTGTTGCAAATAAATTCTGAAAAAGCGATTGATGTCGTTGTGTAACGAAGTCGAGTTGAAATTCTGTTTGAACCGTCGCTGTTTGGTGCAGTGGAGCAGAAAAGATTGTTGTGAAGAAATTCTGACGAAACATACAGAGGAACGAAATGAACGTTTTGTAACGCTTTGCAATCGGGATGGTCGGATCACATTGTTTGTCATAGCGTTTGATGTGCTGTGTTAGCACATCTCTCTGGAACATTGAAAAAAGTTATGGTTCGAAAAAATGTTGAAAAGGAAATGTGATCATTCTGGAATGAAGAACAATGAAAAAAGAAAATTAGGTCCAAGGCATAAACATTGGAAACAGAATTGCCCCAGAAATGGCAAATCCGATAAAGAAGAACAACAAGAGGTATACGAGCCATGTTCGCTTTGTCCCTTGTGAATTCATCCAACCTTCCAGAATAGACGCAACGAACCAGAAAATTGGGGGACATGCATTCAGGAATCGTGTCATTACTTCGATGTTAATGATGGGGTACGAAACGAGGAATAGTATGGCCAGATGGAGCACAAACGGCCAAGCAGCAAAAGAGAAGTATGTTTGTCCATTTTTGCGGGATTCTTTCTCAGATTTCTTCTGTTTGGAGAGATCGTACCAATGTTTCGTGTATGAGACTACAGCACAAACTGTAATGAGAGAAATTGGAAGGGCCATAAAATGTCGAGGAAGCTGCTTCAGAGTGAAGTATCGGAACGGTCCGACGCTCCAATAGGCCCCCTGGATGAACCCATAAATTGACCCACCTTTTCCATGCTCGTCGACAACACACCACTCCCTCAGAGCGATTTTACCCACTTCTGTGTCATTAAATCCACCAAATAGGATGTTGTTAAGGGCAGGGATTTTGTGGAGGGGGTTATACACATGAAGAAGGACAGCGTATCGTCTGATGATTCTATGGGCAAGTGAGATGTTTAATAGGGGGACTTCGAAGGGGAGAAACTGGGAATAGAGAGATGGAGGGGTTGGTGCGATGCATTTGTGAGAAAATTGGGATTCTTCGTGGAGGACGGTGGGGAGAGCAATAGCGAAACAAGAAACCGCACCAAAGGCGAGAGTAAAGCAAGCTCGCAAGAATTTCGTGAGAGACGTCCTTTTCAGTGGAAATACAAGAGAAATCTAAAACAATCAGAAGAGAAAGAGTGATACCGCTCTAGAGACCGCCCAGATGAACACAAAGAGTGCATTTGTGATTCCATTACTCCGACATCCAGCAGATAGCATGAATAGTATTGTGGAGGCGATGAGGTTGTTGGAGACAAACAGATAATACATTCCAGCGAAGGATGTGAAAGCGAAGACTGGTTCTGTGTATCTATGCAAGAAGAAGTATATCAAAGGGAGTAATAACTAGAAAAAGATAATACAGGGCCATTGTGAAAATTGATGCTGGTGTTATTGAGTAGAGGAAGAGAGTGAGGACGGCAAAGTTTTGAGAATTGAAGATCGCTTTTGTCAGTCTACATCAGAGGGAACACGAAAATTTTGCCAAAAAAGGTTGTACTTGTACAGATACACCATAGCAAGTGTATTCGAGATGTTGCACACAAGAAATCCGCCGAGGAGGAGTTGAGTTCGTTCTAGCAAGAATGGGAACACTGAATCCATAATAAATATTTCAGAATAGTGAGAATGAGTTGATAAATAGCACACGTTTCCCGACTATCTTCCACAATATGGGACAGACAGGGTAGAAAGCGCAAATCTTTTCATGGGTGTACCCCTTCTCAGCAATCTGCATAAAGTATAGAGAATCCCACTTACAGAATGGCGATAGGATCCATCTGATAGCCCGATCAATTTTGGGAAGAGGAAGCGAGACATTCTCGTGAGCCATCCCATCGAAATATACTTGCGACGCCTGGTCCTTGCAGCCGATGAAATGACATGATACTATTGCAATAACGAATAGAAGTGTTCGAAATGCTATAATGAACCTTGTACAATGGCGAAGTTGGTCTTTTTCTTTCATCAAGAAAAAATCCTGGTGCGATCAAAATGTCAGGGAAGGCCACATTCCGACTCAGAGTTGGAAAAGCTTTCACATTTCCAGTTGCTTCGCGACAAATTTCTGTTCGAGATCTTCCTGGTCACAAACAACTGAAATACAGAAGACCTGATTCATTGCCAACCCCATCTGAGAGTACCGAACGAATCACACAAATCCCAAGGCAAATTGATGAAACTGTGACTGCTGAAGAGATTCTTCAGGCAGCTGATGCACTAAACACTAACGCTGTCACAGAAACAATCGAAAAACAAAAGCGGACGGAATCAACTAAAGGTCTGAATTTCAGCTAATACTGACATTTCTTTCTTATTTTTCAAAGAATTTGATGATGCGGATGAGATCCCTGTTCACGTTCAAAAAGCACAGTCTGTTCTTTCAAGTGTTCAAATTTGCTCGAATACTCTTTCCTCATTCTCCAGGCGAAAACATAATAAAACACATAAACAAGTGACTGATACAACGGTTAAACTTGAAGGTGATGAGATAAACAATGATTCTTCATCAGATTCTGACAGCGACTCTGACTCAAGTTCATCAGATGATTTTGATGAAGCACTCCTTTTAGCTGAGCTCGAACGGATCAAACGAGAGAAGGATGAATCGCAACGTGTTTTGGTTTGAGTTTCTCCTCTTCTTACATGTTTTCCAGGACACTGACGCTCGTGGCAACTTAACGGTCACTCCGGGGCTATTCAGTTCATTTACAGCTGAGTCAGCTCAATCATTCAATGCAAGGCCTCGGTTTGAGTGTTTATTTCTTCTGATGTCTCCCATAGATGGAATGAAGACGTTGTTTTCAGAAATCAGGCCGCAGGAGAGGAAAAGGAAAAGAAACGATTCATAAATGATACTGTTCGGAATGATTTCCACAGAAAATTCTTGAAACGATTTCTTAAGTGAATATTTTGAATCTTTCCATCTTTTTTTCGGACTCATTTCACGAAAAGTTTTCTTCTGAAATGCTCATCAACCATTGTTTGCTCGTTTTCGACTATTCACCACAATTGAACCTGAGTTCATGTTTCTCGAAACAAAAAGTGATCGACATTCGATCATGACTCGTTTCCCACACTTTTCTGAATGAATCTCGCAACACTCATCCCAACGATTTCATCAAAAAAAGGTGATGGTGGACGCTTAGCTGTTATCGGTGGATGCATTCAATACACTGGTGCTCCATACTTTTCAGCAATTTCTGCTCTACGAGTCGTTTGTTCTCACTCAACATTCTTTCGACGATAAACAGGGCGGTGATATTGCTCATGTGATGTGCACTGAAGCTGCTTGTCTTCCAATCAAAACATATTCACCTGAATTGATTGTTCACCCGATTCTCCCAGAAAACGGGAAAGGAATCCCATCAGAGTTTTAACTTGTTTTCTCTCTTATCCTGTTGTTAAAACGTTAGTCAAGCTGATAAAATCAAGGAATGGCTTCCACGTGTCCATGTTGCCACACTTGGTTCTGGATTAGGAACAGATTTGCTCGTCAGGGAGACAGTCCTCCTCACAATTCGCAATTTGCGAGAATTAGGGAAGCCATTTGTCATTGACGCGGTATCACCTTGTTTAAAATCATGTTCTCTTTGACAGGATGGAATCCAATTGGTAATCGATAATCCTTCGATCGTACGCGGATATCAGAATTGCATCCTCACACCAAACTACAACGAATTCCGCAAAATGTTTGGGATTTATTGTGATCTCAATACTTGATCTAGAAAAGCTCATTTCTACCCTGATGTTGAGAATGATGAAGAGGTCCTCAGAAAATTCGCGATTTTCCTAGAAGGCCCAACCATCCTGAAGAAAGGTGCAGTTGATATCATATGTGATGGAAAATGTGTGTCTTATCGTCTCCTTTATCTCATAGATGAAATTCGAGTAACTGAGGAGGGATCACAAAAGAGATGTGGAGGACAAGGAGATCTACTCACAGGCGTCACGGGAATATTCTTCCACTGGGCTCTCAAAGCAGCTGCAACATCTCAACACGAACAACTACGAGAAAGGTTCCTCAATCATTCATTCACTTTTCTCAGACCATCTCTTTTTGCTGCTGCAGCAGCGTGCCATATCGTCAGGAAAGCGGCTAAGCAAGCTTGCCTGTTGAAAGGAAGAAGCTTAGTCGCTTCTGATATCATTCCGTTTCTCGGGCCTTCTGTTGACACCTCATCCGATATTGCCCTTCATGCCACTGCTCTCGTCTGATTGTCTTCTTTTATCTATCAACACATTCAAATGCTCGCAAAAGCAATGTGAATCAAAGGCAAATGTTCCAGATCTGAAGGAGAATCCATCAATCATTGTGTCAACGATACAATCCCTGTCTCCAGCCAATATCAGACCTGAATGAGTCAAATCACAGATAAAAGCACAGTCCAGTGATTTTCTCGTTTCTAACAAAAGGGGATCATTAAGTAAAGAAAGTCTTGAGGGCTGAATCTCCAGACTCAAAGATGAGGCCACGAATGGTTATTAGAGAAGTAAAATCTTGAAAAAAAGATAGGGAGAGGACAGGACATTGCTTAGCCGAATTTAGTTTGCGAGAAATCCATTTCTGGATGCTGTGCCATGAACTTTTTCATCATATCCTGTTTTTGCTTTTCCTCGCTTGTTGGAAGACCTCTTTTTTTCATTTCCTGATCGTACATCATTTTTTCAACTAAGGCGCGAGTTTCTCCGTCGAGATCGCTGAGTTTGGAGGTTGGTGGTTCGATTTTTGTTACATCGATTTCCTCGAAACCAACACAAGGACTAGCCCACCAGCTCTTGTTGCTTCCCTTGACAAGCATAATAGTCAAATGTTCTCGGCCCTCCAATTGCCATTCCGAATCTGATGCAACAATGTCGCTGGTTAAGTCCGAATCGAGGATCGGTGGTTGCCCTTTCACACCAACATATAAATGAGTTGCAGTGAAACGGATATCCATCATCTTTGGGGGAGTTCCTTTTGGGACAAGGAATTCCAGTGACAGCTCTGTGAGAGTTTGTGTCCATGTGTAGGGAGCTGACGGTTGATGAAGCAATGATTAGGGCAAAATTACTAACCTTTGGCCTGTTCTGTCTTTGATGATTCTGGTTGTTGAGATTCTGGCGCTGGTTGTGCTTCAGTCATGAAAAGGAGATCGAGATGGCTTCGATGAGGGCCTGATCATTTGGACAAAACGTAAAATACAGAGATGAAGTATACAAAATGAGAGGTATGATAAACCAACGAAGTGAGGTGACAAAAAAGACTCGATCGACAGATTACTGGAAGAATTGGAACAATTCATTGTTTGGTCCGGGAGCTTGTTGCTGACCCTGTGCAGCCATTCCAGGCTGACTAAACTGCATCCCGTTATTGCTGGACATCATTCCCTGCTGCGGCTGGCTAACAAAGAACGACGACAACACATCCACATCCGAAGGTTGTTGCTGATGCTGCACCTGTCCAAGCTGAGATTGTGGCTGGGATTGCTGTCCAGACCCAAACATTGCGTTCATTTCTGCCGGCGAGAGCGAGCTTGTGAGAGATGTAGCGTTGGAAGACGGCTTATTTGAGGAGTACATCATGCTGATAGCGTCGGCTGATGAGGTGTCTTGCGGTGGTTGTGTGAAAGCGACGAAGGGAGGGAAGGGTGAGGAATCTGTTTGTGGGGCTTGGGCAGCTGCGGGTGGGTGGGATTGGAATTGTTGGTGCTGTTGGGGAGGTGGTGATTGTTGGAAGGGTTGTGGGGTTGATTGAACAATATTGTGCTGCTGTTGTGCCTGTTGCTGAGGCGGAGGTGGAGCGAACTGGCGGGAGGGAGATGAAACGGGTTGTGGGCGAGCAGGAGGAGGTTGATCGAATGTGACAACATTTGATGGTGTTGGAGATGATTGTTGGGCTGGTTGGGAAGAGAAAAAGGAGTCAAAATCCGACGATTGGCTTTTTGGCTGTGTTTGTGCTTGTTGTGTCGTGTTTGACGATGGCTGACTGAAAAACGAGTCAAACACGTTCTCCGACTGATTCTGTGGCTGAGATTCGGTTGTCGAAAAGAAGGAAGAGAAATCTGTGGATGTTTGCTTCTGTTGTGGTTGTTGTGGTGGTGGCTGGATTGGTTGGGCTGGCGTAGTTTGAACAGGCTGTGGTTGAGGTTGTGAAGTCTGTTGTGGTGTGACGTTGCTAAAATCACTTTGCCCACCTGATCCCATCAGTAAGCCCATTGCATCTGCCGAAAAGAAGCTTTCTGGTTCGTCGAAGCCATCGACTGTCTGCTGGTCGATTCGCTGGAATCCTTCGAATGTTTCGGGTTGTTGTTGTGTTTGAGACTGCCCTCCAGCTCCTCCAACTGATTGGTATCCATCCATTGGCGTGAATCCACTTATTTCGTTCTGATTTGTCGTGTCATTATCAAATCCATCAAAAAACGACCCCGACGTCACCAGAGATGTCTGCTGTTGAGAAAAAGAACTATCAAAGGATGAGACGGGCATCTGTGTGGTCCCACTGAAGAAATCCTCCTGACTCATCGTGTGTGTTGGTGGCTGTTGTTGTACTCTCGTTTGCGGTGGTTTCTGCTGAACATAAGCTGAAGGCTGCTTTTGTGGTGCTTGCCACGTGTCTGTCGAGACCTTGCTTGGCTGATCGGAAAAGCGAAGAGGTTTCGATTCGTCGAAGTCGTCTTCATCTTCGTCTCGTGAGTGCTTTTTAGCGATTCGCTCCAGATCGGCAATGGTGAGCTCTTTGAGTGGTTTTGGACGGGCTCTTTGTTTCGCTTTTGGTTTCGCTTTCGCGTCGAAGATTTTGAGGGATCGAGGTTGGATCGAAGGGGCAGAAGGGGGATTTGGGTACTATTTGGGATGGAGTGGGGAGATATGAGGATAATAAGGGGAAGGAGAGGACAAACAGGGAGATTCGAAGGGTATTCCTTTCCCATCATTTCGCAATACTTCACCATGACCTGGAGGGCATCTGGTCGCTTATCTGGGGATGGTTCCAACATAAAGTCGATTAATCCAAGGAGTTCTTTCGTGAAATATGGTCTAGGAGCGCCTTTTCCTTGCAAGCGTTGGTATTCCTCAGACTCGAACTGCTCAGGCGTCGGGTAGTTATAAGAGACGTTGAGAATAGCCAAATCTCCGCCATTTTCGAACGGATTCTCGTAGAAGCACATAGTGTAGAGAATGCAGCCTAAAGCCCATATGTCGGCCTTGGTTCCAATTGTTTGTTTCCTGTAAAGATCAACCATTTCCGGCGAACGATAGCATGGTGTGGTTTTCTTAGTGATGTCCTCTTCGAGAGCGACAATTGCTGCGCTGCTGAGGCTCGATGGGTCGATAAGTGCGGTTGTGGCTGAACCAAAATCTCCGATTTTGTATTTCCCGTCAGCAGAGTGGAAGATGTTTTCGATTTTGATATCTCGATGGAATATAGGTGGAGATTGCATGTGCATATAAATAATTCCGTTTAAGATCTGTTCAAACACCATATCAATCTGGATTTCTGTGAGGCGTGTTGTTGTCGCAACACTGTTCATTTCGGACATCAATGTGGAGGGACAGAATTCTTGAAGAAGAAGATATTCCCGTTTCCGGTCAGCAAGCTGGTTAGTTTCGGTGTGAATGAGTTGAACGATGTTCTCGTGGCGCAGGTTTTTCTGTAAAGACAGTGGAATACGAAGTGCAAATGGATTGAAAGAATACCATAAAGTTGATTTCGTTCTCGATATCTCTGATATTTTCCTGTGACGACGCAACCATTCTCTTCAGCGCATATTCCTTTTCTATTCATCATTGAGGTTTTGAGAGAAGATGAATTATTTGGTAAAAAGTGGCAGAAATGAGAATAAGGCATTGCATACGTGATGTGGGATCAACCGCCAGGAAAACAGTCGAATATCCACCTGATTGATGAAGATAGAGAACAGATGAAATTGAGACCTTCTCCAATCATTTTCCGCTTCTCAAGATTGTATTGTCCAACACGAATGGGCTCAGACGCAACTGATTGGACGGTTTTTGTTATGCTAGTCAAGAGTTTCTTAAGAGACATCGACGACAGTTGATCAAAGCACAAAAAAGAGTTTGTGTCAACTTTCACCGAAAAGAACACGACCGTATGATGGTATTCAAAACAAAAGGACAGAAAAACGAACTATTTGATCTGCCACATGAAGTGAGGCTCGTCAAATGCGATGAATTTATAGAAGCGATGAGAAAATCATTCCGTCCGTTTATGGTCAACAGAGACTTGATAGCTCGAAAATCTGAAGAAATATGAAATAAAACGGTGATACGTGGCATTTTGTGAGAGCGCGCAGAGAAAACTCTTTGCACATAAGGACTGTTGAACCTTCGATTTCGGATCTTCCAAAAGAACACAAGATTCGATTTGTGACCAATCGTGATTGTGGGATTGTGTCAGCATTGCGACAAGAGCGGCATTCAATGGCATCATCGACGGATTGAACGCAATGTTCTCCAAGTACCCTGCACTGAAGACGTCACCATTCTTTAGTCTGATTCCGGCAGCGGATGGTGATGTCTGAGAGATTTGAAATGGTGAATATGCCTATGAACAGAAATTAAGATCAAAATTCGGGAGAATACCTTCTTAAAAGCATCAAAAGTCTTGTTGACAAGAGACTTCTGGTTTTCAGGAAGTGAGGAGATATCAGAGTCCAATGTTGCGTCTAACGGGATGAGAAACACAAGATAGATACTGTTGAATGTCGAAATGAACGGATTTATCTTTTTCCAATCAATATTCAGAGCAACTGGTCTGAAGGCCTCTGGAAGGAATTCCTGAATCAGTTTTGTCGGTTTTCCAACGACACAGATTTCGAATTCATCAAATCCAGGCAATTCTGCCATAAATTGACGACAGTGGCCACAAGGTGCTGATATCGAGACGATGATGTGAGAAGTGAATAAAACGTACTTTCAGTCGTGCACATGCGAACAAGTTGTTTTTCACCACGAAGCCTGCATCAAAGTATATCAGGTGAGAACTACAGAACAGACCATGCGTTGGTAATCGCACATTGTTCAGCGTGAACATTCTGATTGATAGTTGTGCCAGTAAATTCCATGTTAACACCGAGATATGCATTCCTACAAGACAATGAAACACAATAGAAACAATAAAGGGGAAGGAGGAGGGTGTACCCTGTCTGACCGAATGTGCAAGCACCGACATGGAATTCTGAGAGTGGAGCGAGAGCAAATGGAGCAATCAACTTAAAAATGACAAAAGTGGGAGGAGAGAGGCTGTGTGATGCCGATGAAGAAGCAGACTTGAGCAAGAGCCCTTCCAAGGTCTTGAACTGTGCATTTAAGGTCTTTGACAAATTTCTGGATTTGTTCGGCGGGAAAGAAAAATGGGGGCTGAGCACGCTGATTCTCAGGGAGAAGAGCACGAATTGATTCTGGATCAACCTTTGACATTCTGTGAACGCGAGATTGAGTGGATCAAAGGAGGAGTCATGGGCGAGATCCGAATTACTCCGACACGCTTGATGCAATGGTCAGGAATATATTCTCAAATCGGGTAACAGTCAGCCCAAAAATTCAGAAAATGATTGAAAACATGACACCGAATAGGTTTTGGTGACAAAAATGATGAATCAGTGTGACAACACACATATCACCAAAAATAGGAGAGTAAAACAAATAATGATCAAACGAGAATAAAACAGAACAACGTTACACAAGATGGAACGAATAAATAATTTGATATGCCACCAGGAATGAAGAAAAAGTCGATCGATCCTATTTCTTGTCCCAGAATCCCAACCCAAAATTCTTTGTTGCCATTTGGATAATAAACACAAGTATAAGCACCACCAGGACGATGTATAGAACGAGAGCAGATTTTGTTGAGATTCGTTTCATTTTCGCCGTCGTCGCATTCGTTCGATCTGTTTCCTTTACTGCTTTCTCGTTCACTCGATCAATCTGTTTGTCTTGTTGATCTATTGGAGAAACGGGACAAGAGAGAACAAAAGATCGATGAATGGGGAAGAAAGGGCGAGACCAAGTGTGTCCGAAATAGCTTGGCCCTTCTGAATGTTTCTTTGCATTTTGGTGTGATGAACATCAAGGAGATCATTTTGTCCTGTGAGGGAGAATGGGTATGCTCCAAGGAAAGAGAAAGGCAAACGATCAATCTGTCGATCAGCATTTTCAATCATTTCTTGGTCTGTCATTTGCCGTGTGTGTTCAGTCTCACCGTGAACTTCGGAGGTTCTGTATGGATTGAAAAGGTGGAGAACGGACAATGCAGATGAAATAATGAATTAACGACAATACCCAACAATAGGCTCGTTTCCATCATGTTTTGTAATGATTTGTTTGGCTTCGTTAATCTGTTGTTCAAATTGTTCCATCTGCCCGGAGAAATTGCGGGCCTGGAGAGGAGTGAGTTCGGATGCCAGAACACAGGCTCTATAGTCCATCTGAGCTTTTTGGAAGGTTTCTAAGGGGGGAAGAAGAAACGGAATCATGATTGTGTGAGTTGAGGAGAACAATTTTTCCAATATATTTGTCCATCATATGAAGAAAGGCAGGAGACGGAATTAGTGACACCGAATCAGGTGTATTTGTTAGATTAGTGGTCATACTTTCGAGGGCTTGGAGATTTTTCTTGTTCTCATTGTGAATACGGATAGTTTGCTGTCTGGGCGTCCCATTTTCGATATCCGTGTTTCGTTTATTGATTGACGAGAGCAATGCGTCGATCTTGCTTTCGATGTCTGAAAAAGTCGAGGTTAACCCTTCAGGTGTGGCCATTATTCCGAACTCTAGCCTGAAGTGAGTATAAACAGTGTGCTAAGAAGTTGTGGATTGGATTCCCATTGGAAAAGTTTTTTGATAGCTTGACTCCATGGGAACAGCTGGACAAGTATCACTTGCCACATTTTTCACTTATTCTTCCAGTTAGTTGGAGGCCTAGTGACAAGCTCAATTTTTCTCATCGTCTCTTGTCTCGCCAACATCACCGCTATCGTTTTCTACTTCCTCGCCTTCAGAAACTATGAAAAAGCAGGCACAATGTATAAACGAGGGAAATTTATCCAAACATGTGGAGCAATGATTTATGGCATGCATATTTATCATTTATCATGTCGACACACTTTTTCTCGAACTTCTCTCACAGGCGCTTTCAAACTCATCTTTTGGTTCATCGTAGTCATCGGATTTCCTCATTATGGAAGTTTTGTCCACACAGTCGACCTATTGGCCTTCGTTGCCTTCGGTATCTTCTTCCTCAATTTCGAACTCTGTCCCATCACTCAATTATTTGATATAGCGATTGGTTCTCTTCTTTGCCTGATTGCTGTAAATAAACACAAGAAGCGTCTCCTTTTTGGACAAAGTATCTTCCAAATTTTTACCTCATTCCCATTTTTCAATCAGTTCTCGAACTCACGTACCTCGGGGTGCATTTCGTCGTCCTAATCTCCACATTCATCAGCAAATACACCATTCAGTTTGAGCGAGTGATGGAAATCCTCAATTTCCTCTTTGTGGCCTTCAGCATCGTGATGGGATCGTTCCTGTCGTTCGAGCTCTTCCAGCGCTATTCCAACGAAGAAAAGATTAACAGACAAAGTCAAATGGGTCATAATGATTCAAGCGCTTTTGATCCAAAGGATGAACCAACAGAGGAGCCTGTGGCAGAACACAGTGAATGATCATTCTTGTTTCCGCTAATTTACACTCTCATCGCATTATCGAGCGTTCATTTCATTTTTTTCATTTTGTACTTGTCCTTTTTTCATGTTTAATCCTGTGGACGCATTCTTCTGAACTGACCCATCATTCAACATTCAACACAAAACCCCATTCGTTCTGGAGGAATCCATGAATCCTGATTCATCTCAAAAGTTTGGCTCGTCAAGTATCACAACCTCAGTCAAGGTTCGTGTTGCATGTATCACAGGTGACCTCGAAGGACTGAAAGGTCTTGTCGCACAAGACCCCACTATTGTGAACACACCATTTGAATACGGAAAAACAGCACTGAGTATTGCCGCTAGTTGGGGCCATACACCAATTTGTGAGTTTGTCATCGGTTTTTTTTGATTTATACTCTCCTCTTTTTCAAATGAACCGAACAATTTTCTCATTCTCGCTGAATTCAGGTTTTTATTGGAGAAAGGAGCTAATGTTAATCATTCTGATGACATTGGATGGACCCCCCTTCATTGGGCCGCATTTACTGGAAGTATTGATACCTGTAAAAGTCTCTTGCATCGAGGAGCTGATTCCACAATGGAAAACAAAGCACATCAGACTCCTCTCGACTTTGATAAAGCAGAGCAACTTCGGAGTTTGTTTTCAATGTCTTTTCACATTGTCAACTTGTAGACGAGACAAATTAGTGATGGAATGATATTCTAGACGAGGCGAAGCACAATCATGTTTATAGGGGAGCTTCTGGATGATCCTTTTCGTGACAATCATTTCACATATTTTTATTTCGGTTAGATGTCAACTCAAAGCGATTTTGACACATCTCATCACCAAATCACAAAAACTCGAAATCTTCAATAACAGAGTTATAGGTCATTTCAAGACATACCCATCGATTATGTAAATGATCGGGGAGGTTGGTCGTGATCCATTTAATTGATTTAACTTGGTTCATTCTTTCTTCTTGTCCACTCTCCACAACTCGTCACAACTCCAACAAAAGCGGATATCACATCAGAAAGCACCGACTAATCGTTCCAGAGAACCCATGACATAACCCTAGTCGAAGAAAATCTTGGTTTGGATGCTGGATTCGTGGAAATTCACCATTTCTTGAAATGAAAATTAGTTCGCTGGGACAGCCAATGAGCCATCGTCAACTTTCTCAAACAGATCTTTGGGAGATTGGCCGTTGACAGTGCATCCAATGGAGACACAGGTGCCAAGAACCTCCTTCACGGTTCCGCGAAGGTCCTTTGCGAGTGATCGCCCACGAACGTTTTGGGAGATCTTCAAAACTTGATCGAATTGGAGGTTGCCATTGTGTTTGACTGTGAATCAAAGCAATGGGAGTGAGGAGAGATTGAGTGGGATGAATAGAAAAAATGAAGAAGAATGGAAAAAAACTGTTCTTGACCTTCTTGCGGTCACGTGGTGGCTCTTTGAGAGCTTGGATGAGCATTGAGCTCACAGATGGGACAACAAAGACTTGGGCAACTCTGTTCTTGACGACCAACTTGACGGTCACACGGAGACCCTTCCACTCCTTAGTGGCGGCAGCAATATCTTCTCCAATCTTCTTTGGGTTCTGTAGAATGATGATGACGACAAGAAGTAATCAGAAGCACGAAGAATAGATGAGAAATGAGGGCTGAAAGCAGACGAGTCCGAGTGGACCGATTTTTGGAGCGAGGGTGGAAGCAGCACCAACTTCTCCGCCCACAGCTCTCACGAAGACGATTTTTTCCTCATTGGGATCGATTTTTGGTGGCATGGTAAGTTTCCTGGATGATCAAAAATCCCCCTTACGGCACATTGTGAAGCGATCGCCCCTTTGTCCTTTTTTACTCCATCTCCCCGGTCATTTTCAGTTGATATGTATCCTGGGCAATTTCCTATGATGCCAGTGATGCCTGGCATGCCTTTTACTGTCCAGAATCCTGTTTGTTTCAATTTTTCTCACTATTTTGCGCAGAACCTGATGTGGAAAGAATTTTCTACCCCTGAAGGGAAAAAATACTATCATAACCCCATTCTCAATGAGACTGTTTGGACTCTTCCCGCAGGTGTTGTTCCAATCGTAGCAGCGCCCATTCCAACACCACAACCAACTGTCAAACCAATAGTCGAAGAAGAGCAAAAAGACATTACTGCAATGCTTTTTGAAGATGAGGATGGAGATGTTGCTCCTGGTACAACTGTTTCCACGCCAGCACCATCCGCTCAAGCCAAACCTCGACACACACCATCGACAAAGCAAAGAGCTCCTTCCCAACAACAAGGACGCTCCACTTCACCATCACTCCAAGTAGCACGAGGATCTCAACCCTCCCCAATTGAAACTACTCCCGAAGAAACCCCAAAAAAACCAAAACCAGCACCTGAACCGGAAATCAACTTAACGGCTGAAGAAAGAGAGGCGGAATTCCGTGCTCTTCTTAACACTCTCAAACTGAACATTGAGACTCTCACATGGGAGAAGGCACTTCCAAAAATGGCTAATGACAAACGATATCGACTTATCAAGAATGTCGATGCGAGAAAGAAAGTGTTCAACGACTGGCTTAGCGAAAAGAAAGAGGTATGGTTTTTAATTTCGTTATATCTCTTTTACAGGATCTAGAAAATCAAAATTACCAACTTCGAAAACAGAATAACACGGCATTTCTGGAAATGTTGACAGAAAAATGTTACATGTCCGAACCGAGCGAAGGAAAGAATTTTCAACTCAATCGAAGTACTCGATTCTCATCTATTGAGTCTACCTTCAGTGATGACCCGCGATGGAAAGCAATCCCCGATCATCGCCAGAGGGAACACTTAGTCCAGGATTGGATCGACGAGGAAAGAGACAAAGAAAGGGAGAGGCAGAAAGAGCTTGAACGGGAAAAAGAGAAGAAACTTGCTGATTGGCTGCTTCAGGACACCAGGATCACGATTAAAATGCCCTTCAAAGTAGCTCAAGAAATATTGAAAGATACACCAGAATGGGAAGCTCTTCCCAATTCGTCGCGTATGAAGACGTATAATAACCACCAAGCTCTTCTCTTCGAACGAGAACAAAAGGCGAAGGAGGATCGGAGAAGACAAGAAGAAGAGGAAAGATCCAGAAAACGAAGAGAAAGGGAAGAGCTAGGACACGAGAAGAAGAAAGCTGTCTCGAAAGTGATTGTTGAATTGTGTGTCGCCGGAAAAATGTCGATGACAGATCGAGTTCGGGATATCAACATTGAAGAAGGGGGTCAGATCATCCCATTCACCAACTCTGCCATCGTCAGTGATCTCTCCAAATTTCTCTCACGCTCCTCAGCCATTGAGATCTGCGAAGACGCCAAAGAAGAAGTCCATATCGCTCTGGAGAAGTGTATCTCAGCTGCGTGGGCCCTTTTTTTTAATGATAAACCTGATTCAGATCTGCAAAGTGCAAAGGATACGTTGGAAGGGGCTCTCTCTGGGGGTGATGTCGAAGTCTTTAGTGCACAACAGATCGAAGAAATTCTGGGAACTCAAAATCTGATCACTCAACCAACAACGGTCTGGAAAAGAATGGTTATTGAAGGAGTTTTGATGAGGCAGCAGCGGATAGAACTTGGAAAAGAGAAGCGACTCGCTAAACTGCAGAAGAACGCGAAAGAGCTGATTGGATCAATCTACGAAGCCCACAAAGATATGTCTGATGTCAAAGAAATGGTCGATTTGATTCTAACGAACTTGCAGACAAGCCCATCGTTCTTGATTCTGTCGAATCTCGTCAATCCCCCTCCTCCAGCCGGCGAAAGTGAGATGATGATCGACACAGAGGATGGTGAGACAAAGGATGCGAATCTGGAATTTAAGAAGAGAAATAGCACCCTCGTTATGGATTTATTGAGGGATGTGCTCAATGATGACTCGACTGATTTGGATGAAGGAGAAATTCGGAAGACAAAGAGAAGGCAAACAGCCAAGGAAGATGCGGAGCACGAAAGGGTATTTATGGATAAGGCTGAGGATGATAGAGGCAGGAGGCGATCCCATCGAGAAAGGATCGATAGAGTGGAAGAGGATCACGTGAGACCTGCTCAATTTCAGATCGTCCCTCAAGAACCAGAAAGGCCGGAAGCAAAGTCGATTTTTGAGAGAGAGGAAGGAGAAGTTGATTAATATTTCATCCGTCTTCATTTCACGCTGGCAGAAAACTCTTTGGTCTGAAAACCCACTTTTTCTGATCTCTCCAAAAGTTCGACAGAACAAATAGTGGATGAAATGTTTTAGACAACTTGAGGCTTCTTCGATTGCCTCATCGTCCGAATTATAACCAGAACGCACACAAGAATGGCGACTGCCAAGCATGCACCTAAAACAATATTGACGATTAACAGCGGGAGGTTGTTCTCAATGGTCTGGAGGCCACAGGTCTCGTAAAACCATTGAGTGAGTGTTTCTGACTCAATGACTGATTCATACCCTGACGAGAACCCTTTGATTGTGCAATCAGCTGGAGTTTTGCAGAAGGTTGGTGTCCAGGCTGCGAGTGTGTGTGTGCCATCCTTTTCTGGTGCTAGATCGAGTTTGAAGACTAATCTATCGTTTGTACCATCACTCCAAAGTTCAATCACAACCATTCCGGCATAACGAGGGTGAATGGTCAGATCATATCCAAGACATCCAAGGATGATTTGGAGGGAAGTTCCGTGGGCAAAATAGGCGTGAAGTGTGGCTAATGATGATTGGAAGGGATAGAAAGAGATGAGACTGTTTGAAAGAATACATACGGCGATTGTCTGGAGTCTTGCGAGCGAGATCTTCTTTCATCTCTGACACGATTCTGCGGTAAAAGACGCCAAGTGATGCATTGCAAAAGAGCTTGTTGTCAAAGGGTGACCAGATCAGAGATGCTATGTGGAGAATATAAGCGATTGGGGAGACGAGATGATTCAACAGTGAAAAGAGCAGACTCAAATCAAAGAGTTTCATAATTTCATCCCATTTTGCGTTAATGGATTCGGGAATAGCGATTCCATTTTCTTTATACGTGAGAAGACAGTCAATCGTTTGAGAAATGTCGGCAGGGTTTGAGCTGAGACCCCGTTTGAGTTCCTTATCGAGAAGCTCAATAATCGACTTGTAGGGAGCCAATTTCTTTTGGTATGCATCGGTTTTTGTGGTTTGAACACCTATTTTTGCTGCTGTTGGACTGAAAACTGTCAAAAACAAGTACGTCAGACCATCGTTCGTTTCCGCGCATGAAATACTCGTTGTCCTTGAGAACAGAAGTAACAGGAACAGGCTGATGGCAGTTAGCGAAAATGCAGGTTGTATTCTCTGGATACTTCTTTGGTCCTTTCTCCTTGTAAAGACCAGCAGCAAAGGCATGAGCTGATTGCTCCACTCTATCTGTAGTTGTAGCATAGAATGTGGCTTCGTCAAACTCGTAGGTTTCGCTGAGTTTGGTATAGGCATCTTTTCTGAATTTCTCTCCAATGCCTGCGAGACGAAGATGGCCTGCGTCGGTTAGAGCACCTAGTATGATGTTATCGAGTTGTCCAGGTATAATATTCAGGTCTTCAGTAGGATAGCGATCACCTAACGTTAAATAAGTGGATATAGATGAGGAATAATCGTCCAAAAGCTGATGAACAAACCATGCCTGAAAAAGGCATGAACACTTCGCAGCGTCTCTTCAGCAACAAAAGAGTGTGTTAGTAGGATAATTGAAAGAAGAGGGATTGACATTCACGGGGAGTGCACTTCGAAAAGGACGGTGAACACGATCGTCCCATGGTGGCACATTTCATTTCACGAACTCTCCATCTGATGTCCAATCTGGCTCCATCATTATATTGCAAATCCATGGTCATTGAATTATTGATATACCTTGTTCTTGTTCGATATTTCTGTGAACAGGTTTGATCAACCCAAATCATGTTTAACTCATAAAGTCAGTTTCGATCTATCAAAAATTGTATTATTTCGGTAGTTTTCTGTCTGATAAAAGTGATTGTTTCAAGAACGTGCTATCAAAACTGGAAATTGCCTTTAAGGAGAAAAAGTACACGATGTTCCAGTTTCCTCAATTATCTGAGGATAAAGAACTGATCTAATCTATCAATGCCCGAGAAAATGTGATTCAAGTTTTGTCCAGAAACAATGGCCGGCCTCAATTGTGATGAGTCAAACGTTGATTTAAGGTGAAAAAGCTCGGTTCAGACCTTTTATCCATGATTGGAGATTGTTCGTGATAAGGAGTCTACTTTTACGTGTCAAAGATCATCGGATTAATGGTTTGTCTGTTTCTGGAGTCTTTTAAGATGCTTTTTTGCAAGGCTGGAAGGCTTGTGCTTGACGGATTTGATCTTTTTTCCTTGAATTTATTGGAGTGTGATTGTTGAAACACACTTTTTTTGTGGATTCTTTTTCAATTGTAGAATTCAAGCTATTTTTTCATGATTATTCGTTGTGTGAAGATGACCAATAAACAAGAACTTCACTTTTTTGAAGTGATTTCCTGGACCTCCTTCATTCCATCAAGCTCTCCTTGTTCATTTTTTAGAAAAACATGTAGATTGACCATATGAAGGGAAATATGGGAAGAAAAGTAAAGGGGACAAAAGTTTAGGAAGAGGTGGTGTCGTCGTCCTTGAGAATATTTCGCTTCATTTGCGGTCTTTTAGCTTTTTTTCCCTTTTTGCGTTCTGCTTTTTGATGACGTCTTCTGCGAGCTCGGTTTTGCTTGAACAATTCAGTCGTCGGGTTTCGCTTGCACGTCTTTTCGTGACGCTCCCTTTTGCATGTCGTGCTGTAGAACCAGCGGCAGAAACGACAGTCCAAAGTTGGTTCGCATTCTTCCTCTAATAACTTGCGTATCATGATAAGATGCTTTTCCATCTGGGTTTTTCTAATCTTCCTCTGCCATCTTTTTGATTTGTGCTTTCATTTTTTCACTGGAGGGGAAGCTGGGGCTTGCGAACTTTCTTCTTGAATTCTGGGCTGACTTGCTTCCTGTGGAGCTGGACTAGGTAGGGGAAGGATTGAAAAAACGGTTGCTCCGGTCCCTCTAGCAATTTTGGATTCCGGTAATACATTTCGTCACTAAGAAGGATCTGAACACGAACGCCCTTTTTCCCCCGAATTACAGCTCGACTAGTTCTGAATTGTATTTTAATTATTCAGAAATGAACATAATTGTTCAGAAATGTGTTTTGATTGTTCAGAAATGAACATGATTGTTCAGAAATGAATTTTAATTTTTCAGAAATGAACATGAATGATTCGTAAATGAACAGTGATTTTTCTGAAATGAACAATGATTATTCGGAAATGAACAGTGATTGTTCAGAAATGAACGGCTCTTTTTCGGATTTATTTTTGAGACCACTCGTTTTAGAAAAGACTGACAGAACGAAGGGAAACACTCTTGTGTGGTGAATTATTGATGAAGCAGTTTATTCTTCAGGTTCTTCCACTCGTGGTCCGTGGTCTGGTGGCATGATTGCTTGCGGACTTGGAGCATGTGGGCCGTTCGAATCGCGGTTGAACTGTTCTTGTGTTCGATTGAGAGCCAAATCACCTCGGCGAGCGACAATTGGATGAAGTCTGAGAGACACAAATCTGATGGCCGCGGATATCTTCCGATGAGGAATTGCACTGAGAGATTCCGAAAGATGAATCCGCAGTTGATCCTCTGTTCTGACATGAGAAGGAATCGAACTCCCACCTTTCCACATGCCAAAGACGTACTCGATCGGATTCAACTCACATGAATTTGGTGGAGTGAACAGAGTTGTGTAATTTTTCGATCTGATGAGCTCTTTCACCTCATCCGTCTTGTGCAAGCCAACATTGTCCATAATCAGTGTGCAGCTTTCATTCGTTCTTCTTTGAAGGGACTCAAAAAGTGAGAGGAGGAAATGTTGGAATTCAAGAGCAGACACAGTTCCTTGAACCCACGTCACATGAACAACACCCCACGCTTCGGAGATCGCTGTGATTGCAGTGAGATTTTCCGTTTGCAATCGACGAACTCGTTGAAGGCAACGCTGACCGATTGGAGCACGACCTTGATTTTGGAAGCAGGTCTTGTTGAAGGAAGTTTCGTCGATGTAGACAGCAAATCCACCTTGAGAGAATGTTGTTGCGTATCGCTGAAGATAGTCGAGTCTCGCGTCCTTTGTTTCCTCCGAATTGCGTTCGTGTTGGAGCAGTTCGACTTTCTTCACAGTGAACTTTGTACACCCGTGTTCCACCATTTTTGGTGAAGTTAGGTGAGCATTGATTGTCGACACTGCAACCGATGTTCCATGATTCTCCTCGACGAGAGTTTTGAGTTCTTCTCCCTTCAAGAGTGGGTTTTGAAGAATTGCATCATTCATTGATCGTGAAATTTCTGGAGTGATTTTTCGATAGACTGCTCCCCCACGAGGCTTGGGAGCAGGTTTTCCAGATGCGATGTTGTTGATTGTTCCTTTCGAGATGTTCCACTTTTCGACAATCAAATCGTACTTCTTCCCTTCCTTCACTTCATCGAGGACCAATTCGCGTTCACGAGGCGTGAGAATGGTGTATGATCGTCGGGGCTTTGGGGCAGGACGAGAAGTTGGACGACCACGTTTCATCTTCTGAGGAGCTGGTAGTTCAACAAACTCATGAGGATCTTGTGGAAGAAGAGGTTCAGGTGGGCTTGCACTATCAACTGCTTCAATTCTTTCTGGCAAGAGTCTTCGAAGTTCATCTTTCGATCGTTTGAGACTTGTTCGAATAAAATCCAGACTGAATCCGCCTGTGAGAAGCCCATCCTGCTGACTTTCCATCCCAGATTCACAATCAACAACTTCATCACCAAAGAACCATCCATCCGATTCGTTGAGAGATTGGTATTGTATTTGTCTTTCGGTGATCGATGAGTTTTGAGACTCGTCAGTCTCAGATTCATCATCGATGAGAGAAAAGGAGCGTTCCATGAAATTTCGCGATGATTTTCCAGAAAAATCTTCTCCGTTTATCATCTGATGTCGCAATTGGAAATGGCTACGCGTAATTTTTTTAGACAATTTAAGGGTCCGATCAACCTTTTTTCATTTTTCAGAAGCCTGAATATAGCTTCTAAATTGCATCTGGACAACTCATTTTGATCCTTCATTTATGAAAAATTAGTATTCATTTCAGAAAAATCACTGTTCATTTGGGAAGAATCACTGTTCATTTCTGAACAATCTCTGTTCATTTCTGAACAATTATGTTCATTTCTGAAAAATTAAAGTACATTTCTGAACAATTATGTTCATTTCTGAATAATTAAAATCTATTTCTGAAAAATTAAAATGCATTTCAGAACTAGTCGAGCTGTATGTGGTTTGAATAGTGGTTCTGGGTGACCCGATGCCTTCATCTCTTCTCACATGTTTTATGGATTCAGGTTGCGTTCTCAACTGTTTTAAACTGAGTTTCGGACCATACACTACGAATGGGCAAGCAGGACCGATCAGAATTCAGCTGGATCAACTGTTCCTGAAGGTGAGAGAGTGATATCAATAAGATAATAGGAAGGTTTTAAGACGAATCGTCATCATGAATGATGATTGGCTTTTCGGTTGGTTTCTTCGCTTTCGCTGCCACTTTCTGTCCTTCCGAGTTGCGACTGTGGCGCCTTGGCTCTGTTGGCGTTTGAGTTCGTTTTTCCGGGTTGAAACGACAGGTCTTTTCGTGCCTGTGCACGCGATACTACGTTGCGAAGGGCTTGCCACATTGGCTTGGGTCGGCATGTCCTCCCCCAAAAACCCGTGTCCTACGATAGGACACGGGTCTTTGGCGCTTAATTAGGTGCCGAGAGGGTTCTGTTCAAAAAAGCATGTAGATGAGTATATCCAATGTAATTTGTTATTTGTGCGACTCATAGTGTATTTCTACGTTCATTTTGAGTGAATCGGAAGCAAAAAAGGCGACTCAGGTGTGATCATGATTTATAAGAATAATGAAGGTTCGATCAAGTCAAAGAGGTGCAGAGTATCCAAAACGGACCACAAAGAGAACATCTTCGAGATATGAGGTAGAAATGATGGAGATGTCGACAGAATGAAGAACATAGAATTATCAAGAAGATTAAAATGAACCAGAGACGTCAAAATGTGAAAGCTAGTGAAGAGAGTGAGATGTGGCGAGGGGAGCATGTGGAGAGTGAGCTGTTGCGAGGGGAGCATGTGGAGAGTGAGCTGTTGCGAGGGGAGCACGTGGAGAGTGAGCTGTTGCGAGGGGAGCATGTGGAGAGTGAGCTGTCCGAGGGGAGCACGTGGAGAGTGAGCTGTCGCGAGGGGAGCATGTGGAGAGTGAGCTGTCGCGAGGGGAGCACGTGGGGCGTGGAGTGGAGCGAGAGAGGCATGTGCAAACACGGATGGTTGGTGTTGAGGAGACCCTACGTCTGAACAAGCTGGGCGAGTGGGCTAGTGAAGTTTGTATTGCTGCTTTGACGGAGCTGTTGCTGTCTGCAGTTATTAGTGTCTTCGAGATTGTCATCCAACACAAGGCGGTCGTCGACGTTTGGATCAACCTTGATCTCTTTTGGGCAGAGACTTGTGGCGATGATCCGTGCGCCAGCTGTTCAAAAAGGTCGTGGATGAGAACCACGTCCGATAGCTGCGTCGAATTCCTCTTCAAAATCAACCCTGTCACAACAAAAACCTTCTTCGTTTTTGGTGGTCACAAAGAAGAACAAGATGCTCGCTCCTGTCACTCTCACAAAAAAAAGCAGAATATGATCGGAAGAATCACCTGCTTCGATCGGTGCGATGTGTTCTTCACAATAGGTGACTGTTTCCTTTGTGAGTGGATTCTCCATGCGAATAACTCAAATAGCTGAAATCTTTTGTTCTTTGATCCAAAACTGCGTATGATGTAGGCTTTCTTGCATTGACACAACGTTCTTATCCAGTTAGGCGATGATTGCGTTCAGCCCCTCTGTTGTCATTTCATCGTTCAGAAGATCCACGATGACCGTTGTCATCATCCTCCCCAGCACAATTGAACTCTGAGGGAAGAGTAGCTATTCCTTTATTTCTTAATGAGTTTCCTTTACCTTTCGTTTGGCGAAGGGTGTCAGTCGTTGGAGCCACTAAACAGAAAACATGACATTTTCCTTCCATGAAAATTCGAGGGAAATCATCTTCATGAAGCCCAGCCTCGCATGTGCACCTCCATTTCCTCCTGCTAGGTCTGCATCGTCCCCATCAAGTTCGGTGGTGGGATCTTCGCTTCCCTTCATCTTGTCTGGTTCAATCATGACTTCCAGTGTATTTTCAATCAATAATATCATCCATTCATCGACAGATTCTTTAAAAGGGCAGGCTATCAGGATGAGATACGTGAACGATTGGTATGGATGGAATGTGTGTTCGTACAACCTTGAAACGAAATAGAGATGTTGTAAAGTGTGTTGGCAATGCTCGATAAAGCTAGTCCGGACCCAAATATCCACAATTGATCTCATGGTGAACATCAGCTGTTTGTATCTTTCGTTTCTTCAGATTAGATGTCGATCACGAGTTCTGCCTGCAGACAAAGAAGAGAATCTGGCCAAACGGAGGATACAAAACAAGCAGAAAGAATACTGGAAGATGTTACTGTTGATGTCTTACATCTTCTTCAGGACTTCACATGTCCCAGTGAAGACGATGTCAACATGCACTAAATGAGCAGAAGAAAGGACAAAAGAGAATACTAGGTAAAGAGAGAGCACACTGGTCCATTCAACTTCTCGTATTTCAGTTCAGTTTGATCGTGTCTGACTGAACCCTGATCCTGTGATCCAAAGCCTTGAAAAGAAGTTAGAGGGAAATCAGTGAGAGATAAATAAGAGAAGAGCAGACAATGAACTTAGACTTCAGTATTTTCATGAAAGATATCACTCTTCCCTCTTTGTCCTCATCCCGTCAGAAATATTCTGTGAAAACGAGTTTGATTCGCACTGAAATCTGAAACGGAGGGAAAGTAGAGAATAGAGCAAAAAACAGAGCAGACAGATATCTTCTTTATTGAATGTAACCGTTCTGTTCGATCATGTCGACGTCATCCCAAATGACGATGTCCAATGTCTTTAAAAGAAGAGTGATATAAAAATGACGATAATAACGAGAAAAAAAAGCACACAGAGTACCTCTACGAATCAGTGTGCTTTGATGAAAGTGTCATTTCGTTGATTTGAGGGGCAAAAGACAAATATGATGGTTTGATAGGACAGATCGGGCCACCATAGGACACGATAGGACAGGACAGGACAATTGTCCTCCCTCGATTTAATTGTGAAATTGAGACGCAAGTATTGTGAAGGTGTCGAATACCTCTCATGTCCTATGGTTTGAGCCCGATTTAGGATTGTCCTATGATTGTCCTATGGTGGGCTGATCGACTGCTTTTGGACAATTTTTGCATTTTTCATCAAAAGAGTGTGAAAAGACAGTATTGAAATGATTCTAATAGGCATGGGCAACAGTCAGTCAAAAATGACCGAGTCCAGTCACCCAAAAAAATCGAGTCAGTGACTCATCCCCTTAAGTCCATAATATGAGGAATCCAGACCAAAAACGCCCCTATTTCAATCGAACATTACAACAGAAAGGATCGTCACCTCAATATCCTGGTTTTTCCTCTCAAAAACTTGTTCACAATCTCCTTTCTCTTTCAATCAATTATCTTGGGATTTCTTTCACATTTCACACTATTTTTGAGAGATAAACTCATTTTCAGATAAATCAAACGAATTTAGCCATATAACATCGAGTCACCCCATACTTTTGTCGCGAGTCACTTTGAGTCACTGATCCGCCCATGCAATCATGCAAATAGTCACCCGACTGACTGGACTGTCCGATCTCCTTTTCAACTGATACTCAGCGCGTGAATTGATCAGGTTTGAAATTCCTTCTTTTTCACTTTTTTTCGCTATTTGACAAAAGGAAACTGATTTTGACCATCTGGAATCGCACACTCACACCTATGATCCATGGAAAAAATAAGGGTAACACCATCGGTGGGTGCTTCTGTATGAACGGTTGATCCTATTTCATTGTTATTTCTTATCAGAATATCACCAGTCTTCCTTCCAGATCATCAACACTGAACACAATCACCACGGGGACAACTGACAGTATTGCGTCCTTAACCATCACAGGTATGCTCAACTATGTTTGGGAATGAAAATATTATCATTATTCTCTGCTTAGTCAACGTATCTCACCCAATATTGAGAGTGGCTGAACTCCTCCAATGATCAAGACCAAATCTTTACTCATATCGATCTAGTTCCGCATTTACCAACAAGAAAATGTATTTTGTGAAACATTTTTGCTTTTATGATTCACCTTTGATCATCACGGTTTCTCCCCAGATGAACCATTTTAGTTCATCTTTCTTTCATCCTTCTCTCTCCTTTTTCATCTCCCGTCTTTCTCTCCTCGCAGCGTCTTTGACACATACTCATTTACTCCCCGTCCCTTCACCAATCTTCCAATTCCACATCTTCACATTCTGATCATAACCGTGTTCGACCGCAATCCGATCGAAGGACGCCACAATCTCAGTCTCCACCTTTGGACCGAATATATGATGAAGAATGAATCAGCGATGGCTTCCGATCAAGAAAGAGACCCGTACATGAAGTCGTTGGAACAAATCAAGAATCAAGTGTGAAAGTGGGGAGAGAGAAGTCGGAAGACATCTTGCAATCGATATTTCGACAACACGGACACACTTCTCTCGAAAAGGAAGACAAACACAAAGGGCGAAGCAACTCATCTTTGAAGAACTCAGGAAACATGATTAACTTCAAGGCAGTGCGAAAGATTCGATCCACCAATCGCCATTCCTGCCGATCAATGTGGACGCGTTTTAGTATTTGTATGATTCGTCGTCTGTGACACCTCGACTGATCTGGGGAGAGACGGATCGAGAAGAGATGGTGAATGCGAAATTGGTTGTGATTGGGACGGATGTGACGGCCGATACGCGGAATGTGGGGGATCATTACAGTCAGATCTGATCTCGATTGCTGTGTGGCTGGTGCTGATGCCAGTGTCGATGGTGGCGACGATGATGATGGGAGTGGCGATGCAGAAGTACCTCGGGACTAACGACGAGTTCAACAAGACGATGAACGAGACACTACAGGGAATGCGAGTTGTGGTGGCGTTTATGGCGGCTGGGCTGGACCAAGCGACAGCACGCGTTGATGTTGTCACCATTTGCGTCGAACTCTCCTCCAGTTCCGGCTTCATGCACTCTCTCCTCCTCGCCCTCTCCCTCGTCCAAGAAACCTCGTGTCTCTGTGCTGACCAACGTGTGCCTCCAAATCCCAACTGGCTCACTGTCGATGGTTGTGGGAGGTGTCGGAAGTGGGAAGTCGTCGCTGGCAGCTGCAATCACTGGGGATGTGGAACGTGTGAACCGAAGAGTCTGCGTGAGAGGGTCAATTGCGTTCTGCCATCAGATTGCGTGGATCAACAACAGCACTGTTCGCGGGAGAAAGACGATGCGGACGACGATGCTTCCGATGGACATGGAAGCCGCGATGATGATGAACGTCAGCCTGAAGCGTCTGGCGCAGTTTCTGTACCTTCCCGAGATGGAGGAAGTTGAGGACAGCGCGGAGACACGACTTCGCAATCCGTCGATTGCGGTGGAGATTGAAGGAGCGAAGGCAGCAGCAGCGTTGCGAGCACAGACAAACACTACTTCTGGATTCGGGCACGAGACTACAGACGCCCCTTCGTCGCCTGTGCATCCAGAATACCAACACTCTTCAGTCACTCCATCGACGGAACCGTTCACAAAGGGAAGCGAGGGAGTATTCAAAATGGCAGCGAACAACGAGGACGCGATGGATGGAGAATTCAACGAGGACGAAGCGGCGTCGAACACGATCAACCCTCCAGCGACGCCGACGATGACACCAACACCACCTCGGACGCCAACCGCGATGAGCACAGCGAGCAGTGGAGACGGGCCGACACTACAGGAGATGAACATCTCGATCCGGAAAGGGTCGCTGACGATGATTGTGGGAGAAGTTGGGAGTGGGAAGTCGTCGTTTGGAGCAGCGATTGTTGGGGATGTGGAGCACGTGAACGGAACAGTGTGCGTGAGAGGGTCAATCGCGTTCTGCCCTCAGATTGCGTGGATCAACAACAACACAGTTCGAGGGAACATCACGTTCAACGCTGCGTTCGACAAAGAGAAGTATTGGGAGACAGTTCGTATATGTGCGCTGGAACCGGACTTCAAAGTATATGCGGCTGGGGACGAGACGGTGATTGGGGAGATGGGGGTGAACCTGAGTGGAGGGCAGAAGGCACGTATCCAGCTTGCGCGTGCGATGTACTCGGACAGAGACATTGTCGAGATGGACGACCCGCTCTCGGCTGTCGACGCGCATGTTGGGCGGATGCAGATGGACGAATGCATTTTGGGAAGACTGAAAGGAAAGAGTGTTGTGCTGATGACGAATCAGATCCAATTTTTGGACAGAGCGGACAAGGTGGTGACGTTGAAGGATGGAAAGATCATTGGACAGGGGCGATATGAAGAGCTGAGAGAGCAGGGAATCAATTTTGATGAATTCATCATCCAGAAGGAAAAGAAAGAGAAGAAAAAAGAGAAGGAAAAGAAAGGAGCTGCTCAGCATGAAAAAACAAGCAGACTCAACATCCGTCACGACACAAGAAGAGGAGCAGATCAAGAAACCCAAACCAATTCTTGCTCCCCAAGAAGATGCAGAGAACACCTCAACCAGTGCAGATCTGCTTACAAATGCTGACGAACACGAAACCGACTCGAACAACCAATCGTCGTGCACACCATCGCCCACACTCTCCAACACCGCCTCGCCGTTCGAAGACAAAGAGAAGGCGAAGAAGGCGGCTCGGCAGATGATGATGGAGGAAGAGCAGTCGACGGGTGCGACCTCATTGAAGACT
Source organism: Blattamonas nauphoetae (assembly GCA_033064195.1). Classification (NCBI taxonomy): domain Eukaryota; phylum Preaxostyla; order Oxymonadida; genus Blattamonas; species Blattamonas nauphoetae. The sequence continues at coordinate 64,382 of JARBJD010000228.1, read as the reverse complement.
CCTTCCGACTGATCGCAACAATGATGCCTGTCGGGCTGCTTCCCTTCACCAAACTCTTTGGGATCGTCGAACCGAATGATCCATACTCGTTCTCTGTCCCTGAATGTCCCACCCAACCACCATTCGATCTCCCTCCTTTCTTCCCCTCTCTCAATTTTGGTCCAATATCAGACTTCTCATTTCACACGTCAGCCACAGAATCGCGTCATCTCTCGTTGGAAGCAGGCAAGGTCATCTTTACGCTGCTTAAAAGCAACAGAACCTCGTTCGAACACATCGACAGCGATTTCTGCGTCTGAGACTATTCACTTCTTGTAAAAATCAGTTTTAATGGATTCTTCTTTTGTGGGTGAGTGGTTGTCATCACAGTAAGTCTCTTCTTTCTCATCTCCCAATGTGATAAGTACGAATTATGGGTTGATCAACTCACACATCGGGTGAATGATCAGATACCCATTTAACCCAATTTTTAACATGATTCAAACATAATGATCACTTTGGGCGCACGAGAGACGACCATATCACGATTTCTCTCCCTGGACTTCAAAAAAAGGGCCAAATTGAGTCGGTCCGAAATTTTTGAGTCAGGTGACTGGTGCCCATGCCTAGATTCTAAAACAGAAAATATGCATTATTGTCACGGATCTTTCCTTATTTTTCATTTCTGGTTTTTCCTCTCACTCGAAGAAAGTCACTAGTTCAATTCTAGTCATCGACATTTTTATCCAAATTGTCCTCCTCTTTTTGGCTGTCCTAAAGGACAGGACAGGCAGGACATTCGGACCCAAGCCAATTGCCACAGAATCGGCAAGCCTTTCTGCAGATTGGTGCGACCTCGAGGGTTGTTGTGACGTTTGGTTCTGGTTGGATTGGTTGGCTGTTTTCGACCTGTATTCCTGATCGATTTGATTCGAGCTGCGCCTATGTCGCTGGAAGGAGAAGAGAGAAGAAAGAACCTTCTTCAGGAGAATTGTGGGAAAATTGCGAAGATGACGTCGTGACTTAATGTTTACTTAGAAAATAGTGACACTTTTTTTAAAATAGATCTTTCGATTTTCCAACAACTTTTTTCACCTCTTACATTTTTTCTCCATTTATCCCATTCAAGAATAAGACTATCAAGTGAAAAACGTCGGACCGAGCCAAGGCCCCCGAAACGGGAGTCTGCTACAAAAGAATCGCTGAAAAAGCGAAGAAACCATCGCAAAAGAGGATCGTCATTCACGATAATGACTCATCAAAAATGATTCCCCTTATCGTTTTATCAGCATCTCTCCTCACCTCTTCTCTTTGACTTTCTGTTAATGACAGATGGTTTTTAGGAATCTGTCAATCACATTAGGTGCATTTCTGAGGATCACTCGCTCCGTTCTGGGTTTTATATTTGGAGCTGATGACAATGAAATGAGAAGTTTTCTCCACCTGTGCACCTTTTTTTATGATTTTTTTGGGAGAATCGTTTTCTAGGTGAAAAGTATTTTTTTGAACAAATTTCAACGATGAATTGTGGGGATCTGGGGATATGTGAAAAAAACCCTTTTTTCGCCGAGAAGGAGTACGTGGGCAAGTTTTAGCTATTCTTTTGTGTGAGTTTGATCGAAGAATATTCGAGAAAAAACTCATGTTTTTCTTTTCAGAACCCCTCACCAGTTCGTACCAGCCCTTCGGGATCACGACCTTTTGTCGTTGAATTAAGAGCAGCAGCTCTGAAAGAGAGACCCAAGAGATTCTCCTCTTCTTTTCTTCACTCTTTGACTCTCTTGTTTCCATCTAGATCCTGTTCAACACTCAGTGTTGAAGGCCCCTGGTTTGGTGAAGGATTGAGTGGAAGGAAATCCTTTTTAAACCAAACCACGGCCTTCAACCTGGGTCGCTGGCACATCACTGGTGCTCATTTAGGGAGATCAATCCCATGGTCGCCTAAAGACTCTCGTACAGCCTATTAGTTTTTTTCCATCATTACAGTGTTTCATTGTTCTTTATCCTCAAACACCTCCAAAGATGTCTCAACCTTAGAAGACTGTTCATTCGGAGCGGCATGAGATTGTTCCATGTTAGGAAATGTCAGGGTGAATTACGAGGACTTGATAATTCCTCGTCTGTGTCCGATTTACGGTCAGAGACGACCACTAGTTTGACTGAATGAAAAGAATTGACTTCCAGTTGATGTCACGACCTGTTGAGGCGAGTTTTGCCTTTGTCATCATGAACTTTCGAGACTGTATCGGTGTCGAACTTGAATCTGGATAATCAGTCATTAATTCCTTCAGTTCATTCTCCTCGCCCTCCTCCCATTGAGAATATGGGAGGAGGTGGGTTGTATTTGTAAGGGCTTCCTCTCGTGCCTCCCGATGATTTATACTCGTTTCAAGTGGAAAGGGTTGTCTTGGTCCATTTTCCGAAGACGACCGAGGATCAGTAGCCCACACGACTGCCCAGAGAGAATCCAAGTACCTGAAGATCTCCGGAGTTATCACCCTCGGAGTAGATGGTCCCGGAGAGAATGAATGACCTCTCCACATTGTTCCTCTGGAGTGTCGTCACCTGTTGTTTGAAAAATTGTTTCTGTTCGATTGAATCTGTAAAAGCTCGGTTCCAGCTCATCAATGCGTCAGATTCTTCTTTGTCCTCACTCTCCCCAAAGAGTCGTCAAATATTATCTGAGCCCTTGTGCTTTGCCCGAAAAATGCCCCATCTCGCCTGTGACTGTGATACGACTGGTGTTCGTTTCGAGAAAGTCTTGTACGAGAGGTTAAGATGAGTGTCCTCAACCAGTATTCTAAGATGGTACACTTTCGAAATCTGAGATACTCCCTCTTGTTGAGAACGAAATCGGGTCACACTATTCTTCCGAATCCCCATATCCTCTTCCAGAGCGACAAGACCGACAGCTGGTTTGTCAAGAAATCCTGAGTTCTTCAACGCTGATAGATTCAACCTATCATGAATGGAAAATCTGAAAGACGATCAAACTTATCAAAACGTGGAGTTCTCTTGTAGGAGATGTGTGAATAGTCATCCAATCTACAAATTGAGCATCTTTGTCTTCGGTGAACCTTATCCACTACCTCTGACGCCAGTATCGACGTGGTCGCGGTGGATTTGTCCTCGCTCCCGCATTGGACACCGAGAACCCCATCCTTCGAAACTAATATCGCGAGATTTCCGGAGGAATCGTTCTCCGAAACTGGACATACAAACTATATGGAGTGATGTAGAATTGGGTTGTGATGAATACAATGAGGAGAGAACATACTTTCATCAATCTTCCAGTGTCGAACCGAGTGGACCTCTGTGACTATCATCCCAACGCACATCACCTCCATCATGCGTATGTTCCTCTTCTTCCTAGTTGACTACTTTTCTTGCCTTTTCAGGGAGACTGAATTTGTGATTTACTGCTCACATAATTGGACTCATATGTGATATTAGCCCATGGAAACGGAATGTCATGCTGGTTCAAGTATTGTAACCTTTCTCTTCAATTCTAGCTATGGTTTTTCCATTTTGTGCTCTTTCAGTGGACGAAGTCCATGAAAAATAGGAGTTAAATCCAGACTATATTACTCGAGAGGAAGTCACTACCGGCAGGATACAGGTTGAAGTATTTTTGTGGAAATTGAGAAGGATCTCACGAGAGAATGCGAGTCAATTCATTTCACTCACTCATTGTTCACTTTCATCATTCCTCCAATCTTTTCACGATTAATCACCAGTTTTATGATTTGTCAACTGAAAGTACCTTCAATTCCATAATTTCCAATGCTCTTGTCCGATATCGTGATCGTTCTATCGTCTTCTTCTGTTTCCAGCTCAAATTATATCGAAAAGAAAGTTTGGAGAAATGGACGCTTGCTTTTCCAAAGGATTATTCATCAAATCTCATGTATATCTACCCATTTCTCTCTCAATCGCATCCAAAGATGTATCGACCAACTCATCCATGGTGGACAATTGTATCCCCATTCACTTCGACACCCAACGCATTCCTTCCTATGTTGACTTTTTTTGTTTTTTTGAGCTTCCTCCATTTTTGACATCTCTGAAGTATTTTCTCCAGTTCACATTTCATTTTCTTCTTTTTTTGCACCAGAATCAGGTAAGTGTGGAGATCCACTCACAATTCGTCTCCAATCCGTTTCATATGTTTTCTCCTCCATCTCCTGCTGAGCAAAAGCTCTCCATGTAGGAATGAAAACAAAATCTATATTTTGACACTTTTTATCGAACTCGATTCTTTCGTTTCTGACAGATCTCGTCAATGTGGAATGAAGTTCGTCAGACAGACATATCACCAACTCAAAGATGCTAAATATGTCTGTATTTCACATCCAACACCACCATCTTCAACAACTGGGGAACGTTAAATTACGAATACTCGTGATTTGGGATGCAAACGTGCACTCAATTGCAGTTACTCAAAAAAACAAAAAAGGATACTCCGTTGGAATCAGATCGATCACAATCACTCGAAAAATGAACTATTGACAGAACCACGTATTAGAATGTTAAAGCATGACGAAGACGAAGCAATTCGTCATTTTGATGTTGGAGTGGCGTCTGGAAAGGTCTTACAGCGACTCAAGGAAGATTCAGGATCGAAAGCACAAATTGGAGACATTTATTATTTCAGGTCGGCCTACAGACTTGCCCAAGATGACGACGACTCATTCCAAAATATTCTTGACTTTATCTCAAAGAAAGTGAATATGCTCGATAGTCGTTTGGATGAAGATGCGACGGTCTCTTCGTTGTTGGTATATTCTGAGGCATCTTTACAACTCTATTCGCAATTCCCCACTGTTCTAATTATGAATGCACATACTCTACCAATAAACTTGGATATAATCTGATCCATACAATCGGCACACACTCGGTTGGAATATTCTATTCTCTGTACTATGGGTTTCTTCAATCAGAAACAGTCGCTGATTGTAAATGGATTCTCCGCCAACTAATTGTCCACACAAATGGACTATTCAACACGAAAGTGACGGTAACAGATTCGTCGAAAGCAGAAAGTACTGCAATCAGGAATACACTACCTCGTGTCAAACATCTACGTTGTCTCTGGCACATCAAGCGCAATATCGAGGCTCGTCTGCGGACGAACGTTCAAGACATGGACAAGAAAGAAGACAAGATCCATTTTTTCGACGAACAATGGAAATGCCTCCTATCCACAATTTCTTCAGAGCAATTCGAGGACTCAAAACAGACTTTTATTCAAAATCACCTCGACGATGGCGAAAATTGGGCTGACCTGATCGCCTCCCTCCAACGCCAATTGTTTCAACTGGCGGAATTCTTTTTTCCTTGTTTCATTAACCAGTTTCCCCATTTAGGCAAAACCACGACTTCACCCGTGGATGGGATGCACGCATCTCTAAAACGCATTCTACCTCTCGAAATGTACGTTTCATCCAAACAATTCAGTCTCTTCTCTCTTTCGACACGAATCAAGAATACGAGCTAAACAGGCTGGTCCAAAGACCTGAGTTTGACCAGTCAGATAGTGGCACTCGACTAAGTCCAGAGGGAGATAGGTCGATAGCGGGGACTGATTGACGGTGAGATCTAGATGGCAGAATGAGAAGCACGTATTTTCAACTAAGGAGAGTCACGAACCGGATGGGATGCCGATCATGCTCACAGGGACTGGTTCCGTCTCAATGTTTTGTTGTCCAGTGTTGTCTGGTACGATCCGATCGTCCGTTTCTGTAGGTTTTTCGTTCGATATCATTTCTCCTTGATTCTGATTTGAAGCCATCCAATCTTTACTAAAGTGAGAATCTTCCAGATTTGAGATAAATGAGTTGCATTCAAGGTAGAAACGATGGATTTTGTAAGTGACGAAATCGAATCCATTGGAAGAAAGAATTATGTCAAACGTCTCCAAAATAGATGGGGTTTCTCTGTTTACCATATTGCATCTTCATCCAACTCAGAAAGGACATGAGAGAAACGATCCCCGTTCCGATTATCTTTGTTTGCATCAAGATCCTTCTTTTCATCCATTGGGTTAAGATCGGAGAAGTCTGCAATTTTTCCACAATGTGTATTATTGTATTTTGCTTATCCTGATGATAGTTCCGCATTTTAGCCCCTGAATGGACGCGTGAGAAGAAGAAAAAACCTACCATCCGAACTTAGACCTACCATCCGAACACGTGCCCTCCATTTTTTAGAACTACAAGCGATACTCGAGATTCGGAAATCGAAACGACTGGACAAGGCCGTTGCACACATGAAACAGGATAAGACTAAGAAAGAAAACAAAGGCAACTAATCACAACGATGGACCTTTCAAGGGACTAAGAATGAACTGAGGTATTCATTTCGTCCGAAGAACATGTAATCCTCAAAAAATGAACCCTCATTCTGCATCCTCTCTTCTCTAAGGTATCTCTGTCCAAGGCTAGAAATCCCTGCACTCAATAATTCTTTGGAAGAATGGATGAAGTGTTTCCTGAACTCATTTTTCTTTAGTAACATCGTTTTCCATTCTTTGAATCAATCTTGTCTCACAGCATCATCTACCCTGCTCCTTGGGCACTCCCAGACGAAAACACATTCCTATCTTGGAGTTCGTGAGATGGGGCCAGATGGGTGTTCTGGGGAAAACATCAAAATGAAAGTTGTGGATATCCTCACATCATTCTGTATCAACCCTATAAATAGCATTGGGGATGCAACGGATGGTGCCTCAAATATGAGAGGACACCACTCTGGAACCCTCGCCTCGTTGAAAAATGACCTGTCGAATGCGGTGGCCACCCATTGTTGTCCTCATCGTGTTGCTCTGGCCACCTCATACACTGCAAAAGATGGTCAACTATCACACTTTCACAAAGCAAAACTTTATATCAAATCTCAGCTCTCGAATCTTCTAGACAGTCAATCATTCAATCTTTGTCATCCATTGACAAAGTGTTGTCTTCGATCAAAGATTCCCATCCGACCGCTAATGGGATTCTGAATCGGCTTCGAACAAAAGACTTTTTATTCTGTTCCCATATCTTGGGTTTCAAACTACAACCATTGAATCTCCTTCAAAAGACAATCCAATCACATGCTCTCACCATCAATTCGTTCATTCAAGCTCTTGATTCCACCAGATCCAAAATTCATGCCGATGATAACGCAACCTCCATCGAACAATAAATCTCTCACAACGCTCTCCAGGACAAGATATCCTTCGGATATTCACCATTTTCTCGCCTGATGTAATCAAAAAGTGGTGAAACAAAGAACGGTTTGGTCTGGATGAAATATCAGCAATTTTGGATATCTCTTCTTCAATGTTCACGGCTGAAAAGCGTCAGAGAGCTGAAGTTGACTGGATGCACTTTCTCCAAACAATCTCATAACCAATCTCAACGGATCTTTCACCAAACTCCGTTTTACAGATGATTCTACAGAAACCTGAGTACCCAGAATTGGCAAGAATCGCAGCGATTGCACAATGTCTTCCGATTTCTATTGCACCAATTGAGAGTATGTTCTCTCACATGGCAGCTCTCAAGCCGACACAACAAAAATCAGATGGCGACGACTACAATCGATGACCACCTCACCATCAAACTCTGTTCTCCAACTTCCCTCCCTGATGAATATGTTGAACGACTTGTTGACGTTTGGACACGTTCCAATCGTCAAATACAGCATCGAGACTCAGAAAATGACGATCTCCTCCTCATCTTTTTTCTTCATCCTGATTTTGGTTGAATCCTACTCAAATATGAGAGAATTTGATATTCGTAGTGAAAAGAATGTCAAGAATCAAATCTGTGAAAAAACCCCTTTTTTGTGGTTTGCACCAATACACCACTCGCACATCACAGAACTCATGTTGGTGGAAAGGAATCAGCAAATTTGTTTAAGTCCTCCACGACAGTCTGTCTTTCTTCTTCAATACTTGACATGAGTTGATGTTTGATGTTGGAAACGATTGAATCGAGTACCGTAAATTCAGGCTGAGGAGGAATCGTGACAGACTGTGGGGAGGGGGCGAGTTGGAAAAGCCAATGTGTCGATAGAATATCGAGTGGTAGAGTTCATCGATTGTTTTTTATGACTGTCAATTCACAACGACAGGTGAGTCCAAAGGCTGTCCGATCGAAGTGATATCATGGAGATGGTGAGTTCTGAATCGATAATGACTGTTTGATAGTTCGTTGAAGGTACGAAAGGGCATAGACTTGCTGACACGGTGTTTAATCGTGGATAGGTTCTGGTTGCGTATTCATACACTGTATCACGGATAGACCACCAATTGTCAACAATGGACTCATTCATCTCCTGATTGCCTCTTAATGAATCAATGAGATCTTTTAAGTGGTCCTTGCATACTCGTTCGGTATGTGCACTCAAATCTCCAGCTTTAGATAAAATAGAGTTCAGTACATGCCATCTACACAAAAGGAGTTTCGAAGTCGGAAAGACCTCACTAAACCGCCATAAATCGAGATTTTCCCAGAATCAGATGAGGATGGTCTAACTTTGAATAAATTACCACTTTTCATGGCTCATTTTGGCAAGATCTCAACCACCAGCGAATCAATTGTCATGAACTTTGTGTCAGAAACTTTTGTGGATGATCGAAACCGTTTTGAAAAATTGCGAAACTCAATTATTGTAATCTTGGGAAAAAACGAAAAACCCAGATTTACTCGACAACACTCACGGAGGCAAATTGTTTTTTCTATTCATTTAAATCGTTTTTGGATCTCTTAAAGAATAGAATAGTCTATATATGGTTGAAAACAGATGATTGTTCGTGGAAATTTGTGGTCGAAAGATTCGCAGTTTTTTATGTGTTTTGTTGGATGAGGCTACAGTGCCCAATAATGGGTTTTTAGCTCCAAGTGTTTTAAGGATTCTATTCTCACCAAAACAACCATTTCCAGAAAAAATCACTCAGGGCCCTGAGACAATCCAATGAAACAAGACCGAGATGTTTTTGGAGGATGAATTGTTCTTAGAGGTTTTGAGGTTGGCTGATTTTTGCCATTTCGATATTTGTTTTGACTGTTCCAACTTTCATTATCGTGTACCATGAGATTCGATGGACAGTTGAGAAGAGGTGTTGCGATGGCGTCACTACATCATCTTTCAGGACGTGATGAAGTCCTTCAAGAGGTGAAGTGGTGGTTTCCCCATAATGCGAGAATGTGTCGATCGAAGAGGTACAACATTTTTCGGCATATGGGAGCCATGTCGTTGAGATGTATTCGAATCCAGCAGGGGTTTTGTATGGTTTTCTCATTTCTTCGACTCTTAGGATAGAACCAGATTTCGATTGGAGGATGATCAATATATTGAAATCTGCCATAAAGTGATCGAATTGTCTGCTATCCGGTATTTTCGTTGTTTCGTTGGTCAGAAGTGGAAGAAAATGGGCTTTGATGGCCGTCAAAACATGAAAACGGCAAAGAATGGTTGGAGCATAAGACATTATGCTTTCCAGGGCATTCAATTGTGCAAGGGAACGGTCTGGTGGTTGCACGGGTATATATCTGACATTTTTGAAACATATTGAAAAGAAGAGTGTAGAGAGATAAACCAAGATAAGGAGTGATACCTCTCCTCATTCGGTCGTTGATTGTGCATGTTTGCTGTATCTTGAAGCAAAAAATTAACCAGTCAAAACTTCGTTTGAATTGAATGAAGTGATAAAGGGTTGATCAAATGATCTTGGATAAAGTGCCAAAATTGTCGCGAAGTGATCATACAATTGGGATCTATTCCAATTATTTCAGATGTTGGAAAACCTATCTACACTCTTCTTTTCAATATGTATCAAAAATGCCACAGATATACCAGTGCTAACATCAGACGTCAGTTTTCTTCGTTTCTCTCCAACACAGATTTGCAGAAAGAATCTCGTTTACTGGAGGAGGCCTTGGAAACAACGACTATGGTGGTCGAACAAACAAATCTGCAGAATGAGCCAACCACCCCGACACAGAACCGTGAACTCTACCATTTAATGAACACCCCATCATTCGTACACTCGGCTCTCACAACACCGAAGTCAACCAAGCACATTGAAAGAGCACTACGAGAAATTGGACCTGCAGTGGAAGCGCCAGTACATCGAGTCCCGTCACCTCCACAAGATTCACCAGCCATCAGACCACTATCCGACCTTCTACCACGTATCCAGTCTCTAGAACTTCCACTACCACTCTACAAAGTCAATCAGTGGAGAGATGGCAACAAAGTACCACTCACAGAATCCGAACTGGAAAACTGGGAACAATTCCTTGATGAAATACAGCTTGTCCCAGTGTTTGAAGTAGGACGAACAAGAAAGAACTAGATGACAACTCCCACAGATCAAAAATCCCGACCCAGCTGTCACCCCACTTCTCGGCTTGAGTTGACTGAGACCACAATATTTTAGAGTTTCGTCCCGCTGGACAAGTTATCCAAGATTCTACGCTTTTCATCGTTGGTCACTGTTCTTGCTTCGTGATATATGTCCATTCATCTTTCTGTCACTTTGAAAAGTGGAAAGAGAAGATGTTGGATGTGCTCTCTGTCCTTGAACGATGATTCATCTCAGATTCAACTGATGATTCTCTCGATTTTATCCTATCATCATTCGAACAATGGCTTCGAGGTCATCGAATGGACGGTGCACATCTCCTCCTTCAATCGTCGTATCATTTCTGGGAGGACCATTCCTCGAAACCTCAAGCACAAATTCAAACAGTAACAATGATCACGCGAGTCACCTTCATCTGTTGAAAAAGTCGAAATCATATTCAGACTCCGATGGTGGATGCATCAATCAGAATTGCTTATGATAGTTTTAATCGGAATGAGGCAGATTCATACACAAAATGCGCTGAGTGGATCAGTCTTTGATTCTCGATATGGGAAACAGTTGGGTGAGTATTTTTGAGATCATAAACAAGTCCGAGGACACGAATCGAAAAACGTGACTAGTACCTTGTGTCAGTATTTAGACTATTTTCACGAACTTCTTGGGAAACTAATTGTGGTGTCACCAAACCGTCCGGTGTCACCAATCCGGCTTTTTTTTTCTGGAAAAATCAATATTGGTCAAACTAAGAACGGTAAAATATGTAGAATTGTACTCCCGTCCAATCCCGAGAAAACCTCAAAATACCCCCTTTCGCCCGATTCAAAACATCGTTTTGGCAATATCTCAAGAACCAAAGGACCGATTTGGATGATAATTTTCACAGAAACGTTTTTTTTTGGTTAACGAACATTTTCAACAAAATGGAGAAATAATTCTGGGTATTTGGGAAAATAGGAAAAAACCCTTCTTTTTCTTGACAAAACATTCTTGGGAACAAAAAGAGGTTTCTTTTTTTGAACAGCATTTGTCGAGATCTTCACGATGACAATGCACTTTAATTGGTACAAAACAGGTGGCTAGTTGCGTGAGGAAACTCCGTAAAATACATATGAAGAACTTGAATCGGTTATTGTTCATTTTTTGATCACTTTTGCTTTTCTTCTCAAGTTGAGTTTGCCATTTCTTGTCTCTTCGAAGATGTCTTTTATATTTCCGAATCATCCAGTAGTTCGCTCTAACATTATCATCTTCATTGATCACTCCTCTCTCACTTCACATAATCTTTCACTTTGTTTCTGGAAATTTGAATAGAAAACAAAAAATGGGTGATTGTGTCCGATTAGAATGGTTCAGTATTTTGTCGCTCTACCACCGGCTGCCATCGCTGCTTGCATCCAAGATTCTCCCACTCCTCGATCGTGATTCTGATACGATCATCTTTTGAGGGAGGGCACCGTTCAGCCACGTTCCGCTTCAGCACTGAGAACATATTCTCGATTGGTGAGAGATCGGGAGAGTTTGGTGGCCATTTCATCTCTTGAATCCCCTACTTCTCCAAAAAATCTTGAATTCTTTCAGTTTTGTGCAATGGGTGGTTGTCTTGCTGGAAGATGAAATCAGGTCCAGACAGTCGAGTTCCTTCAGAAATGATATGTTCTTTCAGTATGGTGAGATAGGAGTCTGCAGTCAACGAATCATCAATGATGTGAAGTGAACCGGGTCCAGCTGCGGACATGCAGCACCAGAACTTGAAGGTGGTTGGCATCTTGAAGGTTGGCTGAGTCTTCACTTCTTCCCACTCCTCACCAATTCGCCTCCAGATCCACTACTGGCCATGGTTGGATCCGCATTGCACCGAAGACTCGTCAGAAAACTGGACCTTGCTCCAGTCGCCAAAGGTCCAGTCAATGTGAGCGGACACAAAGTCGAGTCGTTTTTGTACATGGGACCGGGTCAAAACTGGGGTTTTTCGCTCGACCCGATGGAACAGACCCCATTCAGCAGCACGTCTCCGGATGGTGCACTCTGAGATCGTCTCAGATTCATCACCAGAGATGTGCTGAGCGAGGTCATCTGTCTGGATGGACGAGTCTTTCTCGATTGTCCTGCGAAGAAGCCGATCCTGTTTTTCGGTTGTTGCTCTTGGACGACCAGATCGTGGTCGGAAGGCGAGTGCTTCATCAGAAATGGGGTCCTTGTGGTGAACAGAGAGGAATCGTTGTATAGTTGATCTTGGTTTTTGGAGTTGTTCGGCGATTGACACTTGATTCATGCCTGTTCGATGTAGTAGTCCTTTCATTAAACCGAACTTTTCATAAATCCGTATCAATAAGCGTGAAAAATATATTGTGGTCAAACTAAGAAAACTAAAATTGGGTTCCGCGCCGAAACGCTTGTGTCGGGAGAAAACCTCAAAATACCCCCTTTTGCCCTATAAAAAATCGTTTCGGCAATATCTCAACAACTAGTGAATCGATTTGGATGAAATTTTTCACAAACATGTTTTTTCGGTGAAACGCACATTTTCAACAAAATTTTGAGAAAAAATCATGGGTATTTGGGAAAATGGAAAAAACCCATATTTTTCTCAAGAAAAAATTCTTAGCAAAAAAATTAGTTTATTTTTTGAGCAGTTTTTGTCGAGATGTTTACGATAACAATGCATTTTATTGGTTTCAAAACGGATGGCTGGTTGTGGAGAAAAAAGGGTAAAAAGTTGAGAAAAATGTGTGAATTTCTGGCTTTCAGAGTATTTTGAGGTTTTCTGCGGTAACTGGCAACTTAACGGTCAAACTCCAAACCTGATAAAATGTTGATCAATGCATTTCATATATTGAATTATTGACGTTTTTACACTTTTTAGAATGAGCAAACGCCTCTATCGATGAGGATCGCTCAATATTTAGAGAAAGGGTTGATCGAATCCCAGCGACGAAGAAATGCAATCAAGGATTGGATTCTGGTTGATTTTCTATTTGATGAGTGGTAAACTTGATATAAGCTTCGAATAATGATTTTTCGTGGAAGATCAAGGAAGATCATCACAAAAAGTGAAAAAAAGAGAAAAAAGTTGGAGATGACAGGAACTGAACCCTGAACCTTCTGCATTCAAGTACTGAATAATCCTCCTACACTATTCTGGTTCAAAATTTTTTTTCCAGTTTGCATATTCTATTCACACTTCACCCGATCCTTTTTAAAGTCACTTTTTCACAATGTCGGATCGTCTTCACAGCCCCCGCTCAAGAGCAGGGGGGGCTGTGAAGACTATTAGAGAATTATCAAAAGAAACGTAGAAAAAAGGATCTTTATGAAGTGTAAATACGAAAAGGTACCTCGTTCGGTCAAGAAGGTTGATCAACCCTTGGTTTACAAAAAAGGATCTTGTCTCCGATCAAGGTGTTTGCTCACTCTAAAAAGTATTCAAACATCAATATATGAATTAGTGAAATGGAATAAAAGTCTTTTTGAGTGGTTTTAAGTTTGACCGTTAGGTTGCCATTTGCCTTTTCTGCCGACACAGGAGTTTCGGCGCGGAACCAAATTTTATTTTTCTTAGTTTGACAAATCCAAATTTTTCAAGCCCCATGTTATGGATTTGTGAAAATGTACGGTTTAAAAACACAACTATAAAGCCAACGCGGCACCGCGGTTTGCGAAATCCATTTCTATTAAATTCTTGGTGACTGAAAACAGACACCGATGAAGTGAGATGATAGAATGTCTGATGGGGGATGTGATATGACTTTTCAAAGTTGAATCGACTCATTGATTGAACACGTGTCAACTGTAAACATGCATCAAAACGCCAAGATCTGATAATAGTACGATAAATGAAAGGATGAATGCGATACAGTCGTAGCAACCGGACAGTTCCTGGTTCCAGAGATCGGGCTTTACGAGGAACTTTTGTCCATGACTGCAAAAAGTCGGGTTTGTCCATTATGATCTGATGGTGTTCATCTCTCGGAGAATTGTCCATTGATTTTGAAAAAGTCATGGGGTGAGGTTGTAGTTGGTTTATCCCTGCTTACAGTTAAAATGAGGAAAATGTCTTGATCAACCCAAACATTGACAATTGTCTACATTTGACCCACTTGATCACTTTTGGCCCAGGAAGTCCACCTGTGCCGCTTAACCAATGATTTATGGCAAAAAATGCAAAAATTCGACATAATAGGGAGCAACAACGGAAAAAATGGGGGAGTCTGCCCAAGCTTAAAAGTGGTCTGTCTCGAAATAATACCCATCTCCAGCAGATCCTCAACTTCCTCCTTCTCACCCTTCCCAATCCCGCTGAGTCTTGACTTCATCGATTCCAGAGATGGACGTGGATGTTGCGCCAGGTTCAGACATACCAACGACAGCGTCTGAGAGATGGTCAAGATGATTGTGTGGAGGAAGTGTGTTTGTGAGATTGAAAGGCTGGTTGAGGAGGAGAACGAGAGGAAGGGAAGGAAGAGGCGATTGTGATGCAATTGGAAGGGTCTCAGGATGAATGGATGGGGGTTGGGTGGTTGGGGGCAGAAAATTGGCGACGAGTCTCATCTTGCTCACTTCCTCCTTCTTCGCTGAGTCGATCAACCCGATCAGCGCGGCACTCCGAGAAGAGTGGACGGTTGAGACCCTTTAAATACGATACCATTCGCTGATATGTTAAATGAGCCAATGAAAATCGTCATTTGAATGAATGCTTGTCTGAATATTCTCTCACTCTGGATGTTGCGAGTGTCGCAGTAAGAAACGAATTAACGACAAGACTGTCCTTGCCAGAACTCCAAACTGCTTCTCCAAAGGGGTGATATCCAACGAGAGTTCTTCATTTCGGTGGAATCTCTTTCGACGAGTGCGGAGGAGGCCAGAGATGATGCTGAGTCCCGCTTCGTAGTCATCCAAGTGCGACGACTGCTCGACAGACGAGATCACAACATCGATTGTGTTCATCCGAAACAGAAGGTGGTGGACTGATGGACCAGTGTTGGCGACGATGTTGGAAAGGGCGATGAGAGCGAGTGAGACGATGGCAGGGTAAGGCGATCTGTGAGAAATACGGAAGAGGGAGATGTGACGAAACAGTTAGGACAAAGCAAGAGAGATGAAAAGAAATCGAAAAATGAGGTGTGACCATCTGGACTCGACATACAAACAATACATGAGTAGTCTCCTCACAAAAGCACGAATATCGTCCTCTGCGAGATCATCAACTGGAAGGAGGTGAAAAAGAGAGATGCAAACAGTTCCAGTGTCCCATCCGAGCGACAACGCACAGCCACGCAAAACTCTGTGGCAGATTGGGTCTCAATGTAATGGATGGGCTGACGAACCAATACTCCCGGCCAACTCCACACTTTGACAATTTGGACAGTTCGTCATTCGAGACTCTTCGGTTGGAGAGAGCGGATAGAGTGAGAAACCGAAGCAGTGGATTGTCGAATCCTTTCGGAAGCCACGTGTTGGTTAAATTTAGCCATCGAATTGTCATTGTCAATCCTGCTTGTTCAATTTCGTTGGTGCTTACGGGTGTGAGAGGAGAGAAGAGAGTCTGAATGAGGTGTTGGAAAAGTCGTCCATCTCCGAAGGGTGAGCAGAAATTGATGTAATCGGCGAAGAGAAGGAAGTTAGTTACCTCCAGTGGCTGAGATTTGGTGTGGAAGGTGATTAACGAGTCCAGAAATCTGCCGAATTGTGGGGGAGTGTGGATCGCGTAGAGAACCAAACCATGACTGTCCATTTTTGTTGCGGAGTGGGCGAAGGTGGATTGGGCGAAGGAGGAGCGGAGAATGTTGACTGCTTCTGCAGCATATTCGTTGTGGACTTGCATCATCGTCGCGACGTCCAGACGCCAGAGGTGAGAAAAGAAGAGTGGGTGGAGGACGACGAGGACGGAGTTTGTGTCGAAGTGATTGTTTATCACTCCCAAACTTAGATTGGAAATTTGGTCGCCGACACTGTCTTCAGAGTGATACCTAACAAACCGTTCCAGAATTTGATAAGAGAATGGTCTTGTATCCAGATTTTGAGTAACTGGGATGTGAAAGTGGTTCATGGCATTTACGCCTACAGATTTGGTTGGGGTGTCAGCATAGAGTTCGATGATGTGTGGAGGGAGTGGGTGGTTTAGAGTAATCGAAAAAACGATGATTGATGTGAAAAGGTTGGTGAGGTAATCGTGGATTACTGTCTGGCTGAATTTTGCAATTTCTTCTTTAGTCAAGGAGAATGGGTGATAATAATCCACCAATCGACCAACAATCAATTGCGGGTTGAAAATATTCAAACTGCAGCGATTTCGGAACATGATAACTGCATCACGGACGAATGACATGTGGGAGAGTCGAATAGTGTAGTTCGTTGGTTTAAAATACGACACATGTTCCCAATTCACATCTGAATAGGAAAAAGTCTTCGTATTTCGTAGCAAAGCATAATCGTGCACACGGAGCAGGAAAATGGCTTGGTAATTGTCCTTATCAATCCTCGTATCTTTCAGATTCTGCAAAACTCGTTCTTTGAGTGGCTCATCAAGGTGGTCATCGTATAGAATGGTAAGAAGGGCAAAGGATCTCTGACAACACTGTTCATCATCTCCCCCGAGACAGGCACAGAGTGAGTCAACGAAACTGGCGTCAACTTGAATATTGTCGGCACGCCCAGTCTTCAGGAGAATGTACAAGCATCTTTGTAAACTTTTGTCAATTTCTTCGTCGTAAATCGTATCGAAGAGTGTGTGGTCGAATGTTTCTGTCATGTCGATCTTTGAGGTGTCAATGCTATAAAAATCCCGAGATATTGAGAAGTTCCACGAAAAACTGTTCTTTTCCAAAACCCTTGAGAATATCTGTTGGATAGAATCCCTAATTTGCTTTTCTTCTTCTGTTTGTCGTGAGCATTTCTCTTTGTCATCCTCCATGACGGGATCGGTGATTTCAAGAATAATTGGAGAGATTTTAACTGTTGGAGCTGAAGAGTGGGAGAGCAGTCGTTCTTGTAATTCTCCATCTTGACTTTGGTAAGCCAGCGGAATTAGAGACTGAGTTCGAAGAGATTCGGTTTTGTTCGATTCCGACGACAATTTGGCGGTCTCTTGCGATCGATTTTCATCAGCCTTCAATGCGTACTTGGGGATATCTTCTCTATCCCATCGCGGACCGAATTGGTACGATGCCGTTGTTGCTTCAGAACCTTGGCTGTGGTCTGAATGTGGGATGGTGGGATCACTCCTTAAACGATCGATTTCTCCCAAAGAGCGTAAGTGAAGTTGCGATTCAGAAAGAATCGATGCACGAGCCGGTTGGTAGAGATCATCAGTCAGAAACATGATGTTAGACTGGAAAAGGTGAGTGAGAGGAGAGAAAAGAGTGGTAATGAGAATTCGAACAATTTAAACCTCTTTACCTTCGCCTGTGGATCTTTCGTTAAGAGTGTTTAGAAAATCGTTCCAACGAGATACTTCAGGGTCATAGAACAGACCATGATACATCAAGAGATAGTCCGGCAGTACATTTGAAAGCGAGTCGTTCAGAAGATCTCGATCAAAGCCAGGGATCTGCTTCGCACGGTGCCAATCCTGCAAGTCCCTTAGAATATCAGAAATCCATTGGATTGGATGATGTAGGCGTTGAGAGAGGACAAATGCGATGTTTGGGGATTGTATTGATGGAAGAGAATCCAAATCCTCGAGGATGACGGAGGGAAGATGTTTGTTCTCCACAAGAGAAGTGATGGCTGTTACTCCGACTGAATGGAAGCTTTTATTTGTGTCGATCGTCAGGACAGGGATGAGATCGTGCTTGTTCAATTTGTTGATGAGTTCGACAAAATATTGTGAGACACGTCTAATTTCTGACGAAAGAGAATATGTTGACTCCTCCGTTCTGGGTGATGCGGGCAAGGAAGGGAGAGGATCTGATAAGTGGAGAAGTCACATAAAGAGCGAGAGAAAGTGTCACAAACTGATGTGAAATCTGAAAAAGCGGTCCACAAAGATATCATCTCGTTGAAGTGGCGAACCAGCAAGTCCCAAGTTAAATCGAGCATCCACTCCAAGAACGCACTGAATATACCACATGATCACGGTCTGAAACACGTAGAATGACAAATAGTGAGACAAACCTGTGAAAAAACTGAGATCTTCCCCGAGACCAAAAACTCTGTGAATTTGGAGAGAGGCTTCATATTCTCAAGAGCTTTCAGATATACCGTCCCATCATCCAACTTCTGAGGTTCAGAGAGGGGAAGGAGAAATGGGCGAGGAGGGTCAGCACTTGTGGGAGATGGATGGAGAATATTGTTCAAGTCGACAAGGTCATTCGGTGGAGCGAGTTCAAATGCCATCAGAATTGGGGTTTCTGGTTTAAAAGTGCAGAGATCGGTCAAGAAATTGTGGAGAAGATTGTGGCTATTTGGGCCTCTTAGAGAGGATAGTTCGAAAGGGGAGGGGAAGATAGAGCTTGGCCGAAATTCACCTTCCGATGGTCCAGGACTCTCCTCCACAAATGAAAGATGGAGATCATGGAAATGAGGGACAAAGAGTGGATTGTGAAGAAAGGAAAGTGTGGTCGGAGGTGTTTCGCATAAATCAGAAAGAAGGCTGAAAAAAAGGTGGATTGGAGTTGAGCAGAACTTCATAGCCTTGAAAAGAGGGGGAAAATCGAGATCTTGGCTTGTCTCAGTGAACATCCTTGATATCTGGCGAATTTCTTGCGAAAAACCTGCGCCCAGGAACTCTTGAATGTGTTGTTCGAGGTGCTCATCATCTGGTCTATATACAAGGCCAGAGTTGCCTGGATTGATGACTGCAACGAGAATTGAGAAAGAGTGACGAAGAGTCAAACCAAGCGAAGCATGTCCATTCGTGTCAAACACATACTCACATGTATTTGCATGAAGATCAACTGGAACTGCGGCCTTCAGGATGACTGATTCCAGAAGCATTTCCAGAAAGAGACGAATCAATTCCTGCACATATCAGATAAAAAACGTGCAAACGAAGGTTTTAGAGTCCTTGACTAATCCTTGAATAGCTTCAGAGAGTGAACTAAGAAATGTGGAATTCATTTTGGAAAAAAGCTATACTGCCCGACACGACGACTTGATCCGGCTGTAAAACGGTGATATTTTTCTGAATAGAGAGACAATGTGTTTTAATTTTCTTTCAATGATAATTTAGAGAGGTAGACACCTTGTGACAAAAAATTGGACACCAAAAAATTCTGAATGACGTGAAAACTGTAAAACAAAAAAAATGATGGACATACTCCTCGCGACATGACACGTGATTCACTTCATCCTGCTCGATCCCTCTAACTTTAACTTGTTTCAACTTTATGAGAGTAACACTCGAGGTGGCAGTCATTGAATGAGAGAACGCTGTGATAATTTCTTTCTTGTGGGATCGGCTTCTCACCTCGCACGATTTTTAGACAAAGTTAGTCCCTTGTGACGTAATTCGCATAATTTTCAAAAAGACTTGATACAAGCGTTCACGAAATGTGTTTGATGAGGTTAAAGTCGGTAAATAGTGTTTGAAGGTATTTCTGACCGATATTGACATGTTTGATTCTTGGAAGTTTTATCTTTTTTCTTGTTTCAACTAACACAATCACTGAGAAGGACCCGTGAGTGGTGGTGAGGGTCCATCCTTCCCTCAGTGCGAAATGTGATGAAGGATCACGGCATTGTTCTCCGTCAATGATCTCTTCCGTCACGACAAGTTTTCAGTTTCAACTAATCCCAGTACATCACCAAATCCCAAGTTTGCTGGGATGATCACACAACCCAGATTCTCAGCATGGTGTGTCTTTTATCTGGATGACTTCTTGAATTTCTCGAGTCCTCTCTCACACAGATTCTTCACATCGCCAAACTGACAAAGCTCATGAAAGAAACATTTTGAAAGAGTCTCATTTCCACAGACGCAGCGATTATGAAAATGATGGAGAAGAATGCGAGGAACTCTGTGCGATTTGTGAAGACCAATTCGAGACACTTTGACAAATCGTTGGAAGAAACAGTGTGATTTTTTGATTTTGATGTCTCTCTTTCGATGAACAGCTGAACTGTATGACACGTTTTTGAATCCAATTCGAACAGTATGCAAAGTCTTGATGGTTTCGTGCTGTGGCTGGCCTTTTCATTTCACGACTAACTGTTAATCGTCGGTGTTCGGCGCATCGGTGTCCTTGGATACTACATTGACAGAGACATGGAGCGAACGAGTTGACATGTGTCTTCCTTTTCCTTTTCTTCATTCAATCTGCTACTATCTTTCACTAGACATTCACCATCTGGGATCCATTCAGGGGTGATATCGGATGTGAATCACGTGTCATGTCGTTCGGAGTATGTCCCCCTACAGTTGCATTTCATGTCATTCTCTCTTATTTTTCACTGTTGATCTTCCAAAAAAATCACAGAGACGTATAACTCAAGACAGTTGATGATAGTGGAAAAGGAACTCTCAACTCTCACTTGTTCTATCAAAAAGCAAAAATTACAGCCGGATCAGGTCGTCGTGTCGGGCAGTATATGGGAAGAGTCAAGCTCTGAAAGAATTCAAGCTCCTCTCATGTTTTCAGAAAAGAAGAAAATGAATGATGAATGGTTTGGGGGTGAACTGGCAATCTCTCAAACAATCTACTCTGAAATCCCAAATGGTTCAATCAGAGGAATCTCAAATCGTTTCATTTTCGAGAAACTCGCAGGATACGACAGAACGAATCGCGTATTTGCGATGTCGACGGCATTCGTGTCACCGCATGTCGACTTCTCTTCAATGCGCGGGAAGATCAACCCACGACCAAGCGGAAATGTTTTCGTTCGTTCACGAACAACTGGCATCAGCTCGTCTTCGAAACAGTACTTCTCACGGAATGCCTTCGCTTCTGAGAGACACAGAATCACGACAAGATGATGAAAACAAGGAAAAACAGAGGGAAAAGGAGAGGATCTGTGAGAGAAAAAGAAATGTTGGTCGAGTCATCGACTGTAGCACACTCTCAACTTCAAGATTCGAAACAATCCCCTGAATCATCCCCAGCATCTCGTTCACAACCCCTGACAGTCTCTCCTTCTCCAATCCAATCTTCACCTTCCCATCTTCCTCTCCCTTCGTCACTGCCCCCTTCTCCAAGAAGTAATAGTCCCCCAATCAACCCGTACTTGTTCATCAAGTAGTACCAAGGATATAGATGAACAATCGAACATTACACGTGACAAAACAGATGTCGAATCTCAAATTGTTCACTTCTAGGCAAAGTTATCGACTGATCAATCCATTCATTTTTTTATCCACCTCATCCTTCCCTTTGCGAAAACAATGATTGAAACCAACTAAAAAATCTTGAAATGAAACACTGGGGTAGGGATCAACCATAAGATGGTGGAAAACTGGTTAAAAGACTGAAAATGACAACTGTCTTAGGTTTGACACCGTCTGTGCTTTTAGGGAAGAAAGACGCTGGAAATGACAAGGGAGTGGAAAAAATGAAGTTCGAATGGCTGGAGACGAGAGTGGATGTTGGGTGGGGATCGATGGAGATCTTCATCAAGTGGTCATCAACTGTCCTGCTGTGCACTCAGCTTGAGAGATCGAACGTGATCCGTGGCGAGACGCGGAATGACTGTGGATTATCCATTGAAGGGCGACCAGATCGTGTTTGTAAGGGAGGGAGGGTTCGTCACTGTCCTTCATCGGATGATGGGAGATTCGGATGAAGTTGGGATTGATCTGTCGTCCCGACTTGGCCAGCATCGTCAAAAACAAAAAGAACAATCTCTGAAAATCCATTTGTGATGAGTCATTCCGTTTGTATGGCCTCCAAATTCGAAGCACAACCAATTTGACGTTTTGCTTGTCCTTGCTGTGCAACCACGAGTGAGGCGAAGAGAGTGGCGGGTGTGTGGTCAATCAACTTCGAACAAGGTCGGGGAGTGGTTGGATCGGATACAGGACGAGGTTCGAAAGTTGGGTTGTGAACGGATGGTTGGAAGCAACTTGTTCCGTATTGATGGACCAGCTAGAAATCAAGATTTTATCAAAAAAAGTTTAAAATATGAGAGAAATTGATGAGAAACGGCATATTCATGGTAAAAACTTCACAGAGGAGATCATGGAAGGAGAGCTGAATTTCAGACATACAAAGACACATCTGTTGAATTAGCGGGGAGGGAGGTCTTGAGACTCAATGTTGATGCGCCTAACAAACTCTGAGATTGTTGATGTTTGTGCATTCAGCATTTGATTTGAAAATGAACCCATTGATCCAAATAAATCATCCAAAAAGTCACATATTACCAATAACTCGATTAATGAAATGATAAAAATATAAATCAGCAAGAAATCGTTGTTGTACGGCCTGATGAACATGTACGGCCTGATGAGGGGACTATAATGATACATCATGTTCCGTGCTTTCTGGTGTGCCTGCTGAGGTGCGAACTTCAACGACGTGATCATCGACACCAGCATTCCATAATGTGCCCCATTCGCGATTCTCCCATCCAACTTCCCTTTCTCCTTCAGATATTCAATTCCATACATCCCAAACAGCTCAGCTCGGCATTCCTCAAACGTCGAATACTCCTCTCCCAACACTTCATTTACCTGCTTTCCTGGGAACTTCGCTTTCGCTTCGGCTGACGCCTGTCCTGTCGTGTGCCCGACTTCGTGCATCATCGAGTGTGTCTGATCCCCCATGAACAGGAAGTTCTCCTTTCCTTCTTCAGAGGCCTTCAGCAGCGCGTCCACTTCCGCTTTCTTGATGAACTCCATCAACACACGAGATCCAGACACCGAGTTCACAGCCTTTCCTGTGTTCACGTAGATCAGGTTCACTGCCCCAAAGTTCTTCGAGATCCACTCGTCATTTGGGAGAGACTGCGCGATTGTCGTCATCGGCGCATTTGTGTAATCCGACGACCAGTTCACAACATCGACAGGGCGGAGATGGAGTTCCAGCGATTCTGGAAGTTCTTGACGGAAGTGAGGTGATGGTCCGTTCTTCTCAATCTCCCCCGCGTGTTCTTTCAGCGTCTTCGCAAAGATGTGCGAGAGATGGTGACGATGATCATGTTGAAGAACTGTGTTTGCGAGATTGAAAGACGTTTTGATGAGGAGAACGAGAGGAAGGGGAAGGAAGAGGCGATTGCGATGGAATTGGAAGGGTCTCAGGACGAATGGATGGGGGTTGGGTGGTTGAGGGCAGACAATTGGCGACGAGTGTCATCTCGCTCACTTCCTCCTTCTTCGCTGAGTCGATCAACCCAATCAGCGCGGTACTCCGAAAAGAGTGGAGAGTTCATCATTTGAGTGGAAGGTCAGCGAAGTCGTGGTCCACCATTTCTTTTTTGTTCCTAAAATCACGAATCGAACGGAGCAGAATCCCAATCACACAAATCCCGTTTTCGTAGTCCTCCAAGTGCGACGACTTGTCGACTGACGAGATCACAACATCGATAGTGTCCATCTGACACAGAATGCGGTGGACAGTTGGACCAGTGCTGGAGACGATGTTGGAAAGGGCGATGAGAGCGAGTGAGACGATGGCAGGGTAAGGCGAGCTGTGAGAGAGATTGAAGAAGGAGATTGAGTAAAATAGTTGGGGCAAAGAATGAGAGATGAAAAGAAATGAAAAAGAGGCGACCATCTGTGTTCGACATACAAGCAATCGACGAGCAGTTTCTGGACAAAAGCATCAGTCTCTGTCTTCTCGAGAAAACGAACTGGGAGGAGTTGATAAAGAGAAAGATAAACAATTCCAGTGTCCCATCCGAGCAACAACGCACCGCCACTCTAAATGTCTTGATAGAGGGAAAGACCCATCGTCGATTGATTTGATCAACCATTGTTCCCGGCCATCCACAACAGCTTTCAATTTGGACAGTTCGTCATTCGTGAGTCTTCGGTTGGAGAGAGTGGAGGGAGTGAGAAACCAAAGCAGTGGATTGTCGAATCCTTTCGGAAGCCACGTGTTGGTCAGTTGTAGCCAGCAAATCGTCGTTTCCAATCCTAATCGTTCTGTTTTGAGGCTGTCTTTGGGTGTGAGAGGAGAGAAGAGAGTCCCAAAGATTCGTCGGAAGAGTCGTCCTTCTCCGAAGGGCGAGCAGAAGAAGATGTAGTTGGTGAAGAGAAGGAAGGTAGTTACGTCCAGTGTCTGAGATTTGGTGTGGAAGGTGAATAAAAAATCCAGAAATCTGCCGAATTGTGGGGGAGGATGTGTAGCGTAGAGAATCATGTCGTGGCCGTCCGTTGTTGCAGATTTGACGAAGGCGGAACGGAGAATGTGAATTGCTTTGTCAAAATGTTCGCCTTGAACTTGCACCATCCTCACAATATCCAAGTGAAAAAGGTGAGAAATGAAGAACGGGTGGAGAAAGACAGGGAGTGAGGTTGTGTCGAAGTGGTTATTCATCACTCCCAAACTTAGCATGTAAATTAGCTGGCTGAAACCGACTTCAAAGGGTTGTCTAATAAATCGCTCCAAAAGAAGATATGACAATGGTCTCGTCCCCAAGTTTCGGGTGAGTGGGATTAGGAAGAGGCTCACAGCACGCATGTCGACGTATTCAATTTCAGTTGTAGCATAGAGTTCGATGATGCGTGGAGAGAGTGTTTGGTTGAGAGTTATCGAAAAAACGATGATTGATGCGAAAAGTCTGGTGATGGGGTCAATATCGTCCGTTTCACCGAATTTTGTAATTTCTTCGTGAGTGAGAGAGAAAGGATGATAATACTCCACCAATCGACGAACAATCTTGTGTGGGTCGAAAATATCCAAACTGCAACGATTTCGGAACACAGCAACAGCGTCGCTGACAAATACCATGTGGCGGAGTCGAACATTGTAGTCCGTTGGTTCGAAAAGTGACACATGTTCCCAATTGACATCCGAATATGAAAAAGTATCCGTATTTCTTCGCAACACAAAACTGTGCACACGGATCAGGAAGCCGGCTTGGTATTGATTTTGATCGACAAATGCATCTTTCAGATTCTTCAAAACTTGTTGTTTTTGCGAATCTTTAAGATAGTGTTCGTATAGAACGAGAAGAAGGACATAGGATTTTGGACAACACGTTTCATCATCTCCACCAAGACAGTCACAGAGTGAGGCAACGAATATGTCGTCAATTTGAATATGGTCGGCACGCTCAGTCTTCTGGAGGATGTACAGGCATCTTAGTAAACTCTTGTCAATTTCTTCGTTGTCAATCGTATCGAAGAGTGTGTGGTCGAATGTTTCTGTCATGTCAATTTGAGAAAAATTGATTGTCAAATCCGGAGAGATTGAGAAGTTCCATGTGAACTTGTGCTGTTTCTTAGCCCCTTTTGTTATCTTGTCGAGAGAATCCTTTATTTGTCTTTCCTCCTCCGCTTGCCGCGAGTGCCTGGCCTCATCATCCTCTCGGACGGGATCGGTGCTTTCAATAAGAATCGGAGAGAGTTTAACTGGGTGGATTGGATTCCTGGAGAGCAGTGGTTCTTGAAATTCTCCATCTTGACTCTGGGAAGCCAGTGGATTTTGAGACAGAAGTTCACTGGATCCGAGTGTGTTCGATTCCAACGACAATTTGGCGGTCGATCGCGATTTATACTCATCAGCCTTCAAAGCATAGACGTCCGTATCGTCTCTCCCCCACTTCGGGTCTGATTGGTACGACGCTGTTTTTGTTTCAGTATCTGTGCTTCCGCCTGAATGTGGGAAGGCAATGCTGCTCATCAAGTGATTGATTCCTCCCAAATCGCGAAAGTTTTTTTCGGCTTCGTTAAAAAGTGATTCACGGGCTGATTTGAAGATATCATCAGCCAGAAACATGGTACCATACTAGAAAAGATGATAGAGAGAAGATAAAAAAGTGAAATTGAGATTATGAACGAACTAAACCTCCTTCTGCTCGCCTGCGGCTCTTTCGGTCAGAGTGTTGAGAAAATCGTTCCAATGAGATTCTTCATAGATATCGAGCAATGGACGATATTCCGAGAGAAGCTGCGAGATCAAAAGTGAAAGTGAGTTGAAAAGACGAGGGTGATCAAAGCCAGGGATCTGTTTCCCACGGTACCAATCCTGTAAGTCCATTAGTATGTCAGAAATCCATTGGTTTCGACGTTTCAGACGGAAAGACGGGATGTGTTTGGGGTTTGGAGATTGTATTGATGGAAAAAAGTCCAAATCCTCGAGGATGATGGAGGGAAGAATGTCGCTCTCCACAAGAGAGACAATAAGTCTTACTCCGATAGAATGAAATATATCTTTTGTGGTGATCACCTGGACGAGTATGAGATGGTTGTTCTTCAAGGTGTGAATGAGTTCGACGAAATATATGGAGACACGTCTAATTTCATACGAAAGAGAATATGTAGTCTCCTCTGCAATTGTGCAAGTGGACAAAGAAGGAAGTGGATCTGAAAATCGGAGAAGGAACAAAAAGAGTGAGAATAATTGGTGACAAACTGATGTGAAATCTGAAAAAGCTGTCCACAACGATATCATCTTGTTGCAGCGGAGACTCAGCAAGATGCAAATTGAATCGTGCCTCCACTCCAAGAACGCACTGAATATACCACATGACCACCGTCTGAAACACGAAGAATGACAAAAAGAGAGACAAACATGTGACGAAACTGGTATCTTCCCCGAGATCAGAAACTCCGTGAATTTGGAGAGAGGTATCATATTCCCGAGAGACTTCACAAATATTATCCCATCTTTTGACTGACAAGGTTGAGAGAGGGGAAGGAGAAATGGGCGAGGTGGGAGGTGTAGTGTGGGAGATGGATGGAGAATATTGTTCAAGTCGGCAAGATCACTCGGTGAAACAAGTCTGAATGCCATCAAAATTGATGATTTTCCCGGAAAAGCGCAAAGTTTAGTGAAGAAGCTTCTGAGAAGAGGATGACTGTTTGGGTCCTTGATTGAGGACAATTTGAACGGAGATGGGATGAGAGAGCTTGGTATAAACTCATCTCCAGAGGGTCCGGGATTCTCCTCCACAAATGAAAGATGGAGGTCACGGAAATGAGGGACAAAGAGTGGATTGTGAAGAAAGGAAAGTGTCCTCGGAGGTGTTTCACAGAACTCAGAAAGAAGACCAAAAAATGGTTGGATTGGCGTTGAGTGGAGTATCCAAGCCTTGAAATGATGGAGTGTGCTTAAGTGTTTGTTTGTCTCAGTGAACATCCTTGATATATGACAAATTTCTTGCGAAAAATCTGCGTCCAAGAACTCTTGAATGTGTTGTGTGAGGTGTTTATCATCGGGTCCATAGACAACGCCACTTTTGTCTCGTCTGATGACTGCAACAAGATGAGAGAAAGAGGAACGAAGAGTCAAACCAAGCGAAGCGTGCCCATTCGTATCAAACACATACTTGCAGCTATTTGCATTAGGTTCATTTGGAACTGCGGCGCTTCGAAATACCGATTCCAGAAGCATTTCGATATACACACCAATCACGTCCTGCAGAAATCAGAGATAAAGTGTGTAAACGAAGGTTTTAGGGCCCTTACCCCATCCTCGAATAGCGTCAGAGAGTGAATTCACAAATGTGGACATCAGTGATCCAAGGATCCAAGGGATTTTCACCAAAATACGAAGAAAGGGGTTCGATCACACAAAAATGTTTTGACATGTTCTCTTTTCTAAAAAATGAATCATAATCGTGGAGTCGACTCTGAGCTGAATTGGTGGTGAGACGGAAAACAGGATTGGAAGATAGAATACTTGGAAATATTGAGAATGGAAATCACCCAAAACACTGAAATCCTGGAGGATCTGGGAAATCTGAAAGAGATACACACAATGAATCTTGTTAGGGTAGTCTTGCCTTATCTTACTACACAGTTTGGGAGACGATCATCGATTCGAGGATCGAATGGGTCCGATCAAGATGTCATCGACACAAAACCCAAGTACTCAGCCATACAATCCTGTTTTCCGTCTCACCACCAATTCAGCTCAGAGTCGACTCCACGATTATGATTCATTTTTTAGAAAAGAGAACATGTCAAAACATTTTTGTGTGATCGAACCCCTTTCTTCGTATTTTGGTGAAAATCCCTTGGATCCTTAGACCCAACCTGAGATTATGGACTTATCCTGAGATTAAACGTGAATTGTAAAAATAAACGACGGTAATTCAGGACATGATGTGATAACTTAAAACAAGGTGTGTGTATTCAGTCGGACCATGGTCCGACTGAATACAGCTGGTGTGTCCTGAGTTTCGTCCCAGAACAAAAAATGAACCGACTCCAAATCCCTAGTCGAACAGTTTCCCTCATTTTGTCGAAACAGAATCCTTTTTCGAATCATTCCCAAGTGGATCATGCACTTTTTGACAGAGATCTCGACTGTTGGAACCAGGAATCGATGATTTCAATGTCATCACAATCCTCGAACCTGTTCCATTTCATATTATTGTCTTTACCCGATTGATACAGCTCCAGAGGGAAGAAAAAAACAAAGAATCGCAGTAGTGAAAGAAAGTGTTGAAAAATAAAAATGTCTCTCCTCGGATTCGAACCCTCGTCATTGAGTCTGTTCCAACCAGGATCAACATGCATTTTTTCGAAACTCAGGACTTGCTCGGTTATCTCAGGATTACCCCTGAATATTCAATACAACCCGCCTGTATTGAATACAAGACTCGAGTTGTGAGTTCTGACTGAAGGTATTCAATACACATCCCTTATCTCAAGATCTCTCCCTTATCTCAGGTTGGGTCTCTTGGATCACTGATTAGACTTCATTAATTTCTTATGGTCAATAAAAAAATCTGTGAGAGAATATAAGCTCCTCTCATGAGTTGCGAAAAGAAGAAAATGAATGATGAATGGTTTGGGTGTGAACTGGCAATCTCTCAAACAATTTATGAAGAAATCCCAAATGGTTCAATCAGAGGAATCTCAAATCGCTTCATTTTCGAGAAACTCGCAGGATACGACAGAACGAATCGCGTATTTGCGATGTCGACGGCATTCGTGTCACCGCATGTCGACTTCTCTTCAATGCGCGGGAAGATCAACCCACGACCAAGCGGAAATGTTTTCGTTCGTTCACGAACAACTGGCATCAGCTCGTCTTCGAAACAGTACTTCTCACGGAATGCCTTCGCTTCTGAGAGACACAGAATCACGACAAGATGATGAAAACAAGGAAAAACAGAGGGAAAAGGAGAGGATCTGTGAGAGAAAAAGAAATGTTGGTCGAGTCATCGACTGTAGCACACTCTCAACTTCAAGATTCGAAACAATCCCCTGAATCATCCCCAGCATCTCGTTCACAACCCCTGACAGTCTCTCCTTCTCCAATCCAATCTTCACCTTCCCATCTTCCTCTCCCTTCGTCACTGCCCCCTTCTCCAAGAAGTAGTGATACATCATGTTCCGTGCTTTCTGGTGTGCCTGCTGAGGTGCGAACTTCAACGACGTGATCATCGACACCAGCATTCCATAATGTGCCCCATTCGCGATTCTCCCATCCAACTTCTCTTTCTCCTTCAGATATTCAATTCCATACATCCCAAACAGCTCAGCTCGGCATTCCTCAAACGTCGAATACTCCTCTCCCAACACTTCATTTCCCTGCTTTCCTGGGAACTTCGCTTTCGCTTCTGCTGACGCCTGTCCTGTCGTGTGCCCGACTTCGTGCATCATCGAGTGTGTCTGATCCCCCATGAACAGGAAGTTCTCCTTTCCTTCTTCAGAGGCCTTCAGCAGCGCGTCCACTTCCGCTTTCTTGACGAATTCCGTCAACACACGAGATCCAGACACCGAGTTCACAGCCTTTCCTGTGTTCACGTAGATCAGGTTCACTGCCCCAAAGTTCTTCGAGATCCACTCGTCATTTGGGAGAGACTGCGCGATTGTCGTCATCGGCGCATTTGTGTAATCCGACGACCAGTTCACAACATCGACAGGGCGGAGATGGAGTTCCAGCGATTCTGGAAGTTCTTGACGGAAGTGAGGTGACGGTCCGTTCTTCTCAATCTCCCCCGCGTGTTCTTTCAGCGTCTTCGCAAAGTTCGCGAGCGAGTTGTTTCTGATCAACAAGGCACCAGTTGGTGTCCCTTTGATCGATTTCCATTCGTCCATATACACTTCGTTTGCCGTGCTCAAAATCAGATCAATTTTGTAAGTGTTCTGAAGCCACAGTGTCTCCGCCACTCGATGCGATTCCAGCGTCCCACTATGAAATTTGGAGACTACAGCGTCCAGATAAAGACAGAATTTGATGTCGTCACACGCTGCTCGAGCTGCCCGAACCTTTTCAATCACTTTTTGGCATGTTCCACGATAATATGTCTCAAATGGAACGATTTTATACCCATTTTCGCCTTTCAGGATCATCGTGTTGATTGCTTTTGCTGCTTCCGGGAGAGAATTGAATTCCTCATCAGTCAGTTCTTCTGGATAGTAGGTTGCTTTTGGTGACGGCTCAATAGGTTCATAGAAGTATTTCAGTGCCATATTTTTTTGATCTTGTGAGATTTTTAGGGAATCTGAAAAAGATTAAGGATGAAGTAATGAAAACCCAAAAGTGTCTCGCAACGAGTTCGATCCAATGTCAATTGTTGATTGACTGTTGGCATGTCGGAGAATGGTTTGTTGTGAAGGAGAAGGATAACATAAAAATTGGCCAAGATCTCTTTTTCTTCATTAGTCGCATCCGGATGTTCTGAAAGTCGCTTGCAAATATCAATAAAGGTTCTTGTATTTCGGTCTGAGACATCTTGGTACATGGAGTTCATCAGGTCAACTGCATCACCCAGATTTGACAAGACGATCAATTCTTTCTCGTTGAAGTCTGAAAGGTCCAGTTCAACCTTGACAAAGGCAGCTTTGGCAGGGGTAGATCCATGGAGAACGTATGGAACGTAGGTAATTTCTGACATGAATGACTGATTACACGAAAGATCAACAACCCTTAACACAAACTGTCTGGATGGAACAAAACAAAACTCCAGTGTTGGGACAAAATGAATCAGATTTATCGAAATTTAACTCAGAATGCTCGAGGAGACAAACAAGATTCTCACAAAACGAAACAATTTTCAATATTCAATGAATTGATTGCTAATGCACAATATATTTTTCCTTCTCCAGATTCTGCAGAGTGACATCGAGAAGGTCGATCAGATTCGTGTCAGGATAGATCGGAATTGGATGCCGCTCACCTCCGAGGAACGGATCAACCCATTCCAGCGTAGTTAGCACCAACGGGGCTGGTCCTTGCCTGTTCTGGTTGAGAGCTCGCTCCCTTTCATTCGTCCCAATTCTCACCTCGTCACTGAGATGTTTTCGGAAGGTTGTTCCAAAACCAACAATCGACAAAGTTGAGAGGAATCGAAGACGGAAGAACAGCTGATAGACAAGCTGTTGGAATGCTTTGTCGGATTGATGTTGATTGAGATGGAGTTTGCGTGTGTACTGTTTCTGCCAGCCTCGCACAATGTCCTTCTTCTTCTCTTCATCATGCCAAGCTTCGTTCTCTCTGAGAAGATCAGCGAAGAGCGAGCCATTCTCTAGCTCGTCAAACGCGTCGAGGGGGAGGGTGTTATTCGGGACGCCCACAAACAAGTCACATTTCTGTTCAGAAAATTGGTGATCGTGTCCGAACGAAGCGAGTCGGTGGAAGTGGAACGAGTTGATCAGAAGAGCAATCTGCATGTTGACGTATTCATGGGTCGGGAAGAAGGCAGCGTAAGACTGGATGACAAGAGTGCGGATTGACTCCCCAAGTGACGAGAGCAGTTGGAGAGTGTCGCCTTTCACGAAAAATCCAGAAATTGACAAACATGTGATGTGGGGCCAGCAGTGGAGGAGGTTGAGGAAGAGAGCGTTGGGAAGGGGACGTGGTGGAAGCTTCCTTGATCGTTCCTGCTGATCCATCACATCTTCAGGATCTCTCAAATCATGCAAGTGCAACGAAAAAGAAGTGACGAAAGGACAAGAATATGCAATTTGGATTAGAACATCTTTCAGACGCGACATGGGCTGAGTGAACGAGAAGACTGATGAATATGAATCGAGCGTGCGTGAGCTCATTCTTTGGTCCATGATTTCTTGTTCTTCATCGGCAGGAGTGAAATCGAATGAGAGGCTGAGTGAGGTCAGATTCTCACAAGTGGCGAGGGAGGAGAGAGAGGGGATGGCAGACAGTCTGAGATGTTGGAGAGAGACGTGTCGAAGTGTTTTCAATTCTCCCAAACTTCTGATTGTGTCACTCGAAACAAGCGAACAGTTCAGCTTCACTCCGCTCACAGGCAGAAGCCGAGCTCTTTTCTGAAGCTCCTTTGGCTCGGCCTGATTCTGATCCGACGCCTTTCTGAGTTGGACATATTCCAGCACAGCTGCATCCGTCCAGAGGGTGTCTGATCCAGTCATGAACAGTGCGAGATGCGGATGGTTCTGGATGAACGATCGACTCACAACTGTCGCCGTGATGTCGTTGAAGGATGGATCATGCCTAATTTCATGCAGAAGTCCAATCTGCCTCGCTTCGCCGTAGAGATCTGAATGACAGATGTGCGAGATAGTGTGATTGGATTTGGACGTGAGTGTTGGGTCTTCTGTGAAGACAAGTGAAGTGATGTTTGGGAGTGAGTTGTGTGCAGCAGCAAAGAATTGATGGATCATGAAGAGAGGAAGGGTGAGCGAGGTCAGATTCACGAGAGTGTCGATAGATTTTCCAGTTGGATCGATTTTTGAGTCCATCACCATTCGGAGGAAGTATGTCATGTTTCCACTCGAATTCGGTGAGAATTCCCTCGGCTGTCCATCCACAGAGACGGAGTGTTGTTGAATGAGGAATTGGAGGAATGGTCGATCAGCTGTGATTCTCTTGTTGTCATCCAGAATCGCCTGCTTGAAGTTCTTTGCGACAGAGTCGGATGGGGATGTTAGATCAAGTTGGACAAGATTGTGACAGCATGGAAGGGCTGTGAATGAAGAAGTGTTTTGAACGAAGACGAGAGGGATGGAAAGATGTGTGAGAGACGATGTTGATCCACCAGTTTCCTTGATTCGCAGGAACGCATTCAGAAAATCAAGTGACAATCCAACCCGTTCCCCACCACCCTTCAATTTGGGTTTTGTGGCTGTGTTGTAATTAAAATATGGGTGGAAAGTGGTCTGGCCCTCAAATGGCACATAATGACTTTCGTTGATGGAGTGGGGGTCGAGTACAACTGTCGGCATGTACAGTTCAGTAATTGAGCATGATCCGTCCGGAATGAAGAATGGATGAGGGTTTGGATTCGGAGCGAAGACGTTGGTTGTCATCTGACACTCCTGAAGCACAAGTTGGATGAACTGGTCGTCGACAATGACGGGTGACATGTCGCTCACTTGTCCATGTTCAGATGCTTCTATTCCGCATGCTATGTTCGAACATTTACCAGTTGGCGCGAGGTCAAGCCCGTAAATCACTGATTTTGGCATCAGAACATCTGGAAGGGGAAGACCAAATGCCATCCCGTTTCTTGATGGAACTCGTTGGGTATAGTTGGCAAATTTGACCATATGTTTGAGATGCTTTGGCTGTTGGAGATATCCCTTCATTTTAAGATGGTGGTCGGTCAGAAGAGTGAAAACATTGCGATGTCTTGGTGATGTGACAATGGACTTGTTAATGTAGGTCGGGGAGAGAGATATGCGTGATTCAGACATCTCAAATTGGAGAGGCGGGAAAAAGTAATGGGCGGAGGATATAGGACCGGGATGAGTGATGTGTGTGAGGGGATTGGTGATCGGTGTTTGTTGTTGGGTCTGGATTGGCATAGGCGGAGGTTTATTTTGCTGTGGCATTGTTTGTGTTGGTTGCCCAACAAATTTAGGAAGAGGGAGAAGGTTAAACGGAAGAGGATTGGCAGTGTTTGTGGCAGGATGAGGTGGTGGGACAGGCGGAAGTGTGGGCTGATTTGTTGCGGGAGGTTTTGGTGGAGCAACTGGCTTCATCAACCATTCACAAAGATTGATGGACCTCCACTTCTGACAAACCTGTTTGCAGCGGAGCATGTCAGTATGACTAAGGAGGGAGAAGATCCTTGACAGAATCTGTCTTGTGGGCTTTCCAAAGAGAGTTCCATCACTTGTTGGGGGTTTTCGTGTTGATAAGAACGCTTTATTGTTTGCTTCTTCTGCAGATCGAATGCTGACTTCATCATCCCACGTAAATTGTGCATTTGTGAATTGACCGTCGTCTTGTCCATTTTTCTTCATGACAAGGACAGAGTAGAGACCTAAGGCATTGAGAATGACAATAACTACATACTAACAATTTCTGCTTCATCTTTCTTCCATTCTCCCGATTCGTAGACTCGATGGACCTTCAGAAGCGATACACACTCTTCAGAATGTTCGGTTTTACCACCACGTGGTTCAATATTCTTCTGATAGTAGTCCGGGAACGGCGTAATCTCTTTTATTGTCAGTTGATGCCGTTTAGCTTGTCTTTCAGAGATCAGAAAGAAAGTGTGAAAACCGTTCAATTATAGTGGGATGGATGAGAAATTCATCAGCATTCACTGCAGAATCCAATCGAAAACGATATTTTGCCCCATATCTGAAGAAAAACAGGATTTAAGGTCGACGAAGATACCTTGGAAAGTGTGGTCGATCAAATGAGATACAGAAGAATCTATTTCCAAAACAGCGTCGTGAAGGATGGGATTGGACACCATTTCTAAGAAAAAATGTATGAAAATAAGTTTCAAACACAATTTGAATGGCGTTTGGGATTGTGGCGACGAATGTACCTGCTGGTCGTAGAAGCTTTGAAACAGTCGAAAAGTATCGTGTAACTGTTTCTGATGATTCAAATGCATAATGCATTGCAAATTGACTCGATATGAACTGAACAGGAGCTGGAATGAGGGATGAGAATCCATGAACAGTGAAATCTCCTTCAATAAGCTTTGCACGAAAGGAATCCGCAAATGAATCCGTGTATCTTCTCTTGAACTCTTCGAGTGAGTCAGAACTATTGTCAATTCCAATGATCCCAGTGAGATGATGATGTCTGTACTTGGTCAGATCTCCTCCTCGTCCACATCCAAGTTCAACAACTAAGGGACGAAAACATTAAAAACAATGAACAACAAGGCTATACAGACCAATTGAATCAGGGGTAGTGAGTGTATTGAGGAAGAGAACACTTTTGATCCAATTGTTCATGCTGAGCTCATGAATGATTGGACTGATTGCTCGATCAGTCTTTTTCCCCCCACCTCTGGACAACGCATTGTAATGTTGCGTTGAATTCATCTCGATCTCTCGAGGAAAATATAATGGTTTGAGCTTCAAATACACTCGGCCTTATCAGTTTCCTATGTACATCCAAATCATTGAAAAAACGACAAAAACATGTGAGAGACTTTCACGACCAAACAATTCATGAAATGTAGTTCCAGAAAAGAAGATCTTTTAAGCAAAAGAAGACAAATCATAAACATCCGAAAATAAGACGTCACCCATTGTCACGATCATCAAATATTGCAACGGGCCTCTCTCCCTCCACCTCCCTCCTCTCCATCCCCATCATAATTTCCTGCTGACCCATCATTTCTTGCTCAACCATCGTCAGAGCGATCCTCCTCCGGGCATTCCTTCTCCTTCTCTTCCTCGCTCGTTTTCCTCTCCTCTCCAAATATTTGATCATCTTCCTTTTCTGTTTAGCGAGTGAAACATAAATTTGGAGTCCAGACGCCTCTCCACGCACTGTCATCATGAACGCGTCCATGTCTGTTTGGAGTGAGTTAGGGGGGAGGTCGGGAGCAGGTGGATCTTCCGGCTGTGTTGGAGACGACGGGGCTGTTTGTTGTGGAGGCGGTTCAAGCTCGTCTGGGATTGGTTCGCCTCTCGCTCGGGCGGCTTCGATCTTCCTCAATCGCTTCTCCTCTTCTTTCTTCCTCCTCTTCTCCTCTTTCTCTCTTCGACGCTGTTCACTCCTTTCTGCTTTCTCCTTCCTTCTTTTCTCCCTTCGCTCATCTTCCGAGTTCCTTTCTTCTTGCTTCTCCTCAACAATGCATGGAATGAACGACAGCATAAACCCAAGCGAATCAAATGAATGGAAGAACGCAGGCGCGAGAAACTTTGGAAAAGGAAGAAGCGAGCCTGTCGTCGCGTTCGTGTTATTCAGAAGACTCATCGATTGTTGTTTCGGAGGCTCAGAAGAATTTGTCTGTGGGTCAGCAGGAGACGTGCTGTTGAGTGGAGTGGGTGAACTCGCTCCTGATTTCGGTGTCGGGGAAGAGTGTTTTGACTGTCTGCTCTGAAATGGGATTGAACGATGAAGAGCTTCTCGCATTGAAATCCCTTTTGTCTGTTGATGTGTGTCAGATGGGATAAATGTGAACTGGGCACTTCCCAAGATGACGAGAGGAGGAAGTGGGAGAGATGCTTTCACTGAAGGATGTGAGTGAAAGTGTTGTGTGGTGAGGGGAGGGGAAGAGATCGACGGGAGTGGCGTGATGAACGACGACGAGAACTTCGGACCAGGCGGCGACGATGACGAGCTCGATGGAGACACAGATCGTCCAGAATACCCACTTCCCCTTCGCAGGCTGCTGCGACGTGAAACGACTGATTTTGGTTTTGGTTGGGGAGGAGGCGGGCGGAGAGATTCTGTTCGTTTGAGAACGACTTCCCTGTCAGCCCTCATCTGCTCGATCAGATCGTTCATGACGCCTGTCACTGTCTCTGAGATCGCTGCGTGGTTCCACATCCACAGCGGATGGTCGAACAGAACCATTCCAGCGTGTTTGGGCTGATCTTCGTCATCAACCGTGTGCAGGAACTCCATTTCCTCCGCAGTGATCTGCGAGCGAATGACAGCAAGTCTGTTTGTTTCCTCTTTCGCTGTCTCGCTCGATTCGTACGCTCGCCGATCTCCTCCAAAGTGCAGCCTTCCCATCCCATCAACAACTTCTGTCAGCCCAAAAGACTTTTTCTGGTGTGTGGAGAAGCGTTTGGAAGTGTTGGAGATGAGTGTGTCGAGTTGTTGAGCGATCGAGGATGTTGGCAAGATGTCGTCCTCGCTGCATCCGCTGTTCAATTCATAATCAAATAACCAATCCTCCTCATTCTTGTGGTTTATCCTCAGTCCCTTTCTCTCTTTTTGCACAGCTTTCTCACCCCCCTCTTCCTGTCCATTCATCTCCTTTTGTGCTTTCTCCATTTTTCGTAATTCTTCGTCCTCCGAGTCATCCAAATTCTCAGACGACTCGTCATTGTCAGACCCAATCTCACTCAAATCACTCGCCCCTCTCTCCATCAACACTCTCATCGTCTCTTCCACTCTCTTCGTCTGTTCGTCCACATCTTCCTTCGAAATCTGGCTGTCGAGTCTGTTCCGAATGATTCTGACAGCTTCTTTGTACATCTCATCCTCAGACGAATCGCAGCTCGAATCCGATGAGAATTCAACAGCCTCAAACTTGTTCGTTGTGAGATTGAAAACATGTGGATAGATCTTCTGTGTTGTGTCCTCCTCTTCTTTCGACGTCTTCTTTCGTCTGTTTGTCTTCGTCCCTTTCTCGTCGAGTTGCATCGACTCTTTCAGATCCTCGATCCCCCACACCCCCGCGACCTCATTCTTTACCGACCACTGATCCAATCTGATCTGATTCATCCATTTTGCGTGCTGAGCAACCACTGTCCCATCAAAATGAGCTCGACAGTCTGCTGTTTCTGCTGTGTGAGTGTTCTGAACAATCGACGCCGGTTGGGCCAATTGTTGCCACAGCCATTCCACTGTGAATCGAACCGTTTTATCATCGTTCTCTCGAATTGCGCGTGCTTCGTCTCGCTCGAGCTGCTTCCTCTGCTCCTCCTTCTCTTTCCATGCTGCTTGCTGTCTCTTTGTCATCCCTGTGATGATCGGTTTTCCTTCCTTTTGGTGTATGTGGATTCGTCGAAGTTTTCCTGATTCGTCTCGAATCATTAACTGACCATCCTTATTTTTCGTCACCTCAATACCTTCCTCTTTCGAATCTGCTTCTTCTAAATTTTCGTCGTTGCCCATGTCGATGCCTGGAGCTGTTTTTCCAGATGTGTCTGATCGAACAAGAACATAACCTTTGTTCTTCCGTTTTAGACAATAATGGTGGAGGGTGAGTTGAGCCAGATCGAAAGTGGCTGGTTTGAGAGGGATGTCTTCTTCGTTCGGATCTTCATCATTATCCTTTCGCTTTTCTTTTTTCCTCTCCCTCCTCGCTTTCCTCTCTTCTGTTTTATCTCTCTTTTGTTCGTCCTCTCCATCATCTGATTCTTTTCGCTCAATATCTGGTTGTTTTTCGAGGGTTTTCACAGCTGGTGGCTGAGTGGGATCATCGACTGGATCAGCGACGGTTCCTCGCTTCCTGATGGTATCTGATCGCTTTTTTTCGCGGTTTTCTTGTTTAGTCTCGCTTTTTTTCTCTTCTTTCCGTTTATCTTTGCTTTTCGAAGGAACAAGAAACGTCGGTCGCGGGACATCTTTAGTCATCATCTTGCGCTTAAATGACTCGATTAGCCATGTTGCGTCAATTCGCCCATACTGAGAAGCAAGAAGGAAACCTTCTTCGATAGGATATACGGCATTAGCAAGAACCTGACAACCCTCCATCTGCGGTGATTGTTGTGGGACTGAATCCTGGTCCTCGTCGTCGGGCATATGTTTAGTAATTGAGAGACAGCAATCACAAAATGCTATATCGTCGGAGGAGAAGGAGAGAGGAACTAAATAGCCGTATTCCGCGTCTACGAGGCCTTGGTTCTTTTTCTGTTTCATTTTCTCTTTCCGGGCTTCTTTCTTTCTTTGTTCTGAATCATCTCCACTAGAACTCCTTCCACGTTTCTTCTTTTCTGGTTTATATCGCGCTGTGCATTTGAGATACGGGACAAGTTCGGTCTTTCTTGAGTTCATTCTTCTGATGCAGCTTCTGATTGAATCTGTGAATCTTTTTTGGAGGTCAGGACCTGAATTGCTTTGTAGATACAGAACTAGTTCGTTTGGAGCGTATGGTTGTTCGTTCTCTTGACATTCTTTCTGAAGGAGCTCGTCTTTCTTAAGTTCTTTTTTCATGAATGTACTGAAGAGAAGATCTCTAAAACGGAGGATACCTCAACATTTTTCCAGGATCTTGCATTGATAACGTCAGTGGAAAATGATCAAGGTGGATTGGTGAGAAATGACTTGATTTGATTCGCGTTCGATGTGGAGCTGCTTTCAACGGTCCAACCGAATGATGTTTGTGTATTGATTGTAGATGATCATATGGAACGAGTCCAACTGGAGTATATCCTTTATCTTCATCTGTGAGAGATGATTTGAGAAGTGGTGATTATTTTGGTTGATATAAAGGAATGAAGAATAGAAAAACAATGAAAATTAGTAGATAACGAAACATTATCCGAAAAACATGACGTATGTCCCTCAAACTTTCTTGAACAACGAAAAACAGATCAGAGAAACTGGGAAGCTTCTGTAGTGTGGTATTGAAGATAATATGACTTGCTTGTGAGGAATGTGCCGGAGTGAATTGCAAAAGTTGACGATTGGAGAAAGCAAATTTGAGTTTTGTGTCAAGGAAAGAGGCTATTGTCTGGAAGGAGATTGATTGGTGATAACAGGACGAAAAGCAAGTATAAGTGAAAATAATTTAATAAGGAGATAGAAATATACTCTACGCTCGTAATGTTTGTCAAAATGCTTCCCTTCAGTTTGGAATATGTCGATATCTGGACTTGTGAATTGTTTGAAGTAGCTCTTGTCCATTTCCTTCCACCTGACCTTTGGGTAAGTTTTCGCATGTTCCCACTTACCGGCGATCGGACTTGAACTCATATCAAGTTCTCAAAAAAGAAGACTTCTCGTGAAATGTAACCGCACTTTTTTTCTGGTGACAAAATAATGCTTCCACAAGGGTCAAAAATACTTGAATATTAGCGTCATCACGAGATGAAGCAGCGTAGATCCAGATGACAGAACAGTATAGTTCACAAAATGAAGATGAATTAAGATAAACGAAGAATACAAAACGCCTCCAAAACACGAACCTAAAACGATTGATCTGCCGTAGCAAAAGGAATCCCAAACGGGAAAAGAGGATCTCCCGTATGCTTCGTTTCGAGTGTGTTTAGAACAGAAGCAAGGATCGACGTGTTTTTATCAAACTCAGAGACGTATTGTGGTACACCCGGTGAATCCAGAATGACATCCCTCCCAAGTATTCGTGTTGTTGTATAAACAAGAGGATTAGAATCCGGAAATAGATGTCCAGAAGAGAGATCAAAGTCGAAAGTGTGAAGATGAGGGAGTGTGGTGTTGGAATGGTTCCCGTGTTCCGATAAATCATTTTCAGAATGTGAGCCGGGAAGACTTGAATTTGGGCTTATTGATGAAAGAAGTGGCGACGTGAGATTTGTGTAACGAGCGAGGGACTCCGACTGCGGACTATCGAAATCGTCCAGATCGAGCTCACCCTTGGGAGTCGAAAAGACTTGTTCAGATTTCTGTTTGGCTGGAGTTTCAGAGAGTCGTGTGGGGGAATTTAGGTCAAACTGAAGGAGCGCTGAGAGATCATTTGGCTGGGCGCTGTCTTTGACCTTTGAATCGATCCCTGCCCCCAAATTCCATTCAGGATGAGGAACAGTTGGATCTTCAACAACAGATTTGAAGACAGGAGGTCCTGAAACCTGAACCATCTGGATTGAAATGACGAGGAGGGAATTGGAGAGGGAATTGGAGAGTGTGTATTTTCGTTTCGATTGCATATGAGGTGGGGGGAAGCAAGATAGGTTTGTTTGGACAAATCCATATCGTTCAAACCCTTTTATCGTTTCCTGTCTGACTGAGAGTCTGAGAAGCGTATCTTCGAGATATCCGGTTTTTGTAAGAGGTATCTTCACACGAAATACGTAATCTTCGTTCCAATCAACCTATACTTCCTGAAAAAGATGGTAATAACAGACGACATTCTTCTTGACTGGGACTTTCTCGGTGAAATAGTCGCGTGCTTTTGAGCATTTGCATTTCACAAAAAGATTGACATTTGACAATGGACACATCTGAAGTTGGCAGATGGTAACTGTTACATCAAACGTAACAGCGTTCTTTGTCATCAACAGACTCCGATTTACGCAATGACCAACTTGTGGAACAAGCTACAGTTACTTTGTGAGAGTGCAAAAATAGTTCACAATGAAAGTGGATGTCCTCGAAATGGTATCACATTTCTCATCATCACATGGAAATGAAGAATAATGAAATGTTCAAAAAGAAGATCCTATTCCTGCGATTCGATCGCTCCTCTCCGTAAAGTCGAGATTGCAGCTGCTTCACTTGGAAGTGTCTCAAACGCTGAAGAATTTAATTGAAGATATAATGAGTAAAAGAACGAAAAAACTTGGTCTTTCTTCCTCTTCCTGTGCCTCAATCAAATTGCCTGTTTGGCGGGAATAATTCACGTGAATCGTCCGACCAAACAGCATCGAGCTGTCCATGTTGAAGATAGCTTCGCTAGCATCTTCAGGATCATCAAATTCGATGAACGCATATCCTTTGTGTTTTCCTGAGAAGAAAGTAAAGATCGTAACACTACCATGAAAAAAGCATCTTCAACACAAACCTTCCGCATTTGTTGGAATGTTAACTCCAATTAGTGAGCCAAATGACGAGAAAGCTGCGAAAAGATGAGAATGGTGATTCCAATGTAAAAGAGAAAAAAATACACACTATTGAAAAGAATGTCACGTGTTACAGTTTCATCCAGACCACCGACATAAACAGTCCGTTTGTCCATGCTCAGTGAAAATGGACGCCTTAAAGGGTTGATCAGAAATTCTTGGATGAAAAGGCGATTTAGGACGCTTTCAACAAACTAATCACGTGCAAAAATGACGAAAACGACAAGAAAGATATAGTAAAAGGAAGAATACGATACAAGAATAAAGAAATGAAGTGTTCACTGAAACGAAGACATTTGAACAGAAGGAAAAGTATGTGTGAATTGCGGAGTGGACGTCGGATATTGCTGATAATACTGCGGAAGAGTCTGTTCACTTTCAAACAATTGATCCAACTTTTCGTTGAGATCGGCCAATTGGAGCACCATCTGCTGTCGATTCTTCTTCGGAACCGGCCTTCCCGTCTTCCTCGACATCTCCGGTGTTCTCTGAGTGTGTCGCCCCTCCGACTGAGAATGGGCGAGGCTGGACTGCTTTCGGTGTGGTGGTCGTGCTTGACTCGATCGAGTTGTTCGCAACGAACGAGAGTCCTTCGACGACGATCCCATTTTTTCTCCCGCCTGCCTCAACAAACTATCCGACAACGAACTAAGATCACTATCCTCCTGCGAAGATGTCTGAAGTTTCCATGTTCCTGCCCGTTCTGAGATGTCTTCTGGGATTGGACAACCCAATTCTTCGAGACACAACATGACTTCTTGAACTACTCGTTGGTTGATCGTGTTCCTCCGTTTTGCTTTCAAGTTCTGTCTTTTGAGTTGTTTGATCTCCTCCTTCTCGTCTTCGATGGATTGCTTCTTACTTTCGAAGTCTTCTCGTTCGATTTCCAATTCAGACTCAAATTTCGCGACTGACGCGTGTCTGGACACACCTTTCACAGAATCGCGACTTCTCTTTTCTGCTGACGTCATCCTCGCTTGTTCCAAACTCGATTCAAGTGATGCAATCTTCGACGACGAAGCTGTCAGGTCGTCTTCCAATTTCGCTAATTTCTGAATCCAGATCGACTCCACCCTGCTCTGCTTGTTCATCTGCTCGGTCACTCTTTCCGAGTTCTCGATGAGTTCGCGAAGACGAGTCCAGTTGACGATGGAAAGATGGGAGGCTGTCGAGAGCGTTGAAGTTGTTGTCATTCGCAGTTTGTCGTCTTCTCTGTTCTGTTCATCCGCTTCTGTCTTCTCTCCAGCGAATGGGATCGTCTTTCTTTTCTCCGCTTCTTTCCTTCGTCTTTCTTCGTCCTGTTTCTTCTTCTCCTCTCTATCCTTCTCATAGATTTCTGTTTCTCTCTTCCTTTTTTCATTTTCTTGTCTGATCTCTTCTTCATGTTTTGCTTTTTCTTCTTCAAATCTCTTCTCCTCCTCTGAAATCCTATTTCGGATCATCTCTTCCTCTCTCTTCAGCTCTTTCAGCTTCGTTTCGAGTTGTCGAACCTCTTCCTGTCTCCTCCGCCTTTCCTCTTCACCCTCGTCTTCCTCATTTCTCTTTCGATTTGTGTTCTGAATGTGTGTGTGTTGTGACAATGTTTGTGGTTCTTTCTCCAACTCGCTCCGTTCTGACATCATCCTCTCTTCTTCCTCCCGTCTCTTCTGTCTGAGTTCGGCGTTCAATTTG
Source organism: Blattamonas nauphoetae (assembly GCA_033064195.1). Taxonomy (NCBI): domain Eukaryota; phylum Preaxostyla; order Oxymonadida; genus Blattamonas; species Blattamonas nauphoetae. Next base: position 20,709 of record JARBJD010000228.1, on the reverse strand, counting down.
TTTTCTTCTTCCCTTCTCCTTTCATTCAGTTCGTTTCTCATTTTTTCTTCTTCGTTTCGTTTCATCTCTTTCAGTTCTGATCTCAGTTTCTCTTCCTCCTTTTTCCTCATTTCCTCCATTTCTGTTTCCATCCTGTCTTCTTCTTCCCTCCTCTTCACTTCCCTCTCCCTCCTTTCTTTCTCAACTCTCTCCTTCTCCTCATCCTCCCTTCTTCTCATCTCCTCCAGTGCAACATCCAATCTCTTCCTCTCTCTCTCGATCCTTTCATCAACACTTCGTCTCTCCATCTCATGGTCTGTCTCGTTCTTCCTCTCTTCCGACCGTCTTCTTTCTTCTTCCTGTCTCCTCTCCTTTTCCCTTCGCTCAGCATCAGCACGTTCGGCGTTGAATCTTTCTTCTTCTGATCTTCTCTTCTCTTTGAATTCTGTTCTGATCCGTTCTTCCTCGTCTCTCTTTCTGTCTCTGAGCTCGGTTCTCATTCTCTCTTCCTCTTCTCTCTTCTTGTCAATCATTTCTGTTCGTAATCGTTCTTCTTCTTCCTTTTTCTTCTCCTTCATTTCAGCACGAAGTCGTTCTTCTTCCTCTTTCTTCTTCTCCTTCATTTCAGCGCGAAGTCGCTCCTCGTCCTCTCTTTTCTGTTCCCTGAGTTCAGCTCGCATCTTCTCTTCCTCTTCCCTCTTCTTTTCTCTGAGCTCCGATCTGACTTTCTCCTCTTCTTCCTTCTTCTTCTGCTCCAACTCTTTCAGAAGCGTCTCCATTCTCTCTTTCTCGTCCTCTTCCTTTCTCCGCATCTCTTCCATCTGCGTCTCCAAGCGCTTCCTTTCTTCTTCAATCTTCCTCTCATTTTCTTTCTCTTTCTCATCGCGACTCTCCTTCAGTTTCTCGATTTCAACTCGGATTGAAGAGAGTGTCTCTTCTCCCTTCCTCTTCCTTTCCTCCAACTCTTCTGTCATGCTCTGTATCTCATTCGCAAGCTTCGTCTGATCCTCCTTCAATTTCTTCTTCTCTTTTTCAAATTTGTCCCTATCTTCCTTTAGCTTCTCTGTCTCGTCCCTCAATCTCTCCTCCTCCGCTTTCCTCTCCTTCAACGACGCTTTCGTCTTCTTCTCTTCCTCCTTCAATCGCTGTCTTTCCTGTTCAATTTCTTCCTCAATCTCCTGTTTTTGCGTTTCAAACGACGACAGCTCTTTCGTCCATTTTTCCTTCTCTTTCTGAAGTTTCTGCCTCAACCCATCAAGTTCCTCTGTTGTGGTTGTGATATTTCTGGTCACTTCCTCCAATTCCTGTTTCTTCCCCTGCTCCGTCCGAACCTTCTCCTTCAGCTGTTGCAGTTCACGATCGCAATCCTTCATTTCGTGTTCCATCTCCTCTTTCTGAGTCGTCAGTGTTCGGACGGATGACTTCAGACTCAGCTCCTGTTCTCGGAGACCCGAAAGTCGAAGACTGAACTCGTTTTGTTCTCGATCGTCTTCTTCCTGTTTGAGTCGTCGCTTTTCGTCCAATTTTTGCATTTCGAGTTTGAGTTGTTCTTCCTTTTCTTTCTTCGCTGATGTTTGTTTATCAATGTCTGATTTCACAGAAGCGATGAGTCTGTTGAGCTCTTCCTTCTTTCGATTGTGTTCTTGTTCCATCTCTTCCAATTCCGCCTTCATTCGGTCTTCTTCCGTTCGTTGTGTCTGAGCCAACTCCTTCATGTTTCGTTCGTTCTTTTCTTTTTCCTCTTCCTCCTTTCTTCTCATCTCCTCCATCTTTTCGGCAACCCTTTCCTTCTCTTTCTCAATCTTTTCATCGTTCTCTCTTTTCAAAGTGTCCACAGATGCATTTAAACGCTGAAGTTCCTCTTGCTTTGCATTCAGCGTTGTGTTCGCCTCTTCGATCGATGTTTTTAGTGTCACCAACTCCGCTCGATGTGACTTCAATTCTTCATCAAGTTTGTCTTGTTCCCTTCGCCTATGGGCAGCAAGTTCCTCGTTTATCTTCTTTTCTTCGTCTTCTTTCATTTGGGAGAGCTGATCCCGGAGATTCTCCTTGCTATTCTCAAAGGAAGCGATTATTTCTTGCGTTTTTGTTGAATATTCTTCTTTCTTCCTTTTATAATGTTCAACGACTTGCTGTTTTTCGAGTTCAAGTTTTGAAACAAGCTCATCCTTCTCTTTTCGCTGTTGAGTGAGGAGATTCGTTCTTTCCTTTTGGGCGATGCTATCAACGTCTTCATTCTTCAAAAACGATGTTTGACTGGAACGACTTTTTGTTGAAATCGGTATTTCTGAGGAATTTTGGTCTTTGGGAGGGATTCCAGGGGGTGGAGTGGATGGGATCGACGGGGCTGGCTGTTTGATCTGAGCTTTCGGTTTGGGGATAATACCGTTCATCCCTATCACTTCTACTTCATCGTCATCCAAATTTTGCACAGTGACTGGCATATGGGAAGTTGATTGTGTCAGTTGGCGGAGTTGATGCTGTTTCCGTTCGTCTGCCAGCTTAGCTTTGAATACCTCCTCAAGAGGATGAGCATTCTGAAATTTTTTCGTCGTTTCGTTGTAGTATTGGAGGCGACCTTGTGGATTTCTTAAAAGATGAGCTCAATGGAGGAGTTGAATGAGACAGACGGTTTTTCGACCCATCCAAGAGGGATCGGTGCAGTAAGACTCTTGATAAGGGTTGGACGAAGATAATCTTCATTGACAAGATCCACTTTCATAAATTTTGCGTATTGTTCAATCGCTTGAAAAATTTGAAAAGAGAGAAGTGATCAACCGTGTTCGTCGAACCCTTCAAGAGGATCATCGGAATCATGTTCGCTACTGGACTCATATTCATCAGAATCATCGATGTATTCCTCCTTTAGGAGTCTCTTTTCCATGCTCATGATTGAAGACCCATGACAGTTTGAATTATCATGATCTCTCTGGAGTTTTGCCAAAAAAAACATCACCCAGTGTCTGTTCTTCGACTGGGATCCGTCTTGAAGAAGTTTGAGTCGATGACAATTCAACAAAATGAAATCTTTCGAAGTGAAGAATATTCACAGAATCAATAATCAGGGAAAAAAGGAGACTTGATTCGAACAAGTCGAACAACTTGAATGACAACAAGAATCACAAAAGCAACTGCTAGAAGACCTGTAGCGATGACTGCAATGAGGAAGGCTGTGTTGTGATATATAGTTGAGTATCCGCACTGTTTGTAAAAGTAATCATTCACAGTGCCATTTAGAACTGTTGCCCAAGGCTTCTTGAAGGAGTCAAGGGCACATCGCTCGTCGGGACACTGTCTCGGATGAAATTCTGTGAGTGCGAGGGGTTCAGTCAGAGAAGGTTCATAGTCGCGGTAGAACCGTAAAAATCGACCCTTCTCATCCTCGTGGAGTTCAATGATGACTAAAGCAGCCCAACTTGGGACGATCGTATTTTGTTTGTTGAGACATCCAATGACAGAATTAATAGTGAAATCGTGGCCTCCATACACAGAAAACTTGTACTTCATTGTCTCTTCACTCATTTCAGAGAGAATCTTCTTCATAAATAGACCTGTTGTCGCGTTACAGAAGCCCAAGTCATCAGTTCGAGAATATGTCATCGACACTATAGATAGTGGTCTATGAATGAAAAAACATACAATGATGATATATCTTTTCATATTTGGTCATGTCATCATCAGTCACTCCTTCAGGGAGTTTCATTCTTAGAGAGGAAATAGGACAGTGAAACAAACCCTTCATTCTTTAATGTAAGGAGTGAGTCGATGATATCAGCAACTTCCCATCCTGTTCCAGTGTTTCCAGTTTGGTTGAAGAGTCTGTCGAGAGTTGCTTGATTCTGTTTGAAGTATTTCTTCAATTCGGGCCCTTTCTGATATTTTTCGATGGGACCAAGTGCTGATGGACTATATAAGACAATTCTTAAACGAGAAAGTGTGTTTATATACCAATAGTATCCAGCAGTGAGGAAGTATTCTTTATCATCCAAAACTGATGTCAGTGGAATGGGTTGGGTCTGGTCGGGGAAGATTGCATTACCCTCGTATTTTGGACCTGTTCCAGGAGGAAATAGACCATTTGCGAGGGAGAATACAGAGGACTTGACCCGTTCTTTGGCTGTTGAGTAGAAATAGAACGTTTTGTACTCGAATTGTTCCTTGATGAGTCCGCTATCAGTGTAGCGAGTACGTAATTGCTGGCCAATATGGTTCAGACGATTGAAGCCTTTGTTAGTCAATTGTCCGAGGGATGAGCAAGGTTCGGCTTTCTGGGAGGAATTCATCTAATTATATGTAAATGACAAACTTTCAACTGTGAAATAGGAAATCTATCTCCTAAATAGGAAACCATTGATGATATAGGTGATTAATAAGCATCCTTAAGGCATACCATGTCTGTGAAGGATAACAACCGATTTAAGCTCAGCCACTGCTTGGTGGACGACGGAAAGTAGAAACAGAAGGTGCATGAATCACGTAGATGTTCCAAGTAACAAAACGACTTAGAACAAAACCCTCTCTTTTTTGAGGGGGAATGTGGGCAGATCAAACAAACATGGGGATTTGGAGAAATACAACATGCCAAACATCCCTTCCTCTTCCAAAGGATGATCGATTGCAACTGAAGGATCCATCTCCAAATTCTCCACCTTTGTGAGTGAACCGCTGTTCGATCATCAACCTGGAGCTTGCCATGTATTTTCTCGAAACCTTTGCTCAACACCTCCAAATATGTCCTTTCCATCGACCAACAGACAATGGCTTTCGTTCTTCATATGCCAGTCATTCTCACGATCCCCAGTTGTCTCACATTCTTCGAAGATGAGTCTCCAATCTGGACTTTTCTTGATGTCATGTTCGAAGTCCAGCGGGAATGGAACGAAACAAGGGAAGAATATCGACAGGGGTGGAAGACACTTCCCAATCTTCAGTTCCTTTTGTTTTCCATCTCGTTTCGTCGTCATCTCACCATTCCGATTGTCATCTTCATTTTGTGGCTGTTGTGATGGTCAATTGTCCAGCAGAGACAGTTTCTTGGCGCCAAGAAGCAGTTCATGAATGGAAAATTCAAACTACTCGAGCAAATCTGCTCGGGATGAAACAGTGTTCGAGACAACCAATAATTTCCTTTTTTCATCACTGTTTTGGACATACTAAAACAGTTTGTGAACCTATCAAGCACACGCTTTGTTCCATGACATCTCCATGATATTTGATGAAAAATGACTGCAACATGAGTCGGAGCTGGTGTCTGACCACAGTCAGAATTCTTCGTCGAAATCTTCTTTATGGTCTTTCTGAACCAGCACTACCACTCTTTTCTTGCTACAAGACGATAAAAGACTCATTATTTAAAGATAATTCCAGGAAACCAGTTTGCTGTATCGCTGTCAGAGACATGACACTCATCAAATTACTGTCTCGACAGTACAGCCTTAATATCCGGGAATTTACGAATGTTTGATGTTTCAGTTCGTATTTTGGGCCACATTTCGGTGTTATCATGCCATTTCTTTCCCTCCTGTCGGTCCTGCTGACCAGTGCCACATCGCATCATCAAACTCACTCCCCACAATTGCTCCCGTTGCAGAAACTCCTCCCGCTGCAACGAAACACTGCGAAGGTCAATGAACTGAACACCAAGTCGGACATAGTGCTTCCTCATGGCCGATATCATGTGTCGAATTTTGAACTGACATCAACGACGCTGAATCTGAATGGAAAGCAATCATTAATTTTTCCATCATCAACAACGAATGATGAAGATTTCTCAGAATATTCGGGGTCGAACGGATTAGCAGATGAAATGAACAACACGTCGACTCAACTTTTCCGAATCTCGAACTCGACAATTTGGATGTCTTCTCTTCGATTCGAATGTGGATCAGGTGGTTGGTCGATTGCAAGGATATGGGGATCTTGTGTTGGGATTGTTGGGAGTGTTTTGAAGTCGAACTGGGAACGTGGGCCTTTTGTGATTGTTGGAGGAGATTGTTTTCGTCGGAGTTCGGTGACGATTATTTCGAGCTGGCACACTTCATCGTGTTTTCCTTGGCTTCTTCCTCTGACTGGCGTGTCCGGATGTGATTGTTGGACTGGACAGAATTGGGAATGGTGGGAACTCGGAAGTGAAGTGTTGGTGACTGGAAGTGATGTTGAAGTTTGTGATGCTTGTCTGATTGGTGGAAGTGGCGCGCTGTTTGATTTTTCTGGATTGCCACTCTCAACGACAGATGGCTGTTCGATCACGACAACACTCGCATCGTCATCGCTTTTGAACACGACAAGCTCCAGTGGACGTGGAAGTGGAAGTGTTGGTGCAAAGGAAGAAGGATGTGATTTTGGAACTTCGGAGTCAGTTTCTCAAAAGATGATTGGGAGTTGTGTTTCATGGAGCACGAACCATCTTTGTGGGACAGGGATTCGTGATGTGAATTTGGGAGGATCAGTTCTGTGCTCGAACACATCGTTCACGCACTGCACGACAACGACGACAGTATATTCAAACGAACATCACACAAATCGTACGCAAATCACCACAGCCGACACTCTCCACCTCTTCTCCCTCTGCACGTTCAAGGCATGCTCATCATCCACCTCTGACAGTGGCGGAGCAATCTCTATCGCCTACGTCACCGCAGATCTGGAGATTGCATCGTGCTCGTTCGAATTGTGTTCTGCGGGTGTCGTTGGCGCAGATCTCTATTTCATCCAGTCAACTGTTCAATCGTCAGTCATCATCTCTTCGTCGTCCTTCGTCAAATCTTCATCCAAAGGGAAAGCTGTGGGCTCACTGTATCTCAGACAGATGCAGACACTCTCCATATCTGACTGTGTTTTTCTTGATTCTCAAAAAGACTGGTACGGAGGAGCCGTGTACATCTACAAATGGGATGCAGAAATATCCAACACTGGGTTGTCCAACTGTCTCTTCGAGGATTGTAAGACGACCTGGTCGTCGTCGACTGGCGGGGGTGGTGCTCTTTGCTTCGAAAATTGCTCGTCCATCCGACTCGATTCTCTCCGATTTCGAGAATGTGTGTCTGCGACAGGGAGAGGACACGATTTGATCTTTTGCTTCACCTATACAATCCCAACAGTCTCTCTCTCGACAGTGTCCAACTGCGATTCAACGTCAACCCCAAAAGAGAAAAGAATCTACCCAGCAGGCATTACAGAGGATGATGTTCTGCCAACTCCAACTGACACCACAACAATCCTGTCACTGAAAGCTCAACAAACAACCTCGACGACAGCAGAGATTGTTGTGACTCTCGACAAGGAAGTGACAGGATGGCTTCTTGTTTTGGTTTCGAACTCGGAAGGGACAGATCGGACAGACACAACAAAGGCACCAAACATTGGTCGAGTGTTGATGTTCATAATCGACGAATCGGACATTGGGCGATGCACAGTGAGCACTGGAGAGACTGGTCTGCTCCAACTTCCTCTCTCCGACTACAAAGTCGTCACTTCTTCATTCTCTGAACAGGTCTTCCCTCATCCCACATTCACATCTGCAAAGTGTGTTCTGGATGACAGCTGCACTCGTGCAATCTTGAAGTTGGAAGGGTTTGATGTGGATGGTGAAACATTCGAACTGACACTTCAGAATGGAGCGACACTCGAAGCGACATCCACCGACAGCAAAGCAATGATTGACTTGGGAGTGATTGGAGAGAGTTCGAAATGGATGGAGAATGAAGTGTTTGTGATCACGAGTGGAAAGAAGAAGGGCGACGACTCGATTGTTGTCTCAATGCCATCGCCACTTTATTTCACGATTCCATTGGCAGCTCGTCTGATGAACATTGTGGTGAGTGATCTGAACGACGACAAGACCGAAGTGACACTGTCATTCTCATCTCGTCATCTGAAAGGAAACTCGAAATATGAAGTTCGGATTGAGAAAGTGATTGGGAGTGAAACTGAAGTGATGGAGTTGATGACGAACGCCGAAGGACAGATTTGTGAACAGACAGTGACTCTTCATCCATCTAAATCAAACACGGAAGGATGGAAGAACTGGATTGGGTGTGGAGGGAGGTTCAAAGTGGTTGGAGTGTTGTGGAAGAGATTGGAGGGAGACGTGGCCATTCAGTTCTCGTCGATTTTGATTGACATTCCTGTGGAAGTGGTTCGCGTTTCATCAGCGAAATGTTCGACGGACTCAGTGGCATCGACGGTTGTGTCGATTGTTGGAAGCGGATTGATTTCGAATGAGACGTATACACTCACTCTGAGTGGAACACCGACCACTGATCCAGATTCGTTGGATGTGCACAATGCAACGATCTGTGTTGTGGCATCATCGTCGACGGAAGCGAAATCGGTTCCTCTTCTTCTGTCGTCAACATCAGGGTCTTCTCTGCTGTTTGGTCACACGTACAGAATCACAGGGATCACAAATGGGTCAGTGGCTGGGATCGTTGTCGGCACGCCATCATTCACGACTCACTCCACACCCACTGTGAAGTCTCTGTTGTGCAAGCTGAAAGAGGGAGACGCGAAGACAGCAGAAATCTCGATTTCAGGGACGGACATCCCTGATGGCCTGTACAACCTGGTTGTAAAGAACACAGTGAGCACGGAAGAGACAGAGCTGCCGATGAAGATTGTTGACTCAACTGGAAAAGTGGAAATTGTTGTTTTTTCGTCTTCTCTGCTGGAGTATGGAGCTGAATACGAAGTGGTGGGCTTGTCGAGCAGTTCACTGACAGTTGCTCTCCCAACGTCCGCAACAGACCGATCACTGAAAGTGCCAGATGCGCCAGCTCGAGTTCGATCTGCATCGTGTGTGCTTGCTGGGGAGAGGAAAACGCATATGAAAGTTGTGATTTTTGGAGAGAATCTGCCAGTTGGAAAGACACTGTCAGTTGGAGTGAAAGAAGTTGGATCGACAGGAAGCACGATTGGATCTGAGATTGGACTTCCTTCGACGGGAATGGCGACCTCAACGAGCACAGCAGGAATTGAGATTGAAATATTCGAAGTGACAAACCCGGGTCTTGATTATGGGAAGACATACGAACTGACCTCACTCACCATTTCTGAAACTTTCCCATTCATTCTGGATGACTCTGTGCGCTTTTCTGTTCCTTGCGAGCCAGTGCGAATCACTTTCGCGTCGTGCACGAGAAACGAGACGGACTGGACAGTTGTGTCTGTGGAAGGGTCGGGATTTGTGTTGGGAGAGTTCTACACAGTGTCTGTCTCTGGCCATCCGATTGGCTCTCTCTCACCTCCTCCATCGTCACTGCATGACATGTCGTTTGTGGTGATTGCATCGTCGTCAACCAAAGCGACTTCGTCTGCTCTCCAACTGCATCCTGCGGAAGAAAGTGATCTGAAGTATTTGTATTCGTACAAGATTGTTGGAATCACAAATGGGTCAGTGGAAGGAGTTGTCCACTCTGTTGTGTTCGAGACTCAATCGGACATCACGCGAGATGAAACACAGATCAGGATAATTGAAGTTGTTCCCGCGAGTTCTCTGAACACCTCGATTGTGATTGAACTTTCTGGATCGAATCTGCCGAGTGGACAAGTTGGATTGATGATGCTGGTTGATTCATTCTCTTTCGCTGTGTCTTTCAGTTCGTCAACATTTGGTCGAAGCGTCGTGATCGAACTTGGCGTGAATAATTCTCTCGCTTTTGGTTCAGAATACAAAATCACAAGACTCGAAGACTCGAACCAGCAGACCATCCAAATCTCAGAAGCGACGATCACAACTCCACCAAAACCATCTCAATTGTCGTTGTGTGTTTGTGGCAATGAAGAGAGAACAGGAATGGATTTGAGCGGAGCTGATGCAGAAAGCTGCAATACACTCAAATCAGCGTGGAACACAGCGACTTCTCTCGGGATTTTGGACACGACGATGCGAATTGTGGACTCAGCTGACCTCTCTTCTTGTCTCATCGTCACTCATCGCGTCCCGTTCAATCTGATTTCGTTCCAAATGGAGCCAGCCACTCTTCGAGCCAGCCCATCCTCGTCCCAACAAACATCAACCCTCGTGTCAGTGGAGGAGGGAGGACTGTGCAGACTGTCGTTCCTGGCCATCACAGCCGACTTGTCAGTCTCAACATTCACACTTGTGTCAGCGTCTCAAGGGACAGTTGTGATTCGAAGCTGCTCGATTGAAGGAACACGCCCAAACGAGATGAACAGTGAGGATGAATCGATTTGTGGATGGTCACGAGGATTGATTGAGCTGATCGAGACCGACACCGAACTGAATGGTGTGACGATGAAAGAGATTGTTGTGGGAGGGATCTGGATGAAAGGAGGGAAGCTGAAAGTGACAGCTGGAGTGTTCTCTCAAAATGGACCATCGATCGCCGACTTCCCCTCCGCTCGCCGGAACATCCACTGCGAGGGTGATGGGTTGATCACAATCCAAAGTCTTTCTGAAGGCGATGGAACAAAGAATTCCCCCTCTGCTTGGTTGGATGTGTCGGAATGCACAATCGAAGGAGATGAAGACATTGCTCGTTCGCCTCTCTTCGTGCCAACGCTGAACTCGACAGAATCGACAGCGGAGACAGACAAGAGTGGGAAACAGACATTGAAAGTGGTTGGGAAGACACTGATGCCGTGCGGACTGTGGCTGGAAGTGTTTGAGTGGGACTCATCTCAGAGTGTGGAAGGGAAAAGCGCGCTTGTTGATCTGTCAACATCAACAGCGACACATTGGAACGAAACTGAAATCATCATTCCTTTCTCAGAATCGGATGTTACCGAACTGAACAGAAAGATGGAATGGCGAGGTCGACTTGTGTTTGGAAATGGATTGCGAACATCGAATTGGATGGTTGTGTCTGGATTGAGTTCGGGAAACAAATCGCTTGGAGGCACAGAATCGAACTGGTGGATTGCTGTGATCATTTCTCTGTCGTGTGGACTTCTTGTTTCAGTGATGATCGTTGTGTGTGTCTGTTTGCGTCGAAAGCGACACTCATCTCGGAATGAACTTTTGAAGAACGAAGAAATGTCGTCAGGAGGGGAAGTTGAAGAGGATGAGAAGATGGAAGAACACGATTCTATCACAGACGCTCAGAACAGCGCGATCACTTCCCTTCCATCCGCCAAAGAGAAACAAGGAAGCTCGTTTGGGGAGACACGATTTGGGAGTGAAGAGGTGATTGCACGAGGACAATCGTGTGTGGAAGTGATTGTATGCAACGAGAAGATGGAGCGTTCAGTGGCAGTGGAGACAGACACGCTGTTCAACGCTCTTCACAATGGTCACTCGACGCGATTTGTGGAGAAAGGAAAAGTGGGATGGGGGATTGCTCGTGGTCTTGTTCGTCTGGTTGAGATGAAAGTGATGGCGGATGTTTTGACTCGATTGTCGCCGCACTGGGTTCTGTTCGACACGAACGATCGCGTGAGTCTGAAGATGCGAGACGGGCAGAGTGTAGTGTTGGGAGAGAGTGGGATTGTTTCAGGAGGGATGAAGACATCGGAAGATGGCCAGCGATGGATGGCGCCCGAAGTGTTGGAGGAGAATTGGAAAGCGACACTTGAAAATGCTGACCACGGGGCAGTTTTTAGTCTTGGCCTTGTCTTGTGGGAAATTGAGACTGGTTGTGTGCCCTTTGGGGAAGTTGATGGAGCGACGGCTCAGCGTCGACTGGCATCGTGCGAGAAGCCTCGAATGGAGAAAGTGAGTTCGTCGATGGAAGCGATCATCCTTCCCTGCCTCTCGCTTGATCCATCGCAGCGACCAACACTGAAAACAGTTCTGTCACAGCTGGATGAACTGAACAGCGTTCCTGAACCATCGAACAAGAAAGAAGGGAATGCGATGTCACATGTTGGATGACCATTAAATCCACTGTTGTCGAAACAATCCACGCCTCCCCATTCTTCCTTGACAATATCCATAACAATGCAGACCCGCCTACATCCCGAATGCCTCAACATTCAGTTTCATCTCTTAACTTCTCGACTCCATCATCTCGCTTCCACTCGTCACTGTCATCTTCTTTCACACCATCACCCACTCACACATTCACACTGTTCACACGCCATTTCCTCTCTTCTCGTCTGAGACCCGATTTTTTCAGTATCCTTCACTTATCCGAACGACCTTGATCATCATTCTTTAGTTTTTCACCCGAAGGACGATCTTTCTTTGTTTGGACCTGTCTTGTGTATTCTTCCGACTTTCCATGAGCGGGATTGCTCTCCTCTTCCGTGTTGTCATGTTCTTCATCCGGTCTGCTGACTTTGGATGGTTCTGCTTTTTCGTTGAGTTGAGTCGACTTTCCTCGACTCTGCCACCTCACTCACTTCTCCGTCTCTCAGGACTATCGTTTCCATTTCAGAATTGTCATTTTTGTCACAATTTTTGGACATGATGTCGGATTCATGCTTTTCAGGAAGATTGAAGAAGGTCTTCAAGAAGATTTGTGAGTTGAGAGGGAGGACACAAGAAAAGGGTTCGATCAAATTCTGTTCGACCAATCAGCCATGGACAAAAGTTTACGGGCACCCAGGTCTGCATTTCTGAACAGGTGGTTTTTTCTCATTTTTTCAGAAACACTTCACAACAATGAAAAGTAGTCATTTTTGAAAAATAAAACCAATATAGTGTGGTGAAGTGAAAATCAAGATGGTTGACTGAAATCTCTCCCAAGGCACTTCTGATTGCGGCCGTCGGAATCTGTCTCCTCTTCCAAGGAGAGGAGACGTGATGTGTTGAGTAATGTCCTCCAGTGAAACTTGTCGTTTTTCACTCCTTGTCGAGATACTGTTCGGACTGTGGCGAAAAAGTGTGTTTTCTATCTTCTTAATCTCTCTTCAGCCGTCCATGAAACTCTCCAAAACACTTTAACGTGTCCTAAGAATACTTGTTCTGTCCTCATTCGACTGAATACTGACCCACGTTGTGTGTACGAACTCTAGTGAAATTCTCCCAATCTCATTTTCACTACAGCTTGTCATAGATCTCGAGTCAAATAAAGAATCAACTGTGTCCTCGTCTGATAGAGCGTTTGGAAGAGTTTCATGGACGGCTGAAGAGAGATTAAGAAGATAGAAAACACACTTTTTCGCCACAGTCCGAACAGTATCTCGACAAGGAGTGAAAAACGACAAGTTTCACTGGAGGACATTACTCAACACATCACGTCTCCTCTCCTTGGAAGAGGAGACAGATTCCGACGGCCGCAATCAGAAGTGCCTTGGGAGAGATTTCAGTCAACCATCTTGATTTTCACTTCACCACACTATATTGGTTTTATTTTTCAAAAATGACTACTTTTCATTGTTGTGAAGTGTTTCTGAAAAAATGAGAAAAAACCACCTGTTCAGAAATGCAGACCTGGGTGCCCGTAAACTTTTGTCCGTGACTGCATCGTGATTGGCCAAAACTCCCGTTTCAGTCCTCAGGTTTTGGATGATGACTCGAATGGCCACAGAAACACGACTGCATTCATATCTGTTTGCTCTATTTCCTCAATGTTGGTGTCCCAATCCTGATAGTGCCTCCACAAACCCGTCAAAAATATATAAACCCGTTTTTATTCACCTAGACCCAGAATTCGAACTATAGTGGAAAAAAGTCATCTTATATATTCCTAGAAATGCATTGGTGATGGTATTGAGAGAGAAATTGCACTTGATATTGATTGATGAAATGAGAATGGATCTAAAGAATGGGTAGTGAGGATGTAAGATGGCTGAAGAGCGCGTGTCCACAGGGGATGACCGTGTCTCAGTCTCGATCTGTTGTCAGAACGAGAAGAAGACACAGAAGGACAGGACGACGAGATCCTGAAGAGGCAGAGAGAGACAATGAAGAGAGAGGAGTGAAGAAAGATGGCAGAAGAGCAATAACGATGAGAAGAGGAGAAGAAACACAAACCACATTCTCGATGAAGTATTCCTTCATTTTGAACGTTTCGAAGCATTCGCTGATCCTTCACATCTAGTCGAGAACGCTCTTCTGCCCATCCGTGTTCTCGTTGGCGGCGGTGAGTGAAGCGACGGTGCCGACTTGGCTGGAAATGTATTTGTTGAACTTGCGAGCCTGCTCGACCACTCTCCGCTCCATCTCCTTCTGCTGCTTCTCCACGTCGTGTTCTGTCACCGGCTGCATGTTCCGCTTCGATCGTTGTTTGCGAGGGGTCATGCTGGGCACGTGCTTGGCGGGCGAGAGAGGTGCGAGTGACAGCTTCTTTCCCCTCTTCGTTTTGGCTGGCTAAGCAAGAGTGGGAACTTGGAGTGGCTGGATTGTCGTTTGGGACTGCAGATCGCTTCGGGTCCGCCGCAACTGTGTCTTGTTCACTTCCTCACCCTTCTCCAGCGCGTAGGAGTACTCTCTCACCTTTCTCATGTCACTCTCAGTGAAGTGCATCATATACGATCCGATCTTGTCGCCGATGTCGTCCAAGTAGTGCGGTTGGTGTGAAGTGACGCTGGCAGGCTTGAATTTCTCGATTGAGGAGAGTTGTGCAGCTGACTCGCTCACTCCAATACATTCTGTCTGCTTGTCGGTCGTGATGAGCCAGTCTTTGGAGAGAAGGTGCTCCAGTTCTGCGTTTTGGGCAAGGGAGGGAAGAGACCTCGAAGGAGAGGGTGTCGATGCTGAAGGGAAGAAAGGAAAACAGAAAGGAGAATGATTGAGGAGAGAAGGGCATGAAAGAACGAAGAGCAAAGACGATGAATGAGATGAGATGCACACCGCTGGTTGGATTCGTCGAGTGACTGGTTTGTTGCGGTCAGGTTGGCTTTGAGTGTGTCTCGCTCAGTCGTGAGCTGATCAATGTTCGTGTGGAGTGTCTCGATGGAATGGCTCTTCTCTTTGTTCATCCCAATCCACTCATCCACCTCCCTCTTCGTCTCCTCCAACCGCGTGTTGTTCTCCCGCTCCATCTCCATCTTCTGCCTCGTCTACTCCAAACTCTTTTCCGGCGTGTTTTTGTCTGTGGCCAGCGAAGCTGCCTCAGACTTGGAACTCTGACATTGTTTCGGTCAGTCGAGCGTTCTCCTCTGTGAGACGAGTCAGTTCGGGTGTTCCTCAGCCGAGACTGAACCTATTGTTCGTAGTTCTTTTCATACTTCGCCTTGTCAGCCGAGCGCTGTCGTTCTACTTCGACGAGTGTTGCTTTCAAAGAATCGATTATTCGCAACAGATCTGCATTCGATGCAGAAGATGCGGATGTGTCGACGAGTTGTTCTAATTCCTGTTTCAGAGATGAGTCGACACTGCCATCCTTCTGCTTGACCACTCCAATCTGCTGTTCGGCATCACTGTCCAATTCATTTGGAGAGAGACGGTGCTCTTCGGCTGTTGTTGGTGCTCATGTGAACTGCCTCGTTGCGACATGTGCATCTGAAGACGTTGTTGGCGGGGTGTGTCGTGTCAGATCAGCCGGACGAGTTGTGTTTTCCTGTTTGGGTTTTGGGTCCAGTTCAATCAAGTCGCTGTTGTCAGAATCATCCTTCTTGTCCTCTTCCTTCCGCTCTGGCTCGTCCTGCTTCCCGCGAGGAGCAATTGGTGGGTGGGTGGAGCAGGGTGAGGGGGAAGCATAGCTCGCTTTGGGATCGGAGGGAGAGTTGCAACTGTTGCTCTTGTCGACTCGCTGGTCATCTGAAAAACACCCTGAGGTGGATGAAATGGGGTGATATCTTTGGTGACCTCGCTTTCTGGTGGGCCTGAGGCTGGATCACAAGGGTTCTGATGAGATGGATTCCTGGACCTGCCGGCGGGCGAGCTCGGTGGTGAGAGACCCTGCAAGAGAAGGAGTGCCGCGACGACTTGTGTGAAGGTGCGTATGAGCGTCTTCTCCGAGAACTCCTTCGCGACGTCGATTGCGTGCCTCACTGACTGGCTGTCTGGGAGGTGGCCATGAAGTCGTACTCGGCGGCGTTGGAGATCATCTCGAGCGCGTTGTCCATGTCGCTGTACCTCATCAGTCCCGCGCATCACCAGTCGCACAAGGCCAGATGACGCCCCCACGGGCAAAGGTGGGCTGGCCAGAGTTCTTTGTATAGGATTCATTGACTCGGCAACATGTGTTAAATCATGTAAAAGAGTGTCCAACATGATCTGAATGGTGATAAAGCAAGTTTACAACACGAATTGGTTGTGTCACGGTTCGTGTGATATTCTCTTCATTCATGGACAAACATCGAACAATGGATGACTTTTAATCGTCTTGTGATGTTTGTTCCTCCAAATTCTCAATTAGATCTCCGGAGAACGAATTGATCATTGACTTTTGTGTTGGTGGTTGATGAGCTTGTCGATAGATGTGGTAATCTTCTGAAAAAATAGTGGTGGTGATGGAGAAGAGGTGGTAGACGGGAAATTAGACATCGACGATCTTATATTCTGAGAGAGAGGGGGAGTTGAAATTAGATACCCATTCTTTGAAATTGAGTTCGACACAATTTAAATCAGATGCAGATAACCTAGATATTGCAACTCGTTTCTAATTCACCTAACTTTGACTCACTGCTGAGATATTAGGATTATTAAGTTCTTTTCGAATAAAAACGGGTTTATATTTAAAAACGGGTTTGTGGAGGGTCTATTAGCGCGAGAAAAATCATCATTTCAGAATTCTCATCATTTCTCTTTGTTTTATCAATTCCAATTGTCAACTTGATTCCACTTGTGGATTCAATTGCAAGCAGGGTTTTCGGGTGCACCGCTCCTGGGACCCATGCTTAATTAAAATGTCATCCTCTGAGACAAATTTTGATTTTACCGATTTTCTTGAGGAAGACGATGACAGTTCAAGTTCATCGGATGGGAGTACAAATTCATTCAAGATGGTGTTGAAGCAGGGCGAGACAAACTGCTTTTCCAGACCATAATTCACATTTCGAAGATCGAGCGAAATTCTTCAATTCTGATTCTATTCGATTGTTACTTTCGTGTAAATGGTTCATAACGGAGATAAACTGTCTATCATGAACTTATGAAGTCTATTTTTCTCTCTTCATTCCACATTTCGTCAGGAAAAAAAAGATGTGAACTCGTTCTCCTATGATTTTTGACCAATATAATCGTTTTTCATCGCGTTTTCTTCATTTTAATCATCTTCCTCAAATGTATTTTTGTGAAAAAGGATAATTGTGTTGTGATCGAAGTGATCAGCGGTGCACCCGGAAACCCTGATTGCAAGTGAACCACTAATTTCATAATAGTCTCTGGGAATTTGTCACCTATCACAACGGTGAAAAAGACAACGGCCACATGGAATTCATCCCTGGTAACAGTGATTTCTGCGAACCATCAGGAATGGCATTCATTAAGGGTCAGGAATTTTCAAGTCATCTCTCGTTTCGCAATGTCGTTTGGATTCAATCCGATCAATAGTCTTGGGAAGAAACTCTCCAGAGGTCTAGGAAAAGTTGCCTCTGCAGTTGAAAGCAATAAGAACAAGAAAAAGTCAGATGATGAAGACAGCTCTCGTTCACCATCACCAAACCGTGAATCAGAAGAAAAACAAGCACGCCCCGTTTCGAACGAGCCTGCTCAGACTTCGGCAAACGATTCTGTTCCAAATGTTAAAGAAGAATCATTCCCAACCGAAGATCATCCCCAAGACTGCGCGACTGAACCATTGGCATTCCCAGCAGAGCCCCCTGGAAACAAGTTATGGCGCTACATCTGGTCCCTCTCAAAGCACGGAAATGTACGACCCTCCCACCAATACAGTCCCTGCGTCGGTGGCCCAAACTGAAGAGGAAAACCCGACAATCAAACAAAGAACCAGAAGCGCTCAAATCACAAAGATTCGAAATCGAAGAAGGGAAAGGGATACACATTGATGGAACGAGAAAAACACTGTTTTGGGTTCTGTTCAACAAATTACTACCTGTTCTCTATTCTATGCTGTATCTTAATTTGGACAGGCGTCATTCTCATCATCATCGGTGCAGCCACCAAAATGAAAGTCATTCTTTATGTTGGAGTGGGCTTAGCTGTCGTCTGCTACATCTCGACAGTCTCTGAATCGTGCAGAGGAAGCCACAACCACGCCCTCAAGAAAGTTAATTACAAAGAGGGCTTCTTGGACATTATCGAAGAGCAGCACCAGAAAGCTCCGCAGCTTGTTTGGACATGCGAATCGTATCATTTTGACATCGGCACTCGAAGTGTAACGGAGAACTATTATGATCTGAACGGAGTCCGACAAATCCGTCAGAAGCAAGAATTATGCAAAGAAGCAGTAATCACTCATTCTGCTCGCTTCGACGTGCCGATCCGCCGATGGGAAGACACAAGTGAGAATATCGCCGACGGGATTCGGCACTATTATCACATCAATGCC
Organism: Blattamonas nauphoetae; assembly: GCA_033064195.1. Classification (NCBI taxonomy): domain Eukaryota; phylum Preaxostyla; order Oxymonadida; genus Blattamonas; species Blattamonas nauphoetae. Next base: position 2,428 of record JARBJD010000228.1, on the reverse strand, counting down.
GACATCCAAAGTGTTTGGGATTATGCCGACGATGGGTCGTGTGAACGGGCAACACAAATGAAAGAGATGTTCCTTGCCGAACATCGAGACAAGGACAAGTACTTCGAATGGGCCGAACATTATGTCGTCCCTGACTTCCGTACGGATGCTAATTGTCTTGTTGACCGGAAAAACCGCCCACTCTGTATGAACAGAGTTCTCTACGCCGGAATGATGCTGATCACGATTCCTTTTGTTTTCAGAATGTGGGTTGACCGAAGAACGCTCGACGCTAAATTCAAAGTCGAAAAGACTCTTTACGTTTAGCCGACATCTTTTTGTGGTCATTAGACTCGTGTCTGATACCTCCTACCGAATTTTGTGATTTTTCGGATATTATACTAAATAATTCCGTTCTGCCTCAATTTTTTGGATAAAATTCTGAAAGTATCACAAAATTTTTGGATAAACAAACGACTTGGAGTCATATAATACCAATTTTCGCGTTAATAAACAAATCGCCCAAAGATCCTCCCATTTCTTTCGACTGGAGAGCCCCACAAATGGTGGGCGTTCTCCTCTTTATTTTTGTGGCTGTATTGGGTAAAGATCAACTTTTAACGATGTCAGTTTTCATAAGACACGGTATTCATTGCTTTTTGTTCGTGAAATACACATGAACCAGAGAATGTATCATTCGAATGGGTGTGGGAGAAGTGTCGATTGAATCTCGTCGTGAAGATTGACGATGAACAACTGCCCAATGATCTGAAACCCTGAATGATCTCGATTTGGAATGAGCAACGGATGGGGTGACTTTGGAAGCAGGCTTTTCTTTGTTGATTGTTCTGACCGATCGATGGATGGAAAAGTCTCTTCTCGATTGGTCTGGTCTCGTCTGGTGTGATGATTGGGAAAGTTTATTTGGAACTGTGAAGAAACAGTGGTTGTGGATGAAATGGGAAGTGGGATGGATTCAATTGGAAGAGAGGTTAGAGCTCATTCGACTCTGGTTCTGTCCTCCCAACCCAAACACTCCGTTCTCCCCTTCGTCCTCCTTCTCATTTTCGTCCCATCCTCATCGACATTCACACATCGATCACTCCCATCTCACACGAACTCCGTTTGAGTGCATTCTCCTCATCGCCCTCAAACATCTGCAGATACTTCCAAGACGTTCGCTTTCGTCTTCCCGAGACATGCCAACTCGTGCCAAATGATGGTCGTTCTTGATCCCGACTCCGTCGCCACTCTCTCGCCGCCTTCTAGTCAATGAATGCTCCCAATCCTTTGTGTCCTCATGAACTACAAACAGTTCATGATGTAATCCTCCATCAACTTGTGATACCATCGAAGGGCATCCTCGACACCTGCACACACCGTCCTTCGGTTGGTGATTTCCACGTGACATCTCGCTTCATATTCATCATTTCAGGACTCTTCATAATCTGTCCCTCTCGTGAACCAACAACGGATTTCGTCTAATCTCTGCCCACGTTCCTCACAATCCCCAATGCAGTGTCCTTTTCAGGAAATGACGAGACAATTGCGAGATGTCTGGGAATGTGCGTCGATTTGCAGCCGAGCGTTGGCAGGAGAGATGGAACCATGCTGTAACGATGGGAGACACGTCTCGTGTTTGAAAGGATGGATGGCTTCGAAGACACGATTGATTAACAACAGGAAAACGAGAACTTGAGTCTGAAAGAGACAGGATTGTTCGAGGTTCGATGAATTTTAGTGATTTTCAGGGAGAGGCCGACACAGAACAGGCATTTTCAGGAACTGGAAAACGACGAATCAAACCCAACTCATTCCATCTCCCTGACCCTCACTTTCGTCACAACTCGCCACTCGACACCAGCGACAGCATCTCTGAATTGTCACATTCGTTCGTTCGTCGTTGATTCATCGAATAGCTCATCTGTCATGAGGGAATGATATGGGTGATTCTAAATGAAATGTTACTTTACACTATGGTGCGTTACAAAAAATTAAAAATTGCACAATTTGCATTCATCTGCTTTCAGGACTGAAAAGTGCTAAATTTTGTAGATTTTGCTTTGATCGCGTTCGATTGAGCTCTTATAGGATCTGGACATTTTATCACTTTTTTTTCTTCACAACGTTTCAGAAATCAAAGAGGTGGTGGTAAACGACATAAAAAAACGGATTTGTGAGAGAAATGCGAATTGAAAACATATATCATCCAAAAACCGTGAAAAGCTTATTTTGGATATCTCACTTCAAACATAAAGATCTCTATGAAATTTCTGGTGTGTGTCAGAATGGCGTGTTTGTGACGTGGAAATGAAGGAACGACACTTTTAATGGTTTGCTACAGAGGAGGGAGGCAGATCAGAAAACGCAAGTTCACTGTGAGAAGAGAAGAACGAGACTACCAGATCTGAATGATACACGGCTGAAGGAGAAAGAGATGAAAAAACTC
>JARBJD010000227.1:0-121119 GCA_033064195.1 Blattamonas nauphoetae | reverse complement strand
GTCAACGCCGATTGACAAATATTGAATCTTGAATTAAAAGGAATTTATGACATTTCGATGACATCAATATTTGGCCTATTAGATGTTTCAATAAACCGAACTTTTCATAAATCCGTAACATGGGGCTTGAAAAATATATATTGGTCAAACTAAGAAAACTAAAATTGGGTTCCGCGCCGAAACCCCTGTGTCGGGAGAAAACCTCAAAATACCCCTTTGCCCGATAAAAAAATCGTTTCGGCAATATCTCAACAACCAGTGAACCGATTTTGATGAAGTTTTTCACAAAAACGTTTTTGGCGAAATGAACATTTTGAAAAAATTTGGAGAAAAAAGTCTGGATATTTGGGATAATGGAAAAAACCCATATTTTCTCGACAAAAATTCTTAGAAAAATCGGTTTATTTTTGAGCAGCTTTGTCGAGATCTTTACGATCACAATGCATTTTATTTGATTCAAAACGGATGGCTGGTTGTGGAGAAATGAGGGCAAAAGTTGAGAAAAATATGTGGATGCCTAAAGGAAACAGTATTTTGAGGTTTTCTCCCGACACAGGGGTTTCGGCGCGGAACCAAGTTTTATTTTTCTTAGTTTGACCCATCTAAATTTTCAATCCCCATTGTACGGATTTTGAATATGTACGGATTATTGACACTACTATAAATTGTAAAAATATGTCCTATATTTTGACCACGTGAAAAGTGTCATTTTGAAGCAAATTTTGACAACATTCGAAAAATGTTGGCGCTTTTTGGTGTTTTCTCTTTTACCACAAATCAAGTGAATCCAATGTGAGAACCATTTCGAAAAATTCTGCAAATAATTCTAAAATCTTGGGGACACAGTTGGTCCTCGATCAAGACAATCCCGATGAAAATCGGTTGGGAATTCGTCGAGCTGTGTGCCGAACTTAGGTCGAAAAAGTGACGAAAAGTCGATATTCGATTTCGCCACTATGAACACCTTGATGTCTCAAATTGTGCTCAAACACGTTCCAACAATACGAAACTGATTTTGATAGGTGAAATTTTAGGAAAAAGCACTTTTGAAAAAAGTTTGATCCGACCCCACAACATATTTGGCTCATTCTGAATGAATTGTTACTTTACACTATGGAGCGTCGGTAAAAATCATTTTTGTGTAATTATCAATTACCAGCTTTCAAGACTGATGAGGCTAGAATTATGTCGATTTTGTCTTGATCGCGTTCGAGAGAGCACTTTTGAAAGTCATCTTTTGTCACCTTTTTGAACCAAAAGTGTCAGAAAGCAAAGAGGTCGTGTGAAATGACAAAAAGCGTTGATGTGAACAATAGCAACAAGATATGCATGAATCAGTCATAAAGTCACGATTAACACTCAGAGTAATCCTCACGATAAGGAAGGAGTATCTCCATGAAAAGACCCTGAATCTGTATAAATGGTGGATTTGATGCGACTTTTCAAATGGGAACTACGCTTGAGGGGTACAACGGAAAATGAAGGGAGATCTGACACAGAACACTCATTCTGAGAGGATATGAGCACAACTATCCAAGCAGAATATGAAAAGCGCAGAAAAGGAGATTATCAAACCTGGGGACTTCATTGGTGAGATTCTTGTAGACTTTTGTCGTCAGATCTGAGATGTGAAAAAAATAGTGTTGGATCAAGAAGACGAGAAGGCAAAAAGTGATCAAATTGCGATTTTTCACTTCAAACCATGTGCAAAATCGGAAAAGTATTCTGCATATAGCAGGATGTCCAAATCTGGGTGAGGAAATGTCAAAGAAACAGGAAATCAGAACAAAAAGGAGACGAAAAGTCAGATAAAAAGAAAAACCTTCAGTGAGTCGATGGAAGGAGAATATGTGTACGGCGAGGAAGAGGTGAGGCCTATCCTTATCTGAGAGAGTTACGACGCGGGTAACATTTCATTCAGAGCGACCCATTTTGAAAATGACAAAATTTTTAAGGAGGAGAAAGTGACATCTCGCTCTTCTCCTACACGTCACTTTTCACCCTCTGATGGTGTCCGTAGGTGTCAAATCGGTAGTTGACAGGTATTCGCGTCATTCGGTTCTGACGATCCTCGACAAACGATCGTTTTCACAATTTTTGTCAATTTTCATTTTAAACGATTTTCATGTCAACCACTTCACAATTACACTCAAGCGACGCTTTTTGTGAATTCTGGTTGTACATCACCTATAGTTCACTTTTATGGACGGTTCTTCGATCACACCTCTGATGGGTATGTAAAGAGACAGATCTGATTTTGTCTACGCACAGATCTAAATTTGGTATACTCACAGATCTGTCGGATACACACAGATCTGTCATTATTGTCTCTATTTTTGGTCTATAATGTGTCTTTCATGAATGAAGAAGATGTTTAATAGATGTATAAGGATAAAAAGAAGAGTTTCAAAGAAAAACGAGAGTGATAGACGCGACAGACCCATCAACTGTTTAAAAGGGTCGATCGTGGCCACTTTCGAAAGATTGGCTTCCCTCAATATCGTCAGAAAGAACTCAGAGAAAACTGTTCATGTCTCCAGCAAGACAATATTCACAGCTCCACCCTTTCTGATTTGAGACTGTGTCTTCGCAGTCTCTTGCTGCCCCACCCACCACGCGTGGAAGATGCCGCTGTACTTCACCAGCTGCATCTTGAAAGCGATTGTGGCCTCCGGTGTACTGACGATAGCTCAACATTTTCCCGTGGATCGTGATGAAAAACGATTTAGCGTGCTTGCGTGCATCTGTCTGGACTACAACCTGGTTGTCCCATATTTTTGTGTTCGACCGCCCTTCTCGGTAGACAAAGCGGCAATGGAAGGACTCGAACTCCACACAGACAATGAGTATGGTGAGTCTCAAAGTGGAGGAATGAACTCCGATCTCTTTCAGGACTGGCTAGAACGCACTTTCATTCCGATTGTTCAACTCACTCGCGAAATTCACAACACCCCAAATCAAAGGCGATTCTCCTCGCCGACAACTGCTCAAGTCACATCACTGATGCAATCCTAGCACTTTGTTCCACCAACCGAATTCAAATAATCACTCCACCTGGGAACACAACTCACCTTCAAGTTTTGGATTTGGGAATTGTTGCTGTCTTCAAGCGGAATATGCAGATTTTGAGATTTGGACAGCATCACGACACGATCGAGTGTCTTGTTGCTCTCGCCGAAAGTGCCTTGAACAAAACAGCTTGCAAGGTCACAGTGAGGCGAGCATTCGAGAAAGGAGGAATTGTCTGGAACTAGTAAAACCCACCCACGGGCACCGTTGTCAGTGAGTAGTTCAAGGATGTGTATGCTATCGCAACATAGGAAGCAGAAGCATCATCTGTGCTTGGAACACGAAAGTCGAGGAAAACAAAGAAAGAGGATTTGGGGTGCCGACGATGTTAGAGGACTATGATGACGATGATTATGAGGGAGATGATTAAGTTCACGACACATAATCCATTCCACAGTTTTCAGCTTTTTCTTCACTTCTTTTTGAAAAATCCAGAAGACGAAACAGTCGTCGTGACATGACGTGGACCCTTACCAGGATTCGGGACTGACTGTACTCCAATGATGATATGCCACTCTCGTCAAATACCGAAATTCAATTCAGAGGAAAATAATTCACTAGTATTCAACTATTTTTATTTTCATAAAATGGCACCAGGTTGGTATATCAAAATTAGCAGCAGTCGGAAAAACATACTCAGAGTTGGAGCTCCATTTCTGAATCTCATTCCCTTTGTTGGACCATTGATCTCGAGGGTGGCACAGACAGGAGTTGAGATGATTCCAGATGTGAAATCGGATCAGCAAATCCATGCAGAAAAGATGGCACAATATGAGCAAGCAATCAATGAAGGAAACACATCAGTTGCGAACAAGCTCAGAGGAGGAATTATGAAACTTGAAGAAAATCTGAAGCCGAAAGCAAAGCTAAAGAAAGTGAAAATAAATACGCAATACAGTTTGTTATTTTGATAAAACGAACTCGCATTTAACACATCTGACAAACAAAAGAACTGGAGCATCTTCATTGACTGGAAATACCACTGGATCAATCAAGTCCACTCGAGATGATATTGGTCAAATACAACAACAACTAATGTCTGAACACCACATTAATTACCTCATGAATGATGGAGCCCACAGTACTTCTATTCAAGAATTGAAACCATCAGAGAATGCACGCTTATACACGGGACAAGAGATAATCATTCCATTGACTGGTACTCAGGACATTTGTCAAATCGATGATTCATTCATTACATTCACAATGACTGCGTCATTGAAAGTCAACAATTGGCAAACTACAGCTGGTAAAATCGGATCGTAAATGAATGAGAGGATATTCATCTTCGTTGGACTCAAGCATTCGGCATCCATCTTTCGTGACCTCACTGTTCTTCACAACAATCAGAGAATCATCAGCACAACAAACAATGATGTCTCAATGGAGTCTCACATCTACAATATGATCAAACCAAAGAGTCAATTGGAGAATCGAAAACATTGTCACACACCTTGGCAGAATGCTTGGAATCATGACGAATCAGTCGCTGGTGTTTATATTCCACTTTCGGATTTTACTACGACGTCCGGAACAGCAGTGTTTCAAGACACTATTGATGTACCAATTCGTGTGTCGATTAATCTTGAAGATCTACTGGTATTCTCAGGTATGACTGACTATCCAAGATGCCTCTTTGGAGATCTGAAATTGAGTGTTCACATGAATGAAGATGCATTTGTTTGTTGTTCTGTAAATCCTGAACTCACTTTGAAAGATACATTATCATCACTCGTAACTGGAACAGCAGCAGCACCAACTATTAGAGCAGTAATTCTCAATTGTATTCAACATCGTCCATATTTCCTGGGTAACAAATCTTGTCGCCTCATGCACAAAGAACTATGTTCAAATTGGTCAATCATTTCAGCAACCAACAGTTACAAAGACATAGTTTGCTCAACAGCCAATGCGGTGACAACAGAACCAAAATTCGTGGATCAGTACATCTCATTAAACGTCACAAACTATCGGATTGATGATGTATATTGCATGAGTGTTGGATTCAAAATGAAAGATGATGCAATAAAGAATCTCATGAAGATGGATCAGAATCGACTTGGAACAATTCCAGCAGAGAAGATATCGTTCTATCCATTTCAGAAGACACCAACGGCAACAGGAATTGATTGTACTCAGCAAATGGTAGTGGTGAATGCTAGGGATATCATGCTCCTCTTCCGTCACTATGATAATGAAGTCACTTGCTTCCACAATCCAATGCAGAAGAACATTCAAGTGAATGTAAAAACAGGTATTCTCCAGAACAACCAACTACCATTGTTGGAGCTCGCTTCTATCAGTTGGCATTATCGACTCTCAATCTCGATTCATACCTAGCTGTTCCTGATGATTTGGAGCGATCACTGACGGATTCTCTCGTTGAAAAACTCTCTGGTGATGGAACATATCCAAATGAAACAATGACAAGAGTTCGTCCAGTTCATGACAATACTGACTTCCTTCTGTGCTTTCCTACTCAGAGAAGTGGATGTCCAACAAACTGCAATGATTCCATCAGTTCAAAAGGAAACACTGCTGTCACTTCAAGATCACATCGAATCTATCAAGGCAATCTTGACATTTAATAGAATGTATACAATCCAAGTCAAAGTGGTGGTGAGATGACAACATGTACACATCCTCCAGCACCGATTCTAGCAACTACTGCAACCACATGGTGGGTCTAACGATTCAGCAATGGCGAACCAAAAGTTGAGTACTATCCAAATCACACATTGAAAGCGTTGCACAAAGATTTAGGAATCATGTAGAGACAAAACAGTAAAAGAAAATTATTTTATTGTATATTTTATTTTTTCTAAAATGAGAAGTTTCAGATCTAATCAATCCAAACCAACATCGACATTAATTGAACAAATTGAAGTGCAATCGTACAAGCCGAAACAATGGGATTCAGAACCTCACATCTACTCCATCCAAGAAGTTCATCCAACAAATCCTCCGATGCCATGCAGAATTGGAGACGATTGAAGTTCCACTGTGCTATGACGGATATGATGTGACTGAGTTTACGAAGAATCATTTGCGTATCGATCAAACGATTCCGGTTCCACATCAAGTCCCACAAGACTGGGGAAAAGTAGTGCATCTTCCTACGGAAAGTTCTACGGTTACAAGTCATCATCAGATGCAATTCGAGATATGAGATTGGTGGACAGTAAAGGTAATTTCATTGACAATTCACTTCAGAACAATCACGTTCATGAATCGTTTCTGTATCACACTTTCAAGTCGTATGAAGAGAAAACAATATGATAGTGGCGTCACCAATACGTTCCATGTCAACAATTCGTGCTTTTCTGGAACTATCACTTTTGGTCAGACTAAGAAAATATAAAATTTTAAAATTTTCTTCCCACTGAATCCCAAAAATCCTCAAAATACCACTTTTCAACCACTATTTTCATGTGTTCTCGTCAATACTTCACAACCTGTGAACCGATTTTGATGAAATTTTCCACAGGAACGTTTTTGGTGAAATGAAGATTTTGAAAAAAATTGGAAAAATTATGGGTATCTGGGAAGATATGAAAAGGCTGTTTTCGCCCAGAAAATTTCATGGGAAAAAATTTTATTTTTTGAGTGTCTTTATCGATATGTTTACAAAATAATGCTTTTCTTCGGTCTCAAACGGATGTCTGGTATATGGAAAAATGATCGTCAACAGTCTGGAAAATGTGTGGTGTTTCGCTGTATAACGTTTTTGAGGTTTTCGGGATCCAGTGGGAAAACAATTTTAAAATTTTATTTTTCTTAGTCTGACCAAAAGTGATAATTCCAGAAAAAGCACGAATTGTTGACATGGAACGTATTGGTGACGACACTTTGAAGCATTGTTTCAGTCCGTGGGAAAATGTTCAGAACATGGATCCAAGTGTGTGTGGATACTATCATTGTCCAGTCAATGCTTTCTCTTCAAACATCACATTTACGATACCACTGGTCATTCCATTTGTGAATCTACTTCCATTGAGTACCTTTGATCAGTATCCGAATTCAATCTTTGGCAATTTACGTTTACGATTTCATTTGACAACTGATTCTCTTGTGTACTGTCCTGTTCGAGCATCAACCGTCATTCAAAAACATTGGAATTATCATTCGATGACTCTGGAACCAAGATTGATTATTCAGTTCCGAAAGAGTACATTCAATTGATGCATGATGGAAAATGGTCAACTTTAACAATGGAGTTTACCCAAATCAGGAATCCACTTCAACATGTTGACCATCATAGAGGACCTAGTCCCCCAGGGACCAGCGTCTCAGGAAGCGAGTTGGGATTGGATTAAAACAAAACAGACAACCTCAACGATCCTCCTCTTCTGTAGATAAAGTCGCTTCGATTTGATACGGATATCAAATCACTGATGCAACAAAACAATCGCTGCTAAACACATATTCAAAGACTCTTTATGTTCTGAAAGCAGAAAGAATTGACACACAATCGTTCCAATCAAAAGCAGATGGGGGTGAGATCAAACATCAGTATCAAACTCAACAATCTCGATGAATCTGATGTGTATATTCCCTGAAAGACCAAACGAGTGTACAGTCTTCAGAAATCCTCAATATATTGGTCAATTCGAAATGCTAGGATCAATTTTCCTAATTTCCGATGTCAACAATCTCACCAGAGTTCTATCAAATGATGATGGTGAATGGTGACTTCATCGGATGTTCCGCAACTGAAGAGTTTGAGAATTCAATTTGTTCATCCTCGAGTGTTTGATCAAATAGACAATGGGAAATCAACAACCAAAACCAGCCACGGATGCTACTTCATTCACATTCATGGTTCCAACAGATCGAAGTGAAATCGCTGGTGGTGAAGAAGGTATCTCAACAGCAGAATCAGTGAATATCGTCTACAGAGGATCACCAATCAATCAGGGAGAACTCGATCCATATTTCACCTCAACTCCAGAAGGTCCTCCTCCACCCATTTTGGCATTGCATCAGGCTACATACTGGCTGTTCTGGATTGAGAATGGACAACCCAGAGTGCGATATGTCATTGATCGTCGACTCCAGGAAGCATATGAAGAAGTGAAGAGAGGTTATTGAACAGAACAAATATGATATTTTATTTTTGAAGAAAACAAAGATGGTGAAGCGATATTTCTCAATTCAGTATTCTCATACTGCTCAACTACCTCCTGATTTTACCAATTCTCGAAACCAAAAATATGTTCACTTTCTTGACTGCAAACTCATCCATGTGAAGGAAGCAATAAAGGGTGACTCAACTATCATCTCAAAAGACATTCCTCAGCACATCACAATCCACGGTGATTGGATCCAGACTGATGCATTCAATGATTCATTTGTTGCTTTCTGTAATGAACAGATTGCGAAGCGAAAGAAGTGGGAATTAACTACTCGTCAGTCAATTGTGAAGATCTGGTTCAAAGACAGTTCTGGTGAATCAATCGAGATGGAAACATCAGAGACAATCAATGGAAAAATAATCAAGGAGTATTATGAATTTCTGGTTGATCTCACGTTGGAGTATTAATCGGGGAATTGTATTTTTGTATGAGTTCATTGATGAGTGTCTGTTGTTGTCCGACGATAGAGGATAATTCCTCAATGGCTTTCACGCAGAAGCAAGAAAGTTCTGCATAATCAACTTGAAGACAATCTGGATTGGAATCGTTCACGACTTCCGGAAATATTTCTTGGATCTGTTGAGCAATCACACCAATATGTTTCTTCTCACTTTCCTTCTTCAAGCATTCACATTTCTCTCTGCAGTTCTTCAAGTGTTCTTCATTGGTTTCGTTCTCGATTTGTTTCGTCACTTTGTTGATCTTCGAGTCGAATGTGTTGAACTGATACTGCACGATTTCCACTTTATTCAGTTGCTCAAGAACATCAGGGTACGGTTCAATATTTCTTTTCACTCTTCTGTCTGATAGCTGAGAAAAACTTCCTGTTGTGGATATTGAAAACACTCCTGAACCAGTATCCTCGTCATAGAAATACAAAGCTGGTGAGTCACACGGTGACCACATTGTTATTCCATCACCATTGAACTGAATTCCTGAAGTTTCTGCAATCGATTGTGAAATTGAAATACCAGACTTAAATGTTGAAGCTGGATATGTTCCAGGATACTTCGGAAGCGATCCCTCTGATATGTTCCACTTCGCTCCATTCACATTGATCAATCCTCCAATTTCTGGTGTCGTGATCGATCCATTTGTGCTGACTACTTTCTGTATTGATGATATCGCTGTCTTGTGTGCTTCTGTTGTCTTCTGAAGTGAGTCAATCACTGCTGCATTCTCGTTGGTCGTCGACAGAGTATGATCATTCATTTTCTCAATCATTTGTGAATTGTATTTTTGTCGATTCATTTTTGTTTGCTCTTTCATTGAAATTAAAATTCTTGATTCCCTCATGAACGTACGTCACCGGCACATTATTTCTGACATACTCAGAGACTAGCGAACAGTTCTCTTCTCTCATTGATTCAAATAATGCTTGTTCCGAACATACTCGACGTCTTTCCTTGTACATTTCAGTTGGATTCATTTAATACAAATTAAAAAATTCAAAATTAGATTTTCTTTCGTTGTTTTCTCAGTTTTGGATTTTTCATCAGAAAGGAGGATCAATGGGTTCGATCACTCATTTCTCAACTATGTTCGTTTCGTTCTAATTCTTCGCGTTTCAGATTCTCTGGAACTGTAGGATCATCGTGGTATGCTCCGTTTTTTCCTTTTTCCGAACTTTTGCAGAGTTATGCGGAGTTTCAGGATCGGTCGTGGATCTCTGCACTTTTATGTAAAAACGAGTATGCCACTCTCCTTTTCTTCTTTTTTCAGCTCTGTTTCACTCGGTTTTGATAAAACTTTCACTTCATTTTCACTCGTTATGTTTTCATTTTTGGCCTCACTTCAGTCTTCATTTTCTCATTGATTATCCTTTTTAACCACTTCATTCATGTTTCTTTCTCTGAAACTTTTTCTCTGTAAGTTCACACTAATTCTCGTTTACTGAGTTTTCCGGACTTTTGCAGAGATCCGCCATTCAACGGCTCACTTCATATCTCGGTATTTTTCCGGAAAAACCAACATTTCACGAACATTTTTGAACCATTTTTGTTGTATTTAAGAGAGAAAAACCTGAACACAAGCGACATTTTCACTATTGGTGTCACATTTCACGTCATTTTCACGATCGTCAATTTCCCTCTCAGTTTCAGACTTGCCCGTTTCATTGTTGGTTGTTTCGCTTTCTTTTACTCTGTTTTTGTGAAAAAAGTGATGATAAGTTGACTAAAATGATGTGCTAGTGAAGTGAGAACGACCCACAAAATGGAAGTGATATGAGCAAAATGAAGAGGAATGGTGAACAGATCAAATGTGAAATGGGGAGCAAAAGTTATGAAATGAAAGGGACTACAGTCGGTTTTGAAGTGACAAAAACGGTCAAAAGTTGAGAAGTGAAAACATGAAAAAGTGACTTTATGGGAGAACTATCCGACAAAATCTCCTCAAAATTTGAGCACACCTCACTCATACCGTGAGAAAGAAGGATTTGCAGTGAAAATCGGATCAAAAAATCCATAGTGTCAAAATGTTGGTGCAAATGTGTCGTCACAAGTGTGATCGAAAAACCGACCCTCCAGAGAGAACTATAGGTGATGTAAAACCAGAATTCTCAAAAAAGGGTTGTTTTAGTACGATTGCGAAGTGGTTTGAAGGAAATTAATGAGAAATGAAAATTGACAAAAAATTGTGAAAACGATCGTGTGTCGAGGATCGTCACAACCGAATGACGCGAATACCTGTCCACTATCGTTTTGACACCTACGGAGACCATCAGAGGGCGAAAAGTGACGTGTAGGAGAAGAGCGAGACGTCACTTTCTCCTCCTTAAAAATTTTGTCATTTTCAAAATATGTTGTGGGGTCGGATCAAACTTTTTTTTCAAAAGTGCTTTTTTCCTAAACTTTCACCTATCAAAATCAGTTTCGTATTGTTGGAACGTGTTTGAGCACAATTTGAGACATCAAGGTGTTCATAGTGGCGAAATCCGAATATCGACTTTTTCGTCACTTTTTCGACCTAAGTTCGGCACACAGCTCGACGAATTCCCAACCGATTTTCATCGGGATTGTCTTGATCGAGGACCGACAGTGTCCCCAAGATTTTAGAATTTTTTGCAGAATTTTTCGAAATGGTTCTCACATTGGATTCGACAGATTTGTGGTCAAAAAGGGAAAAACACCAAAAAAGTGCCAACATTTTTTCGAATGTTGCCAAAATTTGCTTCAAAATTGACACTTTTCACGAGGTCAAAATATTGGACATATTTTTAGAATTTAGGCCAAATATTGATGTCATCAAAATGTCATAAATTCCTTTTAATACAAGATTCAAAATTGGTCAATCGGACTTGACTTTTGGTTTTGATTTCAATGACAATTTCAGATTGGTTCTCTATTCGCTTCTATAACTACTTTCAATGAAAGAGCAAACAAAAATGAATCGACAAAAATACAATTCACAAATGATTGAGAAAATGATTGATCATAATCTCTCAACAACCAACGAGAATTCGGCAGTGATTGACTCACTACAGAAGACAACAGAAGCACACAAGACAGCGCTCTCTTCAATCCAAAAAGTGGTGAGCACAAATGGATCAACCACTTGTTCAGCTGGTATTGCGACACCAGAAATTGGAGGATTGATCAATGTGAATGGAGCGAAGTGGAAAATCTCAGAAGGATCACTTCCGAAGTATCCTGGAACATATCCGGCATCGACATTTTCTTCTGGAATTTCTACCTCACAATCACTTCAAGAAACTTCAGGAATTCAATTCATTGGTGATGGAATTATCATGTGGTCACCGTGTGACAAACCAGCACTGTATTACTACGATGAGGACACTGGTTGTGGAGTGTTTTCAATATCCACAACAGGAAGTTTTTCTCAGCTATCAGACAGAAGAGTGAAAAGAAATATTGAAACATACCCTGATGTTCTTGATCAACTGAATAAAGTTGAAATTGTGCAGTATCAATTCAACACATTCGACTCGAAGATCAACAAAGTTACAAGACAAATCGAGAACGAAACCAATGAAGAACACTTGAAGAACTGCAAAGAGAAATGTGAATGCTTGAAGAAAGAAAGAGAGAAGAAACACATTGGTGTAATTGCACAACAGATCCAAGAGATATTCCCTGAAGTCGTGAACGATTCCAATCCAGATTGTCTTCAAGTTGATTATGCAGAACTTTCTTGCTTCTGCGTGAAAGCCATTGAGGAATTATCCTCTATCGTCGGACAACAACAGACACTCATCAATGAACTCAAACAAAAATACAATTCACTGATCAATATTCCAACATGAGATCAACCAGAAATTCATAATACTCTTTGGATATTTTTCCAATGATTGTCTCGGTTGTTTCCATCTCAATTGATTCGCCAGAACTGTCTTTGAACCAGATCTTCACAATTGATTGTCGAGTGCTTAATTCCCACTTCTTTCGCTTCGCAATCTGTTCGTTACAGAAAGCAACATATGAATCATTGTATGCGTCAGTTTGAATCCAATCACCATGAATTGTGATGTGTTGAGGAATATCCTTTGAGATGATAGTTGAGTCACCCTTTATTGCTTCCTTCACATGGATGAGTTTGCAGTCGAGAAAGTGAACATATTTTCGATTTCTGGAATTAGAAAAATCAGGAGGGAGTTGAGTAGTGTGAGAGTTCTGTATTGAGAAATAGCGTTTCACCATTTGTGTTTTAAACAAAAATAAAATATCATATTTGTTCTGTTCAATAACCTCTCTTCACTTCTTCATATGCTTCCTGGAGTCGACGATCAATGACATATCGCACTCTGGGTTGTCCATTTTCTATCCAGAACAACCAGTATGTTGCTTGATGTAATGCTAGAATTGGCGGAGGAGGGCCTTCTGTAGTTGATTTGAAATAGACATCATTTTCACCTTGAATCATTGGTGTACCTCTGAAGACAATATTGACTGATTCTGCTGTCGAGATACCTTCTTCACCACCAGTAATTTCACTTCGATCTGTTGGAACCATAAACGTGAAACTAGTAGCATCTGTGGCACCTCTTCTTCTTGGTTGTTGACGGTTTTCTCCATTGTAGAAGTATTTGATTAAGCGAGGATGACAAATTGAATTATCGAACTCTTCTGTTGCTGAACATCCGATGAAATCACCGTTCACCATCATCATTTGATAGAACTCTGGTGAGATTGTTGACATTGGGAAATTAGGAAAATTGGATCCGAGCATTTCGAATTGACCAATATATTGAGGATTTCTGAAGACTGTTCACTCGTTTGGTCTTTCAGGAAATATACACATCAGATTCATCAGATTGTTGAGTTTGATGCTGATGTTTGATCTCACTCCCATAGCATTTGCTTTTGATTGGAATGATTGTGTGTCAATTCTTTCTGCTTTCAGGACATAAAGAGTCTTTGAATATGTATTTATCAGCGATTGTTTTGTTGCATCAGTGATTTGATATCCGTATCAAATCGAAGCGACTTTATCTACAGAAGAGGAGTGGATCGTTGAGGTTGTCTGTTTTGTTTTAATCCAATCCCAACTCGCTTCCTGAGACGCTGGTCCCTGGGGGTGACTAGGTCCTCTATGATGGTCAACATGTTGAAGTGGATTCCCGATTTGGGTAAACTCCATTGTTAAAGTTGACCATTTTCCATCATGCATCAATTGAATGTACTCTTTCGGAACTGAATAATCAATCTTGGTTCCAGAGTCATCGAATGATAATTCCAATGTTTTTTGAATGACGGTTGATGCTCGAACAGGACAGTACACAAGAGAATCAGTTGTCAAATGAAATCGTAAACGTAAATTGCCAAAGATTGAATTCGGATACTGATCAAAGGTACTCAGTGGAAGGAGATTCACAAATGGAATGACCAGTGGTATCGTAAATGTGATGTTTGAAGAGAAAGCATTGACTGGACAATGATAGTATCCACACACACTTGGATCCATGTTCTGAACATTTTCCCACGGACTGAAACAATGCTTCAAAGTGTCGTCACCAATACGTTCCATGTCAACAATTCGTGCTTTTTTCTGGAATTATCACTTTTGGTCAGACTAAGAAAAAAATAAAATTTTAAAATTGTTTTCCCACTGGATCCCGAGAAAACCTCAAAAAACGTTATACAGCGAAACACCACACATTTTCCAGACTGTTGACGATCATTTTTCCATATACCAGACATCCGTTTGAGACCGAAGAAAAAGCATTATTTTTGTAAACATATCGATAAAAGACACTCAAAAAAAATAAAATTTTTTTCCCATGAAATTTTTCTGGGCGAAAAACAGCCTTTTTTCATATCTTCCCAGATACCCATAATTTTTTTCCAATTTTTTTTCAAAATCTTCATTTCACCAAAAAAACGTTCCTGTGGAAAATTTCATCAAAATCGGTTCACAGGTTGTGAAGTATTGACGAGAACACATGAAAATAGTGGTTGAAAAGTGGTATTTTGAGGATTTTTTGGGATTCAGTGGGAAGAAAATTTTAAAATTTTATATTTTTCTTAGTCTGACCAAAAGTGATAGTTCCAGAAAAAAGCACGAATTGTTGACATGGAACGTATTGGTGACGCCACTATCATATTGTTTTTCTCTTCATACGACTTGAAAGTGTGATACAGAAACGATTCATGAACGTGATTGTTCTGAAGTGAATTGTCAATGAAATTACCTTTACTGTCCACCAATCTCATATCTCGAATTGCATCTGATGATGACTTGTAACCGTAGAACTTTCCGTAGGAAGATGCACTACTTTTTCCCCAGTCTTGTGGGACTTGATGTGGAACCGGAATCGTTTGATCGATACGCAAATGATTCTTCGTAAACTCAGTCACATCATATCCGTCATAGCACAGTGGAACTTCAATCTCGTCTCCAATTCTGCATGGCATCGGAGGATTTGTTGGATGAACTTCTTGGATGGAGTAGATGTGAGGTTCTGAATCCCATTGTTTCGGCTTGTACGATTGCACTTCAATTTGTTCAATTAATGTCGATGTTGGTTTGGATTGATTAGATCTGAAACTTCTCATTTTTAGAAAAAAATAAAATATACAATAAAATAATTTTCTTTTACTGTTTTGTCTCTACATGATTCCTAAATCTTTGTGCAACGCTTTCAATGTGTGATTTGGATAGTACTCAACTTTTGGTTCGCCATTGCTGAATCGTTAGACCCACCATGTGGTTGCAGTAGTTGCTAGAATCGGTGCTGGAGGATGTGTACATGTTGTCATCTCACCACCACTTTGACTTGGATTGTATACATTCTATTAAATGTCAAGATTGCCTTGATAGATTCGATGTGATCTTGAAGTGACAGCAGTGTTTCCTTTTGAACTGATGGAATCATTGCAGTTTGTTGGACATCCACTTCTCTGAGTAGGAAAGCACAGAAGGAAGTCAGTATTGTCATGAACTGGACGAACTCTTGTCATTGTTTCATTTGGATATGTTCCATCACCAGAGAGTTTTTCTTCAACGAGAGAATCCGTCAGTGATCGCTCCAAATCATCAGGAACAGCTAGGTATGAATCGAGATTGAGAGTCGATAATGCCAACTGATAGAAGCGAGCTCCAACAATGGTAGTTGGTTGTTCTGGAGAATACCTGTTTTTTTACATTCACTTGAATGTTCTTCTGCATTGGATTGTGGAAGCAAGTGACTTCATTATCATAGTGACGGAAGAGGAGCATGATATCCCTAGCATTCACCACTACCATTTGCTGAGTACAATCAATTCCTGTTGCCGTTGGTGTCTTCTGAAATGGATAGAACGATATCTTCTCTGCTGGAATTGTTCCAAGTCGATTCTGATCCATCTTCATGAGATTCTTTATTGCATCATCTTTCATTTTGAATCCAACACTCATGCAATATACATCATCAATCCGATAGTTTGTGACGTTTAATGAGATGTACTGATCCACGAATTTTGGTTCTGTTGTCACCGCATTGGCTGTTGAGCAAACTATGTCTTTTGTAACTGTTGGTTGCTGAAATGATTGACCAATTTGAACATAGTTCTTTGTGCATGAGGCGACAAGATTTGTTAGGAAATATGGACGATGTTGAATACAATTGAGAATTACTGCTCTAATAGTTGGTGCTGCTGCTGTTCCAGTTACGAGTGATGATAATGTATCTTTCAAAGTGAGTTCAGGATTTACAGAACAACAAACAAATGCATCTTCATTCATGTGAACACTCAATTTCAGATCTCCAAAGAGGCATCTTGGATAGTCAGTCATACCTGAGAATACCAGTAGATCTTCAAGATTAATCGACACACGAATTGGTACATCAATAGTGTCTTGAAACACTGCTGTTCCGGACGTCGTAGTAAAATCCGAAAGTGGAATATAAACACCAGCGACTGATTCGTCATGATTCCAAGCATTCTGCCAAGGTGTGTGACAATGTTTTCGATTCTCCAATTGACTCTTTGGTTTGATCATATTGTAGATGTGAGACTCCATTGAGACATCATTGTTTGTTGTGCTGATGATTCTCTGATTGTTGTGAAGAACAGTGAGGTCACGAAAGATGGATGCCGAATGCTTGAGTCCAACGAAGATGAATATCCTCTCATTCATTTACGATCCGATTTTACCAGCTGTAGTTTGCCAATTGTTGACTTTCAATGACGCAGTCATTGTGAATGTAATGAATGAATCATCGATTTGACAAATGTCCTGAGTACCAGTCAATGGAATGATTATCTCTTGTCCCGTGTATAAGCGTGCATTCTCTGATGGTTTCAATTCTTGAATAGAAGTACTGTGGGCTCCATCATTCATGAGGTAATTAATGTGGTGTTCAGACATTAGTTGTTGTTGTATTTGACCAATATCATCTCGAGTGGACTTGATTGATCCAGTGGTATTTCCAGTCAATGAAGATGCTCCAGTTCTTTTGTTTGTCAGATGTGTTAAATGCGAGTTCGTTTTATCAAAAATAACAAACTGTATTGCGTATTTATTTTTCACTTTCTTTAGCTTTGCTTTCGGCTTCAGATTTTCTTCAAGTTTCATAATTCCTCCTCTGAGCTTGTTCGCAACTGATGTGTTTCCTTCATTGATTGCTTGCTCATATTGTGCCATCTTTTCTGCATGGATTTGCTGATCCGATTTCACATCTGGAATCATCTCAACTCCTGTCTGTGCCACCCTCGAGATCAATGGTCCAACAAAGGGAATGAGATTCAGAAATGGAGCTCCAACTCTGAGTATGTTTTTCCGACTGCTGCTAATTTTGATATACCAACCTGGTGCCATTTTATGAAAATAAAAATAGTTGAATACTAGTGAATTATTTTCCTCTGAATTGAATTTCGGTATTTGACGAGAGTGGCATATCATCATTGGAGTACAGTCAGTCCCGAATCCTGGTAAGGGGTCCACGTCATGTCACGACGACTGTTTCGTCTTCTGGATTTTTTTCAAAAAAGAAGTGAAGAAAAAAGCTGAAAACTGTGGAATGGATTATGTGTCGTGAACTTAATCATCTCCCTCATAATCATCGTCATCATAGTCCTCTAACATCGTCGGCACCCCAAATCCTCTTTTCTTTGTTTTCCTCGACTTTCGTGTTCCAAGCACAGATGATGCTTCTGCTTCCTATGTTGCGATAGCATACACATCCTTGAACTACTCACTGACAACGGTGCCCGTGGGTGGGTTTTTACTCTAGTTCCAGACAATTCCTCCTTTCTCGAATGCTCGCCTCACTGTGACCTTGCAAGCTGTTTTGTTCAAGGCACTTTCGGCGAGAGCAACAAGACACTCGATCGTGTCGTGATGCTGTCCAAATCTCAAAATCTGCATATTCCGCTTGAAGACAGCAACAATTCCCAAATCCAAAACTTGAAGGTGAGTTGTGTTCCCAGGTGGAGTGATTATTTGAATTCGGTTGGTGGAACAAAGTGCTAGGATTGCATCAGTGATGTGACTTGAGCAGTTGTCGGCGAGGAGAATCGCCTTTTGATTTGGGGTGTTGTGAATTTCGCGAGTGAGTTGAACAATCGGAATGAAAGTGCGTTCTAGCCAGTCCTGAAAGAGATCGGAGTTCATTCCTCCACTTTGAGACTCACCATACTCATTGTCTGTGTGGAGTTCGAGTCCTTCCATTGCCGCTTTGTCTACCGAGAAGGGCGGTCGAACACAAAAATATGGGACAACCAGGTTGTAGTCCAGACAGATGCACGCAAGCACGCTAAATCGTTTTTCATCACGATCCACGGGAAAATGTTGAGCTATCGTCAGTACACCGGAGGCCACAATCGCTTTCAAGATGCAGCTGGTGAAGTACAGCGGCATCTTCCACGCGTGGTGGGTGGGGCAGCAAGAGACTGCGAAGACACAGTCTCAAATCAGAAAGGGGTGGGAGCTGTGAATATTGTCTTGCTGGAGACATGAACAGTTTTCTCTGAGTTCTTTCTGACGATATTGAGGGGAAGCCAATCTTTCGAAAGTGGCCACGATCGACCCTTTTAAACAGTTGATGGGTCTGTCGCGTCTATCACTCTCGTTTTTTCTTTGAAACTCTTCTTTTTATCCTTATACATCTATTAAACATCTTCTTCATTCATGAAAGACACATTATAGACCAAAAAATAGAGACAATAATGACAGATCTGTGTGTATCCGACAGATCTGTGAGTATACCAAATTTAGATCTGTGCGTAGACAAAATCAGATCTGTCTCTTTACATACCCATCAGAGGTGTGATCGAAGAACCGTCCATAAAAAGTGAACTATAGGTGATGTACAACCAGAATTCACAAAAAAGCGTCGCTTGAGTGTAATTGTGAAGTGGTTGACATGAAAATCGTTTAAAATGAAAATTGACAAAAAATTGTGAAAACGATCGTTTGTCGAGGATCGTCAGAACCGAATGACGCGAATACCTGTCAACTACCGATTTGACACCTACGGACACCATCAGAGGGTGAAAAGTGACGTGTAGGAGAAGAGCGAGATGTCACTTTCTCCTCCTTAAAAATTTTGTCATTTTCAAAATGGGTCGCTCTGAATGAAATGTTACCCGCGTCGTAACTCTCTCCAGATAAGGATAGGCCTCACCTCTTCCTCGCCGTACACATATTCTCCTTCCATCGACTCACTGAAGGTTTTTCTTTTTTATCTGACTTTTCGTCTCCTTTTTTGTTCTGATTTCCTGTTTCTTTGACATTTCCTCACCCAGATTTGGACATCCTGCTATATGCAGAATACTTTTCCGATTTTGCACATGGTTTGAAGTGAAAAATCGCAATTTGATCACTTTTTGCCTTCTCGTCTTCTTGATCCAACACTATTTTTTTCACATCTCAGATCTGACGACAAAAGTCTACAAGAATCTCACCAATGAAGTCCCCAGGTTTGATAATCTCCTTTTCTGCGCTTTTCATATTCTGCTTGGATAGTTGTGCTCATATCCTCTCAGAATGAGTGTTCTGTGTCAGATCTCCCTTCATTTTCCGTTGTACCCCTCAAGCGTAGTTCCCATTTGAAAAGTCGCATCAAATCCACCATTTATACAGATTCAGGGTCTTTTCATGGAGATACTCCTTCCTTATCGTGAGGATTACTCTGAGTGTTAATCGTGACTTTATGACTGATTCATGCATATCTTGTTGCTATTGTTCACATCAACGCTCTTTTTTGTCATTTCACACGACCTCTTTGCTTTCTGACACTTTTTGGTTCAAAAAAGGTGACAAAAGATGACTTTCAAAAAAGTGCTCTCTCGAACGCGATCAAGACAAAATCGACATAATTCTAGCCTCATCAGTCTTGAAAGCTGGTAATTGATAATTACACAAAAAATGATTTTTACCGACGCTCCATAGTGTAAAGTAACAATTCATTCAGAATGAGCCAAATATGTTGTGGGGTCGGATCAAACTTTTTTTTCAAAAGTGCTTTTTTCCTAAAATTTCACCTATCAAAATCAGTTTCGTATTGTTGGAACGTGTTTGAGCACAATTTGAGACATCAAGGTGTTCATAGTGGCGAAATCCGAATATCGACTTTTTCGTCACTTTTTCGACCTAAGTTCGGCACACAGCTCGACGAATTCCCAACCGATTTTCATCGGGATTGTCTTGATCGAGGACCAACTGTGTCCCCAAGATTTTAGAATTATTTGCAGAATTTTTCGAAATGGTTCTCACATTGGATTCACTTGATTTGTGGTAAAAAAGAGAAAAACACCAAAAAAGCGCCAACATTTTTTCGAATGTTGTCAAAATTTGCTTCAAAAATGACACTTTTCACGTGGTCAAAATATAGGACATATTTTTACAATTTATAGTAGTGTCAATAATCCGTACATATTCAAAAATCCGTACAATGGGGATTGAAAAATTTAGATGGGTCAAACTAAGAAAAATAAAACTTGGTTCCGCGCCGAAACCCCTGTGTCGGGAGAAAACCTCAAAATACTGTTTCCTTTAGGCATCCACATATTTTTCTCAACTTTTTGCCCTCATTTCTCCACAACCAGCCATCCGTTTTGAATCAAATAAAATGCATTGTGATCGTAAAGATCTCGACAAAAGCTGCTCAAAAAATAAACCGATTTTTTTTCTAAGAATTTTTTGTCGAGAAAAATATGGGTTTTTTTCCATTATCCCAAATATCCAGACTTTTTTCTCCAAATTTTTTTCAAAATGTTCATTTCGCCAAAAAAACGTTTTTGTGAAAAACTTCATCAAAATCGGTTCACTGGTTGTTGAGATATTGCCGAAACGATTTTTTTTATCGGGCAAAAGGGGGTATTTTGAGGTTTTCTCCCGACACAGGGGTTTCGGCGCGGAACCCAATTTTAGTTTTCTTAGTTTGACCAATATATATTTTTCAAGCCCCATGTTACGGATTTATGAAAAGTTCGGTTTATTGAAACATCTAATAGGCCAAATATTGATGTCATCGAAATGTCATAAATTCCTTTTAATTCAAGATTCAATATTTGTCAATCGGCGTTGACTTTTTGTTTTGATTTCAAAGACACTTTCAGATTGGTTCTCAGTTCTTCTCTAAAACTACTTCTGAAAACCGACGACATCAAATGAGCGCTTCCTTAGAACATTCTTCACGGATTTCAGAGCAAAGCGGGCAGCTGGTTTGTTGAATGGACGAGAATGAATTCTGGTGATCGATCTTCCGACAACATGGTCGAGAGAATTGACCGCAGCAAAGACTGTGAATGCTTCACCACGAGAAACAGTATGATCAATGAATGGTTGCTGAGTTCCGGGATCAAGAGTGAACAACTCGGAGAGAATGAAACTGAGCAGCTCAAGTGGATTCGTGTCGGGCAGCTTCGACAAATCAGAGCCTGACGTACCATTCAATGACTGGACGGTCTGTTCAGTTGATGCACCTTGCGAATTAATGGCGTGGACGACGTGTTTCAGAACAAGGAAGATATTCGCAAAGATGGCGTCCTGGTGAGTAGTTGCATCGTTACATGTACGATTTTGCCAAATTTGTGAGAGAAGGTCTGAATCGATGGGGGTTTACTGTCCAATGGAGGTAGGAAATATGATCAACGAAAGGACACCTTGTCGGACAGCGTTTGATTGAAAAGTTTTCTCATTCCACCTGTATCGGCAATAAAGACAGAACAAAAAAGTTGTCGACCAGTTTTCTGTATTCTGAGTCGATCTGACCCTTAAAAGAAAACAGAGGTGACACTGACTGAGCCGAAAGGCTCGGTCAGGCCAGTATACACACAGATATATTCTGGCTCGAATGTGAAGGTGTTCACCACTTCGTGTACAAATAATGGGCTCGGTTTTATCGATTTTCCAAAGTAAGGGCTACATTCAACTGACTATTGAGAATGGCCTCTAAACTCGACGAAGTCATTCCTGCTGGATGTGTGTCCTTGATAGACTGATCTCTGATTTTTTTGATTGTGTTTTTCATTCTGTATTGTTACTCAGATTCCAAACCGAAGAAGATTAGTTCAGGAGCCTTTGGGCAAGTTCTGAAAGTGACACACGAAGGGAATGGAGTTGAATATGCGGTGAAGGTGCTGCCGATGCTGAAAGAGGGGGACAAGGAACGAGTGAGTCGTGAAGTTGAGATGTTGACTCGTTTTGCTCATGCTCGGATTGTTCATCTTCATGAATCGATTGACATGTGAGGACACCAAGCGATTGTGATGGAGCTCGGGCATCGGAGTCTGAAAGATCTGATCTCGGAATATGAGAAACGAGGTGAATTGATTCCTCTTCCTGTTTGTCTCTTCTTGTTTCCTCATTCTTTGATGTTTGGATGGATATTGCCTTTTCTTGTTGTTTTTTGTTGTTTCATTGTTGTGGATGTGTTTTCAGTTGACGGTGATGATTCTGACAGACATCTGCGAGGGACTTTTGTGGATGCACACTCACCCTTCGGGATCGACAGCTCATGGGGATCTGAAGCCGGAGAATGTTCTTCTTCGGGAGAACAATCGGGCATTTCTGTGTTTGTCTGATTATTGTGATTGTCTTGATTGTTTTGATTATTCTGATTTGATTCCTTTGATATCTGCTTTTTCTTGGTTCAGGTGATCTTGGTGGATCGGCAGCGTTTGAGCGACACATGACTCAGACGACGGGGGAATTTGGGACGTTCGAGTACAACTCGCCGGAGCGAGTGATGGACAGCAAGGGAACAGGGACGGCGGCGAGTGATGTTTGGTCGCTTGGAGTTGTGGCGTATCGGATGGTGACCGGACGAGGGCTGTTCGAAGGACTGACACTGCCTCAGCTGTGCCACTCACTTGACCATTTCAGTGAATCGAACATCCCGACCACGATTCATGCGTCGGTACGAGAAGTTCTTGTGAAGATGTTGGAACCCGTCTGTTCTCCTCTTTCTTCACGCTCACTCTTTGATTTGTTAATCGATTGAACTGATTGTTCAGAATGTGGCGCTTCGAGCAACAACGTTTGCACTTTTGGAAGGAGGTCTTTTGGAGGGAATGCTTGGTTCGTCGACTGATCTGTCTCGAATGAAGTCGATTCAGCTTGCGACACTCGTGAACGAGATCAAGGACTCATTGAATGATGCTGAAGTTGAAGAACGAACGATGAAACTTGAGATGGAAAAGGAGAAGCTGCTGTTGGAGGCTCAGGACCTTGAACGCCGATTTCGATCGCTCCAGAAGTCACTTCAACGAACTCGTTCACGAAATGTTAACTTGGAGAAGGAAGAGGAACTCGAACGACGTAAGCATCTCTTCACCAATCCCGCCTCGCCAATCTCGATCTCCACTGAAGACATTGTTCTCTCAACGAGACTTGAAATACCTAACCTCCTATCTCATGAATCCGAAACCCATAATTTTGAGATTTCTGACAACACAATCACTCGAACATGCTCTGACGAAGATCCAGACTGGAACACTACACTTTTCGAAGAACGAATCTCGGAAGGAGTGGTGTCTGTAGCCATCACTGTCCTTGCCATTCCAAAAGCTAAAGGTTTACCTATCTTTTTTGGGAAGTGTTCAGATTCGAAAGGAGGACTATTATTCGGACTTGTCGATACTCACTCGCGGAAGCTTCAAGATCGTGATCGAATTGGTGATGATATTCCAAGTTTCCTTTCCACCTTCGATTTTCATTTCTTCTCGTTTCATCAGATTCCATCGCCATCGCTCCAAGAAAAGGGCCACTTTACGTTGTTCTTCCTTCCACCAAACAGAAAGAAAAAACTATTATATTCTCTGCCCCTTTGAGTGAAGGCGACCGAGTGGTGTTGGAGGTGAACATGGACGCGAGGCCACGCACAGCTGTGTTCATCGTCAACGGAAATGTGCCTCTCACGTTTGTGTCTGGTCTCCCTCCCTCGATCCGATTTGGAGTGTGTTGTTCGTCATTCTCATTCTGGTTCTTTTTAGTTGTCGATGAAGAACGGGGGAGTTTCAGTTCGATTTGATGGAATGAGTCGTCTGAAGCGTGCGACACCGCTGCGACGAGTGAATGAGATTAAGTGGAATCCCAAAGACCTCCGAGACAGTGAAGACATGTACACGAATGGAATGCGATCGAGTGTTCTGACAGTGGAGACACAGATGCCGTCGCTCGTCTTCACCGATCCTTCCCACTTCATTGTGGAAGAAAATCGAATTGCTTCAACTGGTGTGGCCAAGACGGAAGTGGATGGACAACTGAAACCGACGTCAAGCTCCTTCTTCCTCTCCGAACCCATTTCCGAAGGAATTGTGGCGATCTCGTTCACTTATCTCATGGACTCCTCAACAAATTCTTTCTTCGGTCTGATCGATGCCAATGAGCCACTTTCCAAAATTGGACACCCACTTGGAAAAATCAGAAGTATGCGTCCCTCCTCTCTCATGTGATCCATTCTCTTCCCTCACCCTCAACACTTTCGCGTTTTCTCTTCTCTCCGTCCGTTTCGCAGATTCGATCGCTCTCTCTTCGGAGGGGAACCTGCATTTCTTGGGGCCGTCTATATCTCATCAAGCATTCCGTCTATATCTCATCAAGTTTTGATCAGACATTTACAATGTCCCTTAATTGTCTTTTCACATTTTCTGATGTCACTCTTTTTCCGACTCAACACATCATTCTTCTTTTCATTTCAGTCTATTTCTCTCAATTTCCGATATTTTTGGTGCAATAATCTCACTTCTGTTGTTTCAAACCCAATACGTTGATCAAGCCATTGATTGTTTCTTTCATCCCTCTCTCCACAACTCACAGGATCTCTCTTCGGATCATCTCGTCTCGTCGTCTCCCCTCGCTCAGACGCACAGTTCGACGAACAGTGCCAAGCTCTTCCCTCCGACTTCGCCGCTCACCCCAACACGAGGCTTGCATCACGCGAAGCTGGCATTTTCAGAGCAAGTTGTGGATGTGCACGTGGCTTCTGAAAGAGAAAGGGAAGATGAGGAAGAGAGACAGCGAAAAGTGGAGTCGGAGATGGAGTTTGACTTGAGAAGGAAGAAGAGTCGGTTCAGTTTTGTGGAATGGGCGAAGCAGGACGACGAGAACGAAGACGCCAAGACTGAAGCCGTTGAGAAAGAAGCAGAAGAGAAAGGTGAAGAAATGGATGGGAGACAGAACCCCCCTTCTGCCCCAGCTTCTCCCACCATCACTCTTCTCCCGATCAACTTCAAAGCTCGCCCATCCTCGTTCGCATCAGGTTGAGTGGTGCGTGAAAAAACAAGACGAGAACAAGAAGCGACAGGACGAGCTGCCAGTGCTGAAAGAGAATCGGAACATCCGAAACAGGAGTCAACATCATCTCTCACACTTGCCCCGTCCATCACTGCACCCGACACACTCCTCACACGATCTGTGAAGCCAAAGCGAAGAAAGGAGTTCACGCGAATGACACGGAAGAAGGTGACAGGGTTGATGGAGGAGGGAAGTGTTGAGGTTCAGAAGAGACGGATGATGAACACGGGAAGAGGGAGTGCTGGATCAGCCCGACCACGCACTCCGAGGATCGCAGAATTGGAGAAGGAGGGAAGGAAAGGAGCATCGCCAGAAGGAGAGGAGAAAGCTGAAGTGAAGGAGAACAAGCTCGTTGAACCTGTGCAGACATCTCGTTTGGTGGATGTGAATGTCTGGGTTCGGAAGAAGGAAGGGACACTGAAGAGTGTGATGGATGAGGAAAGACAGCGTTGGGTGAGGGATTTGCGTTGGGAAATGGAGATGCCAGAGCGGAGGGGGTTGTTGTGGAGAGGGAGGGAGAGCAGGTGATTGGGCGATTGGAGAAGGAGAGGCAGGACGCTCAGGCGAAATGAGGAATCTGGCGGAATGGACTGAAAAGCAGGGAGAGAAGAAAGAACAGGACAAGCTGAGGATGTGGTGGAAGGAACAATCAGAATCGGTTTGACGACGGACTCACAATAACAGAGGAGTTTGTGGAGTGTTGGCCAATCGAACACGATGGAACGAACGGGAAAGTGGAAGAAGAAAGGAAAGAGAAGAACACGAACACTCTCCAATCGTCCGACGCTGACCAGTCCGATTGCAGCGACGACGACGGGTGGTTCGAGGTGGACGAAGGGAAAGACGGGGTAGATTGGGGGCGACACTTCATTTTCGTTGGATCAAGCTAGGATGAGGAAATAAAACAATCAATGGCTTGATCAATGTTTTGGGATTGAAACTACAGAAGGAAATGCTTTGCATCAAAGAATCGAATAAAACGAGAAATATACTGAGATGAAGATAATAAGGATGTGATTAGTCTCTAACAATGAATCTCTGATTCAGAAAAAAAAGTATTAAGGGACATAGTAAAGGTCTGATCAAATCTTGATGAGATATAGACGGAATGCTTGATGAGATATAGTCGTTCCCGCATTTCTTGACGAAAGAAGTCCAAACGATGAGAAACGTGACGTCCAGTCGCGACGGTTGTGACGCTCTCGTGATCGAAGTCAACATGGACTCGAATCCTCGCATTGCCCAGTTCTTCGTCAATGGAACGTCCACCAATATGGTGATTCTGGATCTTCCCGAATCCGTCCGAGTTGGAGTATGCATTAATTCCATTTCACTCTTTCTTCTCTTCCATTCTCCTCTTTTCCCCTCGTTCGTCCACACTCACTTTTCTCTCCCCTCTCCGTCTCAGTTCTCGGCGGAAGAACAAGGAATGCAAGTTCGGTTTGACCGAATCACGCGTCTGAACAGAGGAAGCCCCTTCACAGATCTGATGGAAGTGGTTGAGTGGCCAACTGCGGAGCCACCTCAAGATTCAGAATCGGATGACGATTCGGATGGAAACGAGGAAGCGAGAGCGAATGAAGAAGAAGAAAAGGAGGAGAAAGACTCGCTGGACGAGGGCAGCATCGACGACAGCGTCAGTGAAGAGAAAGCGAGGAGTGAAAAGAATGATCAAAACAACGATCCGCTGTCAAAAGACAATCCCGACGAAGCGGATGACAAGGAAGTTGATGGAGAAGGAGACGATGTTGCGGATGAAGACATTGACGACTCTCCAGAACGGATGATGGAGAAAGCGCGAGACGAGAATGATACAAACGAGCTGTCGGATGAAGAAACTGATGATGGGAAAAGTCTTTCCGACCGTGACGACGACGAAGAAGAACCCGAGGAAGGTTCTGACGAAGACAGTGATGAAGAGAAGAGTGAATCTGAAAGTGACAGTGACGATGGGGATGACAGAGCAGATGTTGAAAAGAAGAAAAGAATACTCCCAACGATGAAGCTGCCTGAACTCCTCTTCACGAACAAATCTCATTTCATTGTCAGAAACAACGTTCTGATTCGGACAGAGAAAGGGACAGACGAGAAAGGAAGAGCCAGACCGAGCACTGTTCTGCTTTCCGAGCCAATCACGAAGGGTGTCGTATCTGTCACTTTCGTTTTGCTGGCACTCGCTAATTCACGTGGTTTGTCTCTTCTCTCTCATCATTTTCTGCAGAAGAGGATAGATTCATCACTTTAGGTCTTCTCGATTCTTCTGCTACTGTTCCTCAACTCGGACGTGTTTTAGGGAGAGATGCGAGATGTGTGTTGTTCTTTCTGATGATCTCAATCCCATCTTACACTTCTTCTCAGATTCTCTCGCTCTCTCGACCACATCTGACAAGCTCCATGTCTGCCATCAGTCATCACTGTCAATTGACTGTTGCTCTTCTCTCAGGAGGAAGGATCGTGTTGTGATGGAAGTGAATATGGACTCGACTCCACGCACAGTCCAATTCTTCAAAAACGGAAATGCTGGGAAATGTTATGTGAGTGGGATTCCAGAATCTGTGAGAATTGGTGTTTGTCCTTCTTTGTTTCGCTTCTGACTTGTTCAGTTCTCTGCTGATGCGATGGGAACCTCACTCCAAATCGCGAGCATCATCAAAACCACCCAGCCCACACCTCTCTCAGACAAGATGTTGGAGATCAAATGGACTGACACGGAAAAGTCACTGAACGAAAGGAAGGACAGCCATTGCCAACCGATTCTGAGAGAAGCAGAAGGATCGATGCCCGCTCTCCTCTGCCGAAATCCCGAACACTTCAAGATTGAGGGAAATGTGATCACTCGCACTGCGTTCGGCTTCAATGAACTCACCTCGCCATTCAGCACAGTGATGTTGGATGGAGTGTCTTGGCGGACTATCAAGTCTGTCACTCTCACCATCCTCGCCCTTCCTCAAACTGAACGTGTGCTTCTCGTTTTCTGATTCTGTCCAGATTCGTATGGAGTTGTCCTGATTGGTAGTGTATGTGATGGATTTAACATTCCCAAAAGTCCAAAAGGACTCGGAATTCACAAGAGATGTCTGTAGTTGTTTATCTCGACGATCTCACCTCTTGTCTTCTCCTCTATCTCCGCGTTCTCTCTCCTCAGTTTCATATGCTCTCTGTTCATCTGATGGAATGATTCACCACATCAATTTCTTCAAGGAACCGTCGAAACCCAAGCCCTGTTCATCTCCCCTCCAAGTTGGCGACCAAGTTGTGTTGGAAGTGAACACAATATCCCAACCAGACATCTCTCGCTTCTTTGTGAATGGGAAGGCTGGACTGAACGATGTTCCTGATTTTGTGGATGAGCAGAGGATCGGAGTCTGTTCTTCTGATTCACTCATCATCATTTTAATATCTTCTCATCCAGTTCTCTCTCGCTGGACCAGGAACTTCGATCCGAATTGATGCATTCACAAAAATCGACGAATCATCGGACGATGACTCCGACGCCACCGACAGTACAACGACGGACAAGGAAGAAGATAGCGACGAAGAATCAAAGTTGGATGAAGCAACGAAATTAGCGAAAAAGATGAACGACGACGATCTCCACGCGACGATGGTTGAGGCCGAGCAACAATCGCAAAGTGAAGAGGATGATCGAAGGATTCGCGAGACACTCACACAGAAACCAGCAGATCCAACGACGAAAACCAAAATATCAGCTGAACCATTCCTTTCCGAACACAACCAACCAGCGACCTTTCCCATACCCCAACAAAACCAGTCGACTCCACAACCATCCACACAGGAAACAGACTCCGTCCACCACAACCCAACGGCAGCCTCGTCGTCGACATCGAAAGTGCCTCTGAAGCCCCAGTCACTCGCAGCGAAAGTGGCGGCTCGCGACCATCCTGCTTACGAGCCGTTCTTTGCGAAACTGAGGAGTGGGAAGAAGGCAGTGTTCATTGCACCTCAAATGAGGGAGAAGGGGCTGAACCCAGCAGCACTGTCAGACCCAGACATGCTCGTTTAAATTGCTCACATTCACAGTTGATCAGTTTTTGATTCTGTTCTCTCCATTCACTCCACAATCGATTTTTCTCTGTTTATTGGCACAATACAAAAAATATTGAGCTCACACTTTCCCGGAGTCTAATGTGGTTCTCGGACTAACTTTTGAAAGTTGTTGTGGTTGTGATCGATCGAACGAATGATTGCTCCTTCGTCACACGTGATTACAATCATCCACTTTTCGGGGTCTGGCAACACCAAATTCGTTGCATCACTTCTTGCAGAGAGAATACGATCATTTGGCTTCTCGGACACGGAATGTCTTGATGGCTTTTCATTGGTGAAAGCCCTTGATTTAGGGTCAAAACCATCGAAAATTGGTGATTCATTTGAAATCAATCAATCCAATGACCTCCTCCAAAAATTCCGAGAACGGATATCTCGCTCTACAGTGATTGGAGTGGGTGCTTACGCTTATGGCTTTGTTCCTGCTCCAGGCTTCGTGCAATTCTTTTCAGAGACTGTCCTTCCATCAGACTTGTTTGCTTCGATGCAATTCTATTTTGGTTTTGGGACAGCAAACCGTCAAAGCGATACTTTTGGGATGGTCAACTGTTCGCCTCTTCCGAAGAAAAACAGCAAAGCACGCTTTGTGGGACACTTTTCATGTCGGACACCGAACTCGGCAGCGACTTTCATGCCAGAGAAACCATACCTTGATTCGTGTGTTTCAAGCGAAATCCAAAAAATCATCGACTTTTCCGATTCTCTCATCAAAACACTTCGGACTGATGATTTATCGAATCTATCTCTCCCATCCTTCGAACCAAAGGACTACACACAATCGCCAAACGTTGATTCGATGAAAAGGATGGTGAAGCTCTTCACGCTCGACACATCAAAATGCATCAAATGCGGGAAGTGTGCAACAACATGTCCATACTCGGCCATCACAATGTCGTCAAAAGAAGGCGGAAAAGTGAAAATCGACGATGTGGAAGATGGTTTCCCACATCGAGATCCTGATCGATGCATCCTCTGTGGTCGATGCTACAACATCTGTCCCAAAGAAGCGATCGGACTGAAGTACTGCCACACCGATCTCAGATCACGCATGTCAACCATCCTCATCGCGCCTGATGCTGCTGAGCTATGGAAAAGATCACTTGGCTCGGCATCTCTCGCGTCAACGTCGGCGTCGTCATCTGCGCCAGGCGAGCAACAATCAATTGTGACAAAGGCTTCTGTTGCTCCGAAGGGTGTGATCATGCGAACGTCCCCGCCCTCACTTCTCGCCACCGCCAACAACGCGCTCATTGGAGTTCGACTCTACTTGGTTTTGATTCTTCTGATCATCTTCATCTTGGTCAGATTGGCTTTTCGCAAAAAATGAAAAGATTCTTCATCGTACACCACTTCCTAATTGTGCCTTATTACTGTTTTTCTTTTTTTCATCAACAGTTGACTCAAAAAGCGAATTAGAGAGTGGCATCTGCGAAGTGAGAACCAAAACATCTTTTTTACTTCTTCTTCTCCCTTTTCTGCCTCTTCCCGCCTTCCGTGTTTGTGTCTCCTCTCTTCTGCTTCTCTGGTTGATCCGGTATTTCCTCTTCCACAGCCTCCTCCCCACCCACCTCAATCTGCTGGCTCAGCTCCTCGTTCCACAACACGTTCTCCTTCATCTCCATCTCCTGGAGAGAGATCAGCACGTTGAAGTATGCATCTTCCAGATTCCCTTTCGCATATCCAATCCGACTCAACAGCAGGTATCCACGCGCCTTCAGCTTGCTCAGCCCCTCCTTTCCTTGCTCGATCTTCCTGTTTTCCTGTGGCTCTGATTCGATCTTCGCGACTGTTCTCAAATCACTCCTTACCTTCTCCTCCAGCGAGTCCATCGTCAGACGCAGGCGAGTGAGGAGTGTGTGCTGCTTCTTCCCCACCGCTGCCAGCACAGCTTCGAATTGGGTCAACCTTTCTGCAACTTCCTCCACGTGGTCACCTGTCCCATCGACCACTGGTTTCCCACCGCGACGAGGACGATTGGATGGTGGCTCGCTCTCGGTCTTAATCTCGGTCTTCTTCTCTTTTTCTTCTTCTCCTTTCTGGACTTCAGTTGCTGGAGTTGGTACTTCAGCTGGAACGGTCTTCGCTGGCTGTGTCGCTTTGATCTCCGCTTCCTCCTTCAGAATCGCTTTTTCTTCCACCTTCTCTTCCACTTTTGGCTTTTCTTCTTCTTTCTTCTCTTCTTTTCCCTTCTGAACAACCTCTGCCTCTTTCTGTCTCACTGCGGCTGCTGGTTCGCTTGTTGGAACATTCACCGATTCTTGTTTTGGTGTCACTTTCGGTTCTGGCTTCGGTTTCGGTGCTGCTTTCGCTTTTGCCTTCTGAACTGGCTTCGTCTCTTCCTTTCGTTCCACTGGCGCTGCAACTGGTGCTTCCTTTGGTTGTTCTTCAGTCTTCACTTCCTTCTTTTCTTTCTTCTCTTCTTCCTTCGTTTCCACTTTCGGCTCAACCAACTTCTCGGGAATCGGTTCTGTCGCCACTTGTTTCGCTGTTTTTCCAGCCTTTCCTTTCAGTGTTGGTGGTTTTGGTGGAACTGGAAGCTGTTCAGCAGGCTTTGGAGCCGGCGGTGTGGTCGGTTTTTGGGAGATCGGTTCGTCTTTCAGCATTCCTGGCTCTTCGAACAAATCCATCTTTGGTGGCTCTGGTTCGACTGGATGTTCCTCCCCTTTCTCGTTTTTCTTGTCTTCGCGGTGGGCGTGCGGCGGGCGGATCGCACCTTGTTTCGTTCGAACTCGCTGCTCCTGTTTCGGACCCTGTGGCGTCCAAACAAATCCAATCGATTTTTCGGGTGGATATATCGGAAACTGGTCTTTTCTTTCCCAAATTGGCATAGTTGGCACGGTTTCCAGAGAATTTGGGATGACGAAAAGATTGGATGGTGGTGTGCCGACATCTGGATGCGGAGATTCTGGGGGAATTGTCAAAGTGTAGTTGAGGGGTGCCAGACAATCACCAGCGAATTTTCCTCCCTTAACAATGTACGTTTTGATAGGTGGGACAATGCAGTTTGCTTGGAGGTTCTGGGAGCTCGCAAGTTGTTCGATTAACGCTGAAGCGGTTGGAGATTGGATAGATTCATTCTGGACAAGGTTTGCAAGAATTCTCAGATGGCCGACAAGGGTATCGTATTCGTTGACGGCGATCGAAAATGTTGGTCCAAAAATATCCACACGTCGATGTGCATACCAATGTTCCAACTTGGAAGACACTCCCACTTCACACAAGTCGGAGAAGGACACCAAAAAGTGTGAGAAACCAACATCCGAGTGGGCGTGGTGCAATCCGTTTGTGTGATCCAACAACGCGTGCATTCGAATAAAATCAAAAAATGGAATGCCAAATGGAATTGGTTGGAATGTGGCCAGCAGTGGGCGCATCTTAAGTCCATCTTCCTCCGTTTTCACCAGATCCTTCAACATGTTCATGAGGACATGTTCCCGATACTTCTCAAAGTCCAAAGGTTGTTTTAACGGGATTGGCACTATCAACCGATCTTCAACTATCAGTTTGGCCAAGTTTTTCTTCTGCACCATGTCTGCAACCTGAGCAAAGTGGCTTTCTCGTGTTGATCCATTCTGCATGTGAGTGATCGTCGTCAAATCTGGGATCTGAGAGATAAGTTCGGGATGAGCCACAAGATACATCAGAGCGATCGCGCGGTTGATCTCAATAGTGTCCTGTTGATTCAGCCAGTATTTCGTCACATTTCGTTTGATGATCGTCAGAAACGTTTGTTGTGCAAAAGAATTGATTGTGTCGTTGCTCGAGAAAAATACAAGATCGGCCAGGTTGAAGAGATACCGCGGAAGGCGCGTAAGGTTGCCCCACTTTGAGAGTCGCAGGAGGGACAGATCTCGAAATTCTTGACCTGAAAGGTGGGGAAAGTGTGTGCGTTTGGTAAGGAATCTTCCAAGGGCTTCGTCGCTGAGGTGCGCTGGGATTCTGTTTGGCAGGGTGGCGACAATTTGACAATGGGTTTTGGTGGTGAGGTCAATGCCTTGTTCGACATCGTTTAATAAAATCAATGCATGCAAATCACTCACCGCAACATTTAGTCCTTGCGTAAGGACATCAGGCCTTGACACGACAACCTCCCGCCAGGAATTAATTGGTTGTGATCCATCGTGATATATCAGAAACAGCGTTCCAGGCGACGGGAAGTACAATATTCGGGTGCTTTTCAAGTTTTTAACTTGGGCTTCATGAATCATGAACTGTAAGAACAACGATTTCCCAGTTCCAAACAATTCTTGGAAGATCACTGGTTCGCGGTTGGCATATGGTCCTTCTGTTGCCATTTTGTCGAGGATTCGCTGTGAAACAGTTTCATAGAACCATCTTGACATTCCCAGCGTTGAGTTGGAATGATTGAATTCGAGTGATTTGAAAGAGGATGAGAAAGATGTTGGATTGATAAAGATCGATGATTGTTGTGCATCAATCAGTATATTCTGGTAGTCAGGTGGGAGAGTGGACAGGTATCCCTTTGGTAATGTTTGATTACCAGTTGGGCCCTTGGAATGCGCGGACATCTGGGTAGGTACTGAATAAAGGGCTATGATTTCATCAACCACAAATGATCATCATATCAGCCCACCATATGATCTTATCGAATATGAAGCCGATTATGATTCCAAACCTCAATAATAGAGTATATTAGCAACATATGAGAAACTTTGTCTCAACTCACACAATCCAATCGACAATCTCGTGCCGAGTCCGTCATCACCCACTTGAGCAAATTAAAGGTAAAATCCGATGATCCGTGACCCTCATCAGCAGGCATCTGAGTAGTCCCATCAAAATAGGTAAAACTGGGATCAATTGATGTCAGTGCCTAAATTTGGACTGAGATCAAATTTCAACTCTTTTCCTTTGAGATTTTCTCATTATCACTTCATTAATCATGTTCAATTCACTTCTTGTTTTCACATAATGCTCTTCAATATTTCAGACAGCTCTTATTTCCCAAAAACACGCACGATCACAATCACCAACACTTCTTTTTTCGATGTATTCCCTTCATTGACTTTAGTCAGTGAGAAAAAACCATCAAAGAAGACATAATAACGCATTATCGACTTGTTTTTATAATTATTGTTGTAGAACAAACTGAAACAGCAGCACCCAAAGTTTGCATTTTCATGATCTATGAAGTGACCATTTTCCTTTTTACTTTTTTTTCCATTCAAATATCATATATAAGAAGACTTTTTTGAAATGAAAGAAACGAAATGGTATTGTAGGTATTTGGTGGGATCAGATCCGACTGGGATCACTGGGATCAAATCAGAAGCCTGCTCATCAGAGTATGGGTAGAGTGACTTTTCCTAATTTGAATCAAACTGAGTTTAATAAAATGGTAGAGGTGCGAAAAATGTATAGAAGTCGTATCTTTCCAAGTTGATCCACACTTCACTCCGATCCTTTATCCCGTCGCTTTTTCACAATATCTGGTCGTCTTCACAGCCCCCCGCTCAAGAGCAGGGGGGGCTGTGAAGACTATTAGTGAATTCTCAAAAGAAACATGGGAATAAAGGATCTTTGTGAAGTGTCGAAACAAATAAAGGTCCTTGATCTCGGCACAATGGTGACATCCCGGAAACAAACAGTCTCGAAATTCTAATTAACACCAAAGATTTTGGTATAGAAGATAGACGACAATGAAGATGTGACGATCAAGTCATTCGGAAAATTGGTCATTCGATCAGAACCCTTAAACCGAGGAGGGTCACGGATCATCGGATCTTGCCAAATTAAATCCTCAGGCACAACTGTTTCGGCATTGGTGACGTTCCACATTTCCAAAAAAGAATCGTTGGAATTGACAAACAGAAAAAAACGAACAAGAGGCTTAAATGCGTCGATTATCCCGAATACATCACATCGAATGTAAGGGAATATTCCAGGATTTCACTGATCGTGTCCCAGCGTGCCTCCGAGCGTCGAAATAGGTTTATTTCAAGATCGTCTTGGAGTCCCTCCGTGAATAACGCTTTTGTGATGGCCCGTTTGTTCCGTTTCACTTCCACATGGTCTCTGCGAAGAGTTCTGAAATTTCCGTGATGCATAAAGAAAAACTGGCAGAAAGCCCAATCTGTTTCGAAAAACGACAGACAGCCAACAAGGGCCACCAGAAATGGTTGAGAGAGTACAAAATCCATCGTTGGCGTGTGATGAGGACTAAATTGGAAGAGCAATCCACACATGAACAGGAAAGCGACTGAAAGGTCAAAGGTCGATAGAGAAGTCCAATTGTGACAAAGATGAGACAGATAGAGTGATGAAGGGAGAATTAAGTCTGTGAACACGTTCTGTCGATATTCGGGGGGTGCGTCAGATCTGACGAGGAGAGGTTTGGAGATGATCCAGATCAGAGATGAATGAATATCTTCATTTGATGGAATTGGGAGATCAACTGGATTGACGGTGTCCAAGAATTTTTGGATCATGGAGGCCTGGATCAATTCATTTTTGAGAGTCATAGATGCTCCGTCCAACACGCGAGATAAAACAGATAAAACCAAGTGAGCATATTGCTGATTTGGAACTGTCAGGAGAAAAGTGATTGCGTCGATGTAGCTTTGATTTGGCATGTTTGCAGTTGAGATAAACCCTACCTGTGATGCGATTCTTTGCAGTTCTAATTGTGATGGCATACTAACAATGTATTCGCGTTGTTGATACGTAAACGTTGGGATCATGACAGTTGTGGGTCACACAACACGGATCAATTTCATTCAATGCAACGTCAGTGATGAGACTTGCATTGTCAGACCTTTGATACATGAGATCAATCAAGCAGAAACTGAGATCGATCGATCTCAGTTCCGGTTTTTGGGACTGAGATCAATGACTTAATTAGGCGTATCTATATTTGTCTCATTGTTGTGTCAATTGGTCAAAATAAGAATCTTGAAAAAGCGAAATGGTTGTAGTGTGATAGAATGAACACTGAAAAGAGGGTAAAAAACGTCTTCTCTCCTTTTTGCACTCTTCTCGAAGTTGCTTTCGTTGCATAATCATTCAGTCTATGCGATCGCCACGTGTTGCTCATTGCACCTCTCGCTGTCCATCCATCAGACGGAGAAGGCGTCGATTCGGGAAGAAGACGGGGAACAGCGTACGGTCGATGCAACAACACAGAATCAGAGTGAGTGGGGGTGTCTACTTGGTTCACGAGACATCCTTCTTTCGACACATCCACTCTGCCCTTCTCTCCGCTTCCTGATGTGATTTTCGTGATGTCGTGAGTGAGGTCCAGCTCTGAGTGGAGGACAGCAGATGTCTGAACTTCAATTGTCGACGGAAGTGCGTGTTTCAGATGCTTGTCCGCCTCGTTCACGCTTTGGCACGGGAAATCAGCCTCGCCACACCACATCCCGTCCTTCTCTGTTCCACTCACAACCACAGTCTCTCCGTCGAATGCGTTCAGGTCGAGTAGGAGAGTGGACCAGCTCCCATCACGAAGATTCGAACGGCATCGGATGCTCCGTTCTTCACGTTCGAAAAGTCAACGTTCTTCAGTCGGAGAGAATCAGCTCCTTCGATCTGCACAACCCCATCAACTGACCCATGCACATTCAGATTCGAGAATTCCACTTCTTCCATTTCAATCCTCATTTGATCCGTCGCTGAGTTGGAGGCAGATGAGGAGAGAGGAGAAGAACAGACGAGAGGGACAGTGAGTTGAGATTGATCGGTGGCAGTGAACGAAGATTGCGAGATGACGAGTGTTCCAGCTGAGCAAGAGAGGAGTGGGCGAGACAAGGCCACGTTCAGAGTGATGTTGCACGATGACATCTTCGCTGTTCCCGACCCATCCACCACTTCACACAATCCCAGATCAGCTTCCCACACGAAGTGAACGTTCGATATCTCAACACGTCCTTCCTTCGCGAGTCTGAGAAAGAAGCGATCGTTCTTCCGACAGTTGGATCCAAATGAGAATGGAAAGCGTAACTGGATCGGTTGATGTCTCTGGAATAAAAAGGATGGATTGTTCTGTCACAACTCCTGTTTGGTCTAAAACACTTTGTGCTGGATGAAGATCGGGATTTGGAGATACTCGATCAGAGTCGGTTGAAGGTTGAGATAGCTATTTTGATCGAGCGAGGGGATGAAGTAGTCACCGCCTCTGGTCTCCGCTGAGCAGAGCGTGGCGAGCATCCGATTGACGTTGATTGTGTGACACTCCTCGAAGAAATGTGCTTTTGTCAGTTCAATAAACGCATTTCGGCAACTCAGCACGGCTCCATCGCCAGTCGTTGTGACGTTAGCGATGAGAACAGAATTTAAATCACGGGCGGGTAATAGTTTGACAGATCCTCT
Source organism: Blattamonas nauphoetae (assembly GCA_033064195.1). Lineage (NCBI taxonomy): Eukaryota > Preaxostyla > Oxymonadida > Blattamonas > Blattamonas nauphoetae. Next base: position 83,338 of record JARBJD010000227.1, on the reverse strand, counting down.
ATCGAATTCGAAACCCGAATGATCGGCGAAGGCCATATTGGATACACTCGCGTCGTCCACTGTCCTTGAGGAGAATGACGAGCGAACGAGAGGAGCAGAGTGGATTCCTCCATCTGATGTGAAGGTACAAAGCGAGATTTCGTCAGACACGGTGAAGAGAGAGCTGGTTGTGTGAGCTGGACACACGAACGGCTGAAGAGACGACTGAAACTGGCCTTTCAGAGAGACTGCTTTGGCCTCAAAGGTGAATGGGGGGATGGTGACTGGAATAGCCAGCTTCGACCTGATGCTGACTTCAAGCCAATTGCTTCGGGAGATCAAAGTGCCTCCTCTTCTCGTCATCCACCCTCTCTTCTTTCATCCTCCCTCCAACCCACCTCGTCCCCTCCCTCCTTCCCAATCTCCTCTCCGAATGACCAGTCGTTACACATATCCTATTTAGGGCTGTCGACGATGCGAAGTGAGTCGGTTGGAGCAACATCGGAAGAGGCGACGCTGTGCTGGCTTCGTTCCCACTCTGTACAAAGTTGTCATCCATCTCGTCGCCCTCTTCGATCTCGCTTTGGCCATTGCTTTTGTTGACTTGTCTCTCTTTGTCGGCCTCTCCTGGTCCGTCTTGTTCATCTTGGCTGTGTCGAGTTGAGTCGTCCAAATCGTTTTCTTGTTCCTCCACGCGAGGTGTCTCTCTTCTTTTATTTTGATCAGAATTCCGTGGTTTGAATATGATTGTGAGTGCGATTCAGACTTGTGTCGGGAAGGAGAAGGAGTGTGAAGTGTGGGTGAGTGTGGTGGGAGGATGGTGGGGAGGGTGAGTCTGGGACAGCCAAGTGTTGTGAGTGAGGTGGTGTCAAGAGTGGAGAATGATGCGAATCCGACGAAATCGAGTCGGGTGATGTTTCTGTGTGCTCCAAATCGCTTCGATTTGTTCGTTCCAACCATCGCTCGTTCTCCATTTCCAACTTCACTCCAATCTCACGCTGTTCCGACAGTACGTCTGTTCTTTCCCATTCAGCGTCGTTTTCGGGCGGGAATGCACATGACCGCCACTCAATCGCCCAAATTCCAGATCGCTCATCCGAAGCTGGTCCTGTGAAAAATGAGTGTAAATTCAAAATGAAAAGAGGCAAATTGAAGGCAAAAAAACGATGAAAAGTCGAGAGAGACCGAATAGGGTTAATAGAAGACAAGAAGGTTAGCAACACAAACTTGGATCAGATCCTCACTCTAAATGTCCTGCTTGTCACTAAAACGAGTGTGGTTTGCACTCTCTCCGTCTTCTGAGATGTTTTCTTCGTCTATTTGTCCGATATCACCACTTTTGGGACCATCCCATTTTGACAGTTCTTCGCTCATCTTCGACATCCGTCTTCAGCTCGGCATGTCATGGAGCGTCACTTGCTGGACATGTTGAGACAGATCCACTGCACATCCCAAATGCTGCCTGCTGAGGGTATGGTAGAGCAGAATCAGCAACGAAAAGAAAGAAGAGCGAGGACTGTTGGAAACGATAAATGAAATGTGCGATTGTTCAGAAAAGGAGAGCACACAGTCAGTCAGGAGGGTCTGTAGAGACTGGTTCTTCAGTGTGAACACTTTCCGGATCATGAACAGAAGCGACTCGGAGACAGAGTGGAGCGACAGATACGAGTCGTGGAAGTGAACAGACACCAGATTCGGAAGGTCGAACACCAAATTGAGCCACTGCATACAAGAGTCAGAGAGTGACATCCAGTTAGGCCAGAGATTTCGTTTCCAGACTTGAACGAAGGGAGAATTTGAAAGATAAGGAAATAAATCGAAATGAAAAAGAGAAAAGGGAATAAGTATGTTGAAGTATAGAAGAAAAAGGATACAATGAAAAGAAATCTCGAAGACTAATAAACAATAGAACAACGAATGTAAACCTGCTGAATAAATCACTCTAAGAGAGAAATAATCGTCAAGAAATGGTATATGAGATCCGTCGCAGTGGAATTAATAATTTTTTTGATAAACAAGCGTGATTCATCCAGTTCTTCAATCGGATCGGGAAGAAGAATTATTGCGGGACGATTCATCTCGAGATTTCAATGAAAGTGCTTATAAACAAAATTCAACACGGATAGTGGGTCTTTTACTTCGTTATTTCGAGTTTTATGAGAATTTGAACACTAGTTATTTTCTGAGATCAAAAAAGCTGAGATCGATGAGATCAGTCTCAAAGGTCTGTGCATTGTCTTTGTTTTGAAACAGTAGTGTGTCGTAGATTCATGAAATGAGGCAACAGAAGTGAATATCCACGAAGAATGATCCATCCATCCAACTGTTGCAGTCGATAGATCGAGAACAGACTGGAGGAAATCAGTTCTTCACAAAAGGAAAGAATGATGCTACAAAAATGTCAAATCGAGGCAGAGTGAGGTGGACTACAAAGCGAGATATAATAATCAAGAATCCAACCAAAAAACTGTTGGATTGTCAGCATATCCCAAATGATGACGAGTGAGATGGAAATGATGGTCAGAGGAAGAAAGAGCAACTAATAAAGTGGTGTTCTGAGAGATGAAAACAACATCATTTGTCGAGAGTGAGTTGTGTTTCGATGGCGAGATGTGCAAACAAAGGGGAACGTCGAGAACACATTCTCAATCAGAGACAACAATGACGAATGAAGAGAATGATGTGATGTGGGATATAGATGATGGTGAAGTGAGTGGGTGAATGCTCAGGTGATTGAATGATGGTTGGAGAAGGAGAGTGAGACATTCAATGAAGTGAACCATGCAGGAGTTGAACAGAGACGAGTTCGTTCTCACTGATCGATCTTGACGTGTGCTTCGACAGCGTTTTTGGAGAGTGTATTCCCCTTTCCTTCTCCAAACACTTCCGAAAGCTCTTTCCCAACGTCATCCAGTGTTGGTCGGTCGTCTGGTTGGAAGGAGAGGCAGTGAGTCAAAAGATCAACCAGTTTCGAATTCTTGATGTTCTCCATTCTTGGAAGAATCCCTGTCCCAATCTGTCGCTGCGCGTTCACAGCATCAACTTCTCTGAAAGGCACTTGGCCAGTCTCAATCTCCCACAGCACAAGGCCGAGCCGAAAAACCAACACTTTCTTCTCATCCACATTGGCTTCCTCATTTGCCGTTTCTGGCGCCGACCATCTCTTCGATTCTTCTGCTTCCTCACGAGCCTTCAACAGAATCGACGTTTGATTCAGAAGGGCGTTTTGGTCTTCCCCAGTCATCTGATTGGATGGGGATATCAGTTGCAGCCAAGTCTGTCCATTTGAGTCAATCAGAACCCATCGAGACGTCAGACACGCAGACAGTTGAGATGTCGAGTTGATCCGAGCAGCGTTCTGAAGACCACACACAATCGACTGCATCATCGCTTTCTTGTTCACTTCTTGTTCCGTCGTGTGCAGTCTGTCGTACAGAGTTTCGTATTTTTGAAGTGTTGTCGTCTCAGCAACTCCTTCACCAGTTCCAACCACTGGAATCCCCAATTTGCTCACATCTGCATTGTTCCCTCCGCGACTCGCATGCCCTTCTTTCGTCGGCGGGCCGAACGATTGATCCATTCCTGTCACAAGCTCCCCAATCGGTTGTGTGGATCCATCTCCAGCGATCGTGCCGAATCCATCCTCATCAATCTTCACTTCAATTTGCTCCTCCATTTCAGACAGTGGTTGTGGTTTCTCATCTCCTCCCTTCTTCTGCTTGCGACGAATGCAGACAATGAGGATCGCGACGAGGACGAGGAGGAGCACAGAAACAACGACCACCAAAGGAATCCACCATTTCATGTTGTCTTTCATCGCTTGAGCGAAACGATCAGAACTGTTCAGTTGGATCAGAATCGTCTCCACAGTTTTCAGCGAATCTCCAAACACAAGGCGGCCTCGCCATTCCAGAGACTTCGAGAAAGTGGGCAACGACGATTCGGAAAGTGAGAGAACGATCACTTTCTCGGAGAACGAAGTCGTCGAGTTCAGATTCAGTTCGAAGGAGCGTGACCGTCCCACTGTTCCATCTTTTGATATCTCAAATACTTCCAATGTCAGGCCACAAGGAACAAGTGCCGTTCCGACGATTGTGACCACGAATGTTTCTGTTTTCTTTGTGTACGTCGACTTTGACTCATCGGTGCTGAGTGTTGGAGCGAAAAACGCTGTTTTGACATCCACACCGTCTCCCGACAGAGTACAGTCATTGCGAGAGAACCATCCCATCTTGTCCCCAACTCCATCGCCTCCACTCAGACTCCCAATTTCGATGTGCCCGCCATTCGAGCAATGGATGTTTCGACGGAGTGATGCAAAAGATGACAGATTCGGTGAATTGTCATGAAACGAACTTGTTTCCACTTTCAAAGACCCTGCTTTCATGTTCACTGCTCCAAAAGAGAGGTGGTTCAGTTTGGTGTCGGAGATCGAAGTGGTGCAGTTGTCCAGCTGAAGAATCCCACTCGTCCATGAGCAGATCTCTTCTGATAACTCGTCGTTCGATGAAGGTGTTGATTGTGGTCCAACAAATGACCCTTCTTTCAGCGTCAAGGACGATTTCTGAGCTGAGAGGAGCACGAACGAAGATGAGAGCGAATCAATCAGAATGTCAACATCTCGAATCTCCAGTGTCGATGACGACACAACAATCATCCCAGATTCCGCTTCCTCACAAGCAGATGAAGGAATTCGAAGTGTTGGTTCAACATTTCCCAAATTCGACAGAAGAGCAACCATCCCATTCTCAATCCGAATCTGTGATCCAAGTGTCGCTGAGTGAACAATCCCAATTGTTGGCATCGAAATTCCAATCTCAGAAACAATCTCCCAAGCAACTTCCACAGACGAGCAGGGACGAGTTGATTCTCCACAGAACCGACTCGTCTCTCCTGTCCGCCCATCCACATACAGAACAAGTGGATCTGGTTTCTTTGGTGTTGTGAAGGTCAGTGTGCCATTCAACAAAACGCTCAAATCTGGATTTGTGGAGACGATTGATTCGACCGTGAAGGGAGTGTCAAATGTGAGGCTGCTTGTCAATCCAAGAGCGATTGCCTTCGAGACAGCTGATGTGGCAGACTGTGCAGTGATAACAAATGAGAAACCAGACGTGAGTGTCACTGTCATGTCCCCCTTGAGGTGCGATCCTTCAAACATAACGACGAGGGATGTGTGGATTGAGTTGGGTGCAATCGAGACGTTGTCAAATAAGAGCGGCTTCGGGATTTCGAAGACGAGCTGTGATGGAATTGACACATCCATCGTCGAACTCGACATCGAAGCAATTGCGTAGCGATGACCATACATCAGCGCAGAGTCCCAGCTCACAGAGTGTGTCATCACTCCTTCTGTCGAATCGCATGACGAGAAAGAGATCGACAACGGGATCGGCACTTTCGCTTCATCTTCAACATCGAACACTGAAACTTCGAAAGTGTCGGCAACAATTCGGGCAACATTCACAACAATCCTCACGGAATCAAGCGAAGTGCCTGTCAGAGAAATTGCTCCCAATCCAATCAAAGTTGGTCCGAGTGGAGTTGTCATCGTCACTCCAGAGCATAACAGATGATCAGGAGTTCCAGAAGACGAGTCAATTAGCGATGTCAGCGTGTATGTCTTGTTGAACTCGAACGCGCTTGTCGTCGAAACCACAATCCAGTCCGATCTCCGTTCGGACGATTCTGACAACGAAATGTCAAATGTTCCAGCACTTTCAGAGAACGACGCCGTGAAAGACCCTGTCGCTGGCAGATGTGATCCTGACAACACAACACGGAACGAATTGTGCGTGTCGGTGTTCAATTCCGGGATCATCGAGCTGACGACTGGTGGTTGAGGAACAGTGATTGAGATGCCATCGTTCACGAAGAACGCACTCCCATCCAATCCACACAGTGTGTATGTCTCCCCATACTTCAGAACAGTCGTGCTTTCTGAGAAGCCAACCAGAAAGGTGGCCTTCCACTTCTCATCTAAACCATAAGCGATCGCTGTCTCTGACGTCCACTTCGAATTTCCTCTCCCAACTCCAATCCTTCCCATCCCATCCTTCAATTCTCGGCCTGACAAAGAAACGATCATCCTCGTCTTCTCTCCATCCAGCGCATACGACACCCCTTCAATTCGGCTTGGCTCGTCTGCAATCATGATTGTTTGGTCTTCATACGGATGCGGTGATGCTTCCCCTTTCGTCCTGAATCCACTCACTGAGTATGTCATCCCATATTCCAGCTCAACTGGTTCAGACAGCGAATACAGAATCGCAGATCCTTCCCATTCAGACGATGTCGTGTTGAATGTCATTTTAATCATTGTCTTTGAGTTTCCTGAATCATTCAGCTCAATCTCGTATTTCTTCGTCGTCTCCAAAACTTGGCCTGTCATCCGAAACAAAGCAGTTTTGATCGCTTCATCGTATTCGTATTCCATCGTCATGAGACGAGGTGGCTCAGGAATGGTTGTGAAGCTTAGATCAGAGTCAAATTTGACTTCAGCTCCATCCTTCGTCACTCCCACCACTTCATATCGAGTGTTGTATGACATGTTCACGTTCGTTGGTGTTTCATGGTCAAACAGGACTCCTCGGAGTTGTCCTTCTGACGTACTGAAGAAAACTTCTTTCGTCACTGTCTCCGTTCCATTCCCCGAAAAGGTCACGTCGTAAGTTCCTTTCAGATTCCGTCCTTCCAACCTGATGCTGACTGTCTTCTGCTTGTTGTCATACTCCGGCTCGTCAAGTGTTGTGAGATGAGGAAGAGGGAGAAGACCGAACTTGATCTGACAAGGAACAACAATTTTCTGGCTCGGTTGAGTGTTGGATTGAAGACTGACAATTGGAAATGGCTCTCCAACTTCGAACTTGAGCGAGTCTTCAGTCAGACGGACTGTCAAGATTTCAGATGTCGTCTGTTGCGGGAGAAATGTAAAGCTGAGAACGGTGCTGTCTGAGAGAGTGACAGAGAGGACGCCTGACGGGATCCCAAGTCCAGAGATGGTGATCAACGCATTCTTCTTGCTTTTGTCCAGAAGACAATCGGCTGAGAGAATGACGCTTCCGACAAACGACGATTTGATCACTTTGTAAGCGGTGAGGGGAGTTTGAACGAGGCCATTCTCACCAAGTGAAACAGAACACTTGCTTTCGATTGAATTGTCGAGTGAGAAAGAGAGTACCCGTCCAATGTTTGGTGCCTGAGCGCTTGTTGGATATCTTGATCCACCAGAATTGTCGAGCAGCACCAGAACTGTTCCTGTGATGGCCCTGCTCATCTTCAGAGTGAATTCAGCAGTGTCTGAATCAATTTCTGCTCCCACACACGAAATATGTGTGACACTTGTTGGATTCGGGAGAAAATCATCTTTGCCTTCTTGATCATGATACACTCGCAGTCGAGGAGAAGCAGATGTCGACGAACACCCAACCATCGTCTCTGATGTGACCTGTGTACTCCACCCGACAACCATGATGTCGTTGCCCGGTTTGACAGGTGCTTTGTTTCCATGGAAACGAAGAAAATTGAGTTGGATCGTGATAAATTGGACGATGTAACACGCGCACGTAACTCGAAATCGGCACGAAACCCGAAATTGTCAACACCTTCTTAACCCATACTTCATATTTCTCCGAACCCATATTTTTTTGGGTCCCACTTTTTTTATGGGTCATCATCTCGGCCCCATAAATCACTTGAGGTAGAAATCGAACCTCCAAAATAGGATCCCTTGTTCAGGGTGCCTATTTAAGAGCCTTTTTTGGCCCAGTTTTTGGTCCCCAAAAATAATGGTCCTTAACATTTAAGCTTAGGGCATAAATCCTTCGCGGTCATATTTCTCCACACCCATTCAAGATTTTTCTTTCTCGTTTGATTTATGGTGGTTTGGGATTGTTTTCTCTCGAAATGACAATTTTTTGAAAAATGAAAAATCCTGGGGGGAGCTGGACGAAAAAAATGGGGAAAAAACTGATTTCCCTGTATGTTAAGCTTAAGAGCTCGAAAACTTGTTTTGATCATATCTCCACAACCAGACATAGTTCCGACATGAAGTTTTCACCAATATGGATGTTTTGTTGGATATTAATTTTTTCTGAAAATTTTGAGAATTTTCGATGACCTCCTATTTCGGCCTTTTTGGACATGTTCAGTAAAATCGAGATCTCACATTCCATCTGAGAGGAAGTTCTTCTTCAGATTCAGTTGATTTGACACAGTCATGACTCCAAATCACCTAAATTCATCATTTTGTTGTTCACAGTGATGATAATTGGAAAAACGACAATACTTTTTGAATTCTGCTGAAAATATCGGAAAAGGCCGAAATAGGAGGTCATCGAAAATTCTCAAAATTTTCAGAAAAAATTAATATCCAACAAAACATCCATATTGGTGAAAACTTCATGTCGGAACTATGTCTGGTTGTGGAGATATGATCAAAACAAGTTTTCGAGCTCTTAAGCTTAACATACAGGGAAATCAGTTTTTTCCCCATTTTTTTCGTCCAGCTCCCCCCAGGATTTTTCATTTTTCAAAAAATTGTCATTTCGAGAGAAAACAATCCCAAACCACCATAAATCAAACGAGAAAGAAAAATCTTGAATGGGTGTGGAGAAATATGACCGCGAAGGATTTATGCCCTAAGCTTAAATGTTAAGGACCATTATTTTTGGGGACCAAAAACTGGGCCAAAAAAGGCTCTTAAATAGGCACCCTGAACAAGGGATCCTATTTTGGAGGTTCGATTTCTACCTCAAGTGATTTATGGGGCCGAGATGATGACCCATAAAAAAAGTGGGACCCAAAAAAATATGGGTTCGGAGAAATATGAAGTATGGGTTAAGAAGGTGTTGACAATTTCGGGTTTCGTGCCGATTTCGGGTTACGTGCGCGTGTTATAGAGCGCCGCCACAGGAAATATGTTCTGGGTCGGGATCAGTTGTTCTGCAGTTCTCGAAATGACAATTTGTGATCGATGAGGATGTCGACGCAGCGTCCCATATGTCCGAACATATGCAGCCTCCATGTGTCATTGATTGGGAGTCTATGAAAATACAGTTGATCAAGACCTGCGATGAGCAATAGAGACGAAGTGACCCACCAGAATCTGCACTGCAGCCAACGAACGATGACGACATTGCAATGAAAGGGACTCCCGTTAATGATTGGAAGAAAATGGCCCCACCAGATGAATATTGAGGGGCGCCCCTACACGTCTTGAACGAACACTCCTCGACGATGAGTGAGCCTGTCTTTTGGACATGGAGTGCAGGGTAACCTTCTGTTGAGGAGCAATCTTTGAATGTGCACAGTTTGACGAAGACTGCTGGTTCAGTGGGGCCTTGATGGGTTGTGTAGTGTTGGCTGAGATGGGTGGGAGTGTTGGTCAAGCACGACGAGAACGATGAGTTCAGACTCAGAAGACTTCCCATCACATTCGCATTCACGTCCACACACGCTGTTCCATAAAGATGGTTCGTGCTCAAATGAACTCGGCTGCTCGTCACACGCTGAGTCAGCTCCATCCTCTCTGCTTCGTCGTCAATCAAGGCTGATGGATTGCTCGTCGTGTTCACAATCTGGCTCTTCGACAGCAGTGTAGACACCTTCCGAGGCAGGACTGCTTGTTCCCCACCTCGTTCTGTCGAGTGCTTCCTGCTTCCAAAACCGATCAGAGGGCCGGTCCCAAATGTCAGGCATGAATCTCCGATCGAAAGTTCGGACGCTGCTACTGTCATTTCTTTCCCAACTTGGATTTCTTGATAGGTTATCAATGGTTCTCCATTGTGGAAATATTGTTGCGACTTGCGAGAGATTTCGGTAAGAGGCGCCAGGGAGACGAGGGACGACGAAATGTGACGACATTTCGAGACATGCAGAGAACTCCCACTATATTGTGGTTGTCCATCAAACACTCCTCCCAGCATCACAAACGGAGAGTTTGCCCCGTTGGAGTGAATCTCACTGTTTGAAACTGTCAAAGACGACGACGAGACAGTCGCTACTCGTGCTTCCGAGTCTTCGCACATCAAAGATAAGCATGCCATGCAAACAGTGGAGTTATGGATTTTGAAGAGTGTGGACAGTGTTGGAGTGTTTGAGCCATGACATTCGGGATTATTTGAGGAGTTGTTCCTATCCGTTGAGGATGGTTTCGAAAACTGGATTTGAGTGTTGATCCCTTCAATATTCAGCATGACAGAGTTGACAGAGGAATCATGGGAAGAGAAAATGCCCTTTGGGAGACGAATAACTTCAATGGTGTTCGAATTTTGTTGATAGGAAGTTCTTGAGAACTCATCCAGAAGAGCGTTCAATGACTGGTGATGTCCTTCTTGCGTTGCATGCGTCAGCACGATTGTGATGATGTGGAAAAGCAGATATGTTAGCGAAACCATGGGGAAGTGTGGCTTACGAGTTGAGATACCAAAGTATGGAGAGATCAGACAGCAGTAAAGAAGTAAGATGGATAGGAAAGCAGACTTGAAAACGTCGTGTTGAGATGGATTTTCGAGCAGTTCTTTCGAGACTTCACCTGATCATGTTGATTCACAAGTCCTTTCAACCAGGCGCCCTCTGAAACATTGAAAATGCGAGAAGTCTATTTGAAGTGAGACTGACGGTTTGATAATGCGAGAATAAGAACTGGTGAAATTGTGATGTTGGTATCGTGTGTTTCCAGTGTGATTACAGAAATATCGGATCCTCTCGGACAATGATTTCCGTTGTTCCTCCTGTCAGTGTTGGTTCCGGCAGCGTTTCAACTGATTCAATCGAAAATGATTCACCACTTCGACATTGAGAAATTGTGAATCGGAAGGGGACTGGAATGTTGGATAAGAAAGTGGGTTGTGTCTGTCCATCCTGACTCAGCCGAAGTGTCCTCTTTCCATCTCGACCATCCGCCTCCAACACCACTCGCTGTCCTTCCCACCCAACTGCACACGCTGATCCTTTCTTAAAGTTGAGACCGGACTGGTCACACGATCTGCCATAGTTTGGTTTCACATTCCATCCCACTCCTTTAACTGATAGTTACCAAATCAAGCCGGACTTGTTCATCAAGTCGTACCAAGGCTAGAGAAGAACTATCGAATCACATACGTGATGAAACAGATATCAAACCACACATTTTTCACTTCTACGCAAAGTTATCCATCGATCAATCCATTCATTTTTTTTTCCACCTCTTATGTCTCTTTGTGAATAAACTGAGATTGAAGCCAACTATAAAATCTTGAAATGTTACACTGGGAAAGGGATCAACCAGAAGATAGTTTAAAAAACAAGATAGCCAAAGACAGAAATTGACGTCAAAATACCAGTTAAGATGAGATAAATTTCAGAAGGGTTGAAACAGGGTGTGAAATTACCGTCTATGGATTCGGAGAGGAGTGTGCATGTTGGGGTGGGGGAGTTGAGTGACATTTTGATCAAGTGACCAACGATTTTCCCGCTGTGCTCTCCGCCGCAGAGATCGAACGTGTTGTCCGTGGTTAGAGGTGGAATAGTAGCAGAATCTGGATTCAAGGGCGACAAGATCGAGTCCTTCCACAGAGCCTCCAGATCCGAAGCACAAGGAAGTCGACGTTTTGCACGTCCATCCTACGAAGTCTCGATGGAGTGGATGAAAAAGGTGAGGGTGTGCGGTGGATTGACGTCGGAACCATGTCGGGAGGGGTTGGATCAGAGACATGAAGAGGTTTGAAAGATGGGTTGTGAACTGATGATTGGAAGCAACTTGTTCCGTATTGATGGACCAGCTAGAAATCAAGATTGGATCAAAAAAGTTTAAAATATGAGAGAAATGGATGAGAAACGGCATATTCAAGGTAAAAGCTTCACAGAGGAGAACATGGAAGGAGAGCTGAATTTCAGACATACAAAGACACATCTGTTGAATTAGCGGGGAGGGAGGTCTTGAAACTCAATGTTGATGCGCCAAACAAACTCTGAGATTGTCGATGTTTGTGCATTCAGCATTTGATTTGAAAATGAACCCATTGATCCAAATAAATCATCAAAAAAGTCACATCATACCAATAACTCGAGTAATGAAATGAAAAAAATATAAATTAGCAAGAAATCGTTGTTGTACGGCCTGATGAACATGTACGGCCTGATGAGGGGACTATGACATGATTAAATCCCATATTTCCGCCGCACCTTTCGTCTGTGAAGACTCGATAATGCCAATTGATGTCCAATCTGTGATTTATCCGATTGTGAAAGTGAATCGAGCAACCACTTTCCCAAACGAGAACGAGAGAAGAGTGTGATTTGGTCCTCCGTTTGGGACTGACTATAGTTCATCAGCGTTTTCAACTATAGTTCATCAGAGACCCATATCATGGCAACGAGGGATCCGGCCGGCAATCAAATGTCGACTCCAACCAAATCGAATCAAAGAAAAATAAAGAAATTGACCGGGCAGTGATTGTAGAAAGTGCAGTGACAGTCTCAACAGACTCAGCTCCATCTTCGATCGTAATGTTCTGCGACTCGTCATAGTCTGACTCGTCTCAGCTGTATGGGACGTTAGCTTGGCCGTGCAGCTCGATGGACTCGGTGTGGTCATCAAGGATGGATTAATCACGATTTCTCCGAGGGGAAGTGGAGAGGTGTCAGAATGTGGAGAGAAGGATGAATGCTGTTCGTCGGTGAGTGTTGGACTGAAGACAGGATTGAACCAGAAGCAGGTCGACGAGAAGATCATTCTGTCGATCGTACACTCATCGTACTTCGGGAGCAGAATGTGGGTGGGATCAGAAGATGTGGAGGTTGAGGGCAAGAAACGAAAGCGAAGTAGACTGGAAGTGGAGGATCGAGATGCGTGAGATGTCGATCAGCCTGCCATCAGCGTCAACCGGAGGAGGAACGATGTGGATGGTGTGGGGAAGAGGAGAGGTGGGATCAGAAGGCTGTGATGGGGTCGGTGTGTGCCCTTAGCGGACGACTCTCTCTGAATGGAGTGATGATGAACTGCATATGGATGAGCGAAGGAGTGCCGCTCGTTTTGGGGGAGAGTGGATCGGAACGACTTCTTCCAGTTCTCCTCTCATCTCCTTCTCGTCGACATCTCCCGACAACTGCTTCGCGATCCAAGGTATCTCACCGACAAACACAACGACAGTGCAAGCAAGTACTTCCTCGCCTTCGATGCCACTTCTTTCGGTTGTGTCGGCTCCGCGCTCGATGGAGCTGGCACATTGCGAGTTGAAAGATTGTGGCTCACTCTCGTCGACTGGAACCCCAATGAACTCGATTGTGCACGTGGTGTCGAACTGCTTCTTCATAGCATGTTTCCCTTCGTCTTCCTCATCATCGTCGTCGACTGCTCCTCGAGGTTGGCATCCAAGGTGGATCAGTGCTCTTCTTTGGGTGGCATTTTTTCATCATGAACGAAAAGAAGTAGATTCGACTCGCTCCCAACAGATTATGGGTCTCTGATGAACTATAGTTGAAAACGCTGATGAACTATAGTCAGTCCCCTCCGTTTTGAGTGAAAATAGAGCCAGAAATCGACCAGCTCGTCAAATCGAACATTGTAATGGCTGCTGCTCCAATTGTTCTATGTCCTGCTTTTTGGATGAGGTTTGCTTTATCTTGGAACCTAAATTCATCCAGTCGCTCCTTTATGACACATTCTTTGATGCGTTGCGTGTACTTCTCGAATTGCTCGTCTGCTCTCCTTTTCTCCTCGCTTCGTTCTCTTTCGCGTTGAGCTTCATGTTTCTTGTACTCCTCTTCAATCTGTCGCATTCGTTCCTCCATTTCTGTCTTCGCCTGCCCAATGTCAATCCCAATCACTCCCACTTCCTTGGCTGTCCCTCTCAACCCATCCGGGAAGTGCACTGCAAGCATCCCCCCTGCTCGTCCTATCCCCAACACCCACCTCGATTCCCCGTCTCCCTTCCTTCCACACACGCTCAGCAGAGTGTTCTCTATCAAGTTCAACGCGGCTTGACTCCGCGACGACACACTCCACTTGCCTCCGATCCACTCCATTCCCTTCTTCGCTCTCAACGAGGCAGTGGCTCCTTTCAGTCCAACACAGACTGATTCCAACAACCCCAACAACTCAACCACTTCTGCTTCGGATCTGTATTCCTCCACCCATCCACACACTCTCTCCACAACTCCCCCATTCAGCACGCATTCCATGTCGCCCACATTCATCCTCACCACACACATGACACTGCTCACAAAGAAAGTGAGAAGAACGAGAAACATACCAAATAGCTTTTGTTGCTGCCACAGCTAGTGTTTCATCTGAGTTCTGTACAACACAAAGAAGAGAGAAGGATGATGAGAGGGAAAAAGAGCTGACATGTGCCAGGGCGAGGAGTGACTGGAGAATATCATTTGCTTTCGTACGATCCGGTTCGGAAACACAAGTTACAATCAAAGCAAGCACACTCGATGCCATGGCCTGCTCCACAAACCGAAAGAAGGGGATGGAAGTGAGTGAAGAGATGTACAATGAGAGAGAGAGACATACGAATAGGAGTGAGCTACATTTGCTCCCCATCGTTGAAATAAGCTCAGACACCAATCCGACACGCAATCCCGTTTCACTCACGTGTTTCAAAGTGGCTTCGTTCTCAGCTGCATAATTGACGAATATGAGAACAATAAATGAGAAAAAGTGACCAGATTCAACAGACAATGAAACAAATAACAATTTGTGGTATTTCATACCGTCTTGAATGTGGTTTTGTACTTGTTTCAGAATCCGAACTTTGACCTTTTCTGTTCCACTTCTGTATTCATGTAGGAATTGCACGAACAAGCTCCTCGAGAAGTAGATCAAACCACAAACAATTACATAGGGATTGGAATTTATGACAAAGTCACAAATATGATTGGAACTGGCTCAGACGGTTACCGTGGCTCCATTTCTGGCGAAGACAGCGTCTTTGAGTGACGAAAGGAAAAGAAAGTCAATAAGAAATGAAGAATCGTCAATTGTATGCTGGACACGCCAAAATCAAATGCTATTCCACTCAAGCGGGATTGACTCTCTTCTTCGCCTTCCCTTTCGCTTTCGCCTGCTTCTTCTTCTGCGGCTGAGTCTTCACTTTCGTCGGCTGCTTGTTCGCCTTCCTCTGTCCTCCTCCCTTCTTTCCCTTCTTCTTTACCCATCCCGTCCTTCCGCACATCGCGATCGGCTTGCTGAATCCCATCGTCAATGTCACCAGGAATCCCCCAAACCAAAACAGCGACGCATCGAACGCAATCTCCCCGAAAATGACATTTAAGAAGTTGTACAAAAGCGGACTGACGTCGTCGAAGGAGAGAAGGGGCTCGAGGGTGGTGGATCGGAAGGTTGTGAAGCTGTCGTTGGCTGTTTGGGCATTGGTGTTGATGGAGTCCTGGGGAGGGAGGGGGGGAAGGGGATGAGGGGGAAGGTGAGGAGGGAGGGAAATAATCAAAAATTAATAATATGGATTGGATAAGACCCATCACAAATTGATCAGATCAACAAACCAGAATTGTACTCCCGAACGTCCCAGTCGCCAAATAATTCGATGGATCAATCGAGCTTTCAAGCAATCCTTGGAACCCTGCCTCCATTTTATCGAAGAAAGTGGTGTACACAGGATTGGGATCAGCCGTTGAATTCCGCCGGAGATAGTAATCCCCCAGCTCCCCTCCGTTCAGACAGACAAAAGGAAGGAATTCGTGCTCACTGGGTGGAGTGATGACGTTGGGCGAGGACAGATAAGGATGAGAATAAGTGACTTGACGCGGAGATTCTGGGAGGCTTCTAAAGACGGAATTCGCAGTGGTATATCGATATTTTCCCTTCGACGCCTTTCCATTGCTGTGAGAGGCGGCAGTGTAGCCACAGACTGTCTGGCGGAGGTGTTCATACATCGTGTCATCGATGTCTACAGCGAGCGGGATCCGAACCACATAATCTAAAACTGGCTCGATTTTCTTGAGATCCTCTGCCTTATAGATGTCTTTATGCACATCCATCAAGATTAGAGACAGAAGCATGAGCACAAGCGTCAGAATCCCGAAGACAATAGAGAACACGTTTTGAATGCAGAGCATGCAGCAGATAGTCCCATCCTTCGCACAGCACGGCATGCAGCAAAAGAGTGACAAGACAATGACAACAGCAAACACTGCAGCCACAGCGACGAGAATGTTCCACGCGACGTTTCCAGCCACTTCGTAGAGCGACTTGAAGTCCGAGATGAACTCGTCAAGTCCGTTCATGTATCGGCTAGCTCGTGCCAGTGTGTGTCCTGTGGTGTGGAACAAGTCATCGGTGTCCATTGTGGCTTGATCAAGTTTTTCTGTTCCGTCCATCAGATCGTGGAATTCGTTGAGGATCGCTGCTGTATTGTCAGTGCTGGCATCAACTGCCTCTGCTAAATTGGCGAGAGAATCCATATTTGACCATTTCGCGGCAGTTGTCCACCAATCTTTAATGACCGTCAATTGATCTTTCAAATCGTTTTGTGTCACTGTCTGGGCATTCCTTGACCTGAAGGAACGCCCTGCATTCCGAAGCAAGGAAGATGGATTGTCCAGTGGATCCTCCATCCAAGCTCGTCGATTGAGGATATCGCAGTTACTCCCGTCATATGCAGTCACCTTGTTCAACATGTCTTCAAACTTGATGATTTCGTCCATATACGCATTCACTTCAGCAACAACGTCGTTTAATGTAGCGGTTATCGTGGTTGGATCTGGCAGATTATCCCGAATATTCACCAGATCATCGACAATATCGTCAATTGTCGTGGTGGCTGTTCGTGTTTTGTTATACACAACAGAATACACAGCGTTTATAGAAGCCGGGACAGAAGCTTTGAATGTGGTCAGATCTGCATCGGTAAGTTGATCCTTAAAACCCCAAAGTGAGGATTTTAATTGGGTCATGTTGGATGAGAGGCGACCGACTAGTTCTCTGGAGGTGTTGCAGACTCCTGAGAGTGTGGAGAACTTTTCGTCAGCATCCTGTGGGAAGCGGAGAGATAGAGAGAGGAGAATGAGAAGAAAAGGACAAAGATAGAAGGCAATCAGACAATGGGAGGCGTGAATCATACATCATAGAATGATTTGATGGAATTTTCCATCGCAGTTTGGTTGGGTGCAGTGAGACCATAATCGGGATTCCGTTGCTGATTTCTGTCACTAAAGTTTCAAGGAGGGTGATATTTGAAGATAACAAGGTGATTGCAGACTAATTCTGAGCTTTTCTTGCCAGCGTGTGAAGTTGGGCCAGATCACTTTGGAGTTTTTCCAATTTGCCTTCGTCCTGGATAACATCGCCAATTCCAGCTGTCACAGCGAGGATATCCGAGCCAACTGTCAAAAAATGTTTAAAATGGTTGAGAAGCAGACCATCAAGAAGATCACCAAAATCATCGATTGCGTCGAAAAAGTAAGAAACAACAGTGTTCACCTGATCAAAGACTTCTTTGATATTCTTATTGAGATTGAGCGAGGAGACCATAATTAAGGCGAGTCCGAATCTGAGAAAACGATTACTTAAATAGGGGGATGGCATACATTGCTACAACGTGAAATATGAGGTAACAAACACGACAGCCTTTGCGAGCACATGCTCTGTTTGGGTCTCGGCACGGTAAACAGTGTTCTGGAGCCTCGTTGTCAGCAGACGCACATTGTCGGACACACCACCAAATCGACATGAAGAAATCCCATAAAAAGAAGAGGGATGTGATAATTAATGGGGGAATAATGGTCTAAGGATAATATAGGAATCATGTTAGACGAAATATGAACAGACAATAGCGTATTTTCCTATTCCTTCTAAAACAGGCCCAGATCCAGCGTCGTTGTGGATAAGAAACTCCACTGCAACATCTGTAAATGAGGTGATGTCATATTCGGTTGATGTGGAATTGGTAAAGTTGTGCTTCTGTTTGACACGTGGAAAGAGATTCATAACAGAAGAGAAAAATGTTCCGAGGTAAGAACTGAATGAACTGAATTTCGGAACTGACGATGATGAAGAAAAAAGAATCAAACCAGAATCTGGGAGGGTTGTTGCACCCATCACGGTTGTGATGTGCAATATCCAGATGAGACACATTTTCCTACCCATACTCTGATTTTATAGTGTCGATCCGAGTGAACATTTTGTGGCGGAGGAGACTAAAAAGCCACATATCACTCCTTCCATGGCTTCTCTGAAAGAATTCTTCAACAAGAGCTCCCACGAATTCTCTCTTCTGCCATTCTCAGACAGTGTGCCATCCCGAGTAATTCCTTCATGAATCATACATTCTCATTATAGCCACCAAGACCCTCCTTGGAAAGTACTACTCCCGTCTCATTCGTTCGACTTTCTCACCGAAACGTGTGTTCTTCTTCTTGTTGATCATCAATCCACTCACAGATACACCTAGCAAAATCACGAATATTATAGAATGGTTCTTTTCAACGTATCCACCCATTTATATGTGATATCTCATTTTTTAGACTCTCTGAGGATTACATAGCTGAGAATTCTGTCCCAGAATTCCCAACACCACATTTCATTTCTCCAGGTATGTTTGTTTATCTTTTCCACTCTCCAAGATCAAATAGTTGTTTTGAATCATTCACTGCCAACATATGTGTATATATCATTTTCACAGCCTTTATTTTACGCTTCACAATCCATCCAACACTCAACTCTCAATGTGGCGTCGAGCACCCAGCAAACGCTCTTCCCCACAACCTCCTCTTCATTCACTGACCATTCTTTAATCCGTCGCACCCAACATCTCCAGCTCCTTCGAGCGAATTCATTTTATCTTTTTGATGAAGTCCTGGACATGGCCACTCCCATAAAGCAGCTTGACCGGGGAGCACAAGCTCGTACAGAAATTGACATTCCCCTCGCTTCCCCTAAATCATCACTCAGAAACGAGAAACCTGAACGCTTAATCTTGTTCGATTCTCATTTCGGATATGACATGGAAAGCTTAGCAAAAGCTCAACTTGTTACTGGCACAGATATCCTTCCGCCATTGGATCCACCATTGGAACGGCGCCCTTCAGCTGTCGTTCTCGACACGACCAAGACACAACTCACTTTTCTTGATTTTCCGAAGAATAAAAGCTCTAACAAGGGTCGATACCCAGAAGATTCGATATCATCGACATTTTCTGCTTATCTCAGCCTTAACTTTGCTGAATTGTCAACACGATGTCAGGAGCGTGTCAAAACAATCACATCACACAAATATGAATATGAACAGCAACCAGCCACTTTCTCCAATATTTCAACCCCCATCCTCACAACTCCCTCATTTCCAGCTCTCCTCCACGCTTCTACACCTCAACACACTCCATCAACCATTTCTCGCACCAAACCATCCCAACAATCAAGAAATCTTAGTATTTTTGATCAATTTCTTTCAAATGTGGTGGATGAGGCTATGCAGTCCACACTTTCACGTTCTGTTAACCTCGCCAACGCTGCCACGACGATCAAATCAACGCACACCTCTAATTCTACACTTAGCCCTGATACCCTCTTCCGATCCTCAGAATCACTCCTACAATCCTCTCCTGCACACTTTGAAGCCGTCCAGACATCATATTTGATCTCACCGGCCGTCCACAACTCCATGTTGGTTTTCATGAATTGGAAAAAACTGATGAATGGGGCGCTTAGCACTTTTAAACAGCTCTCACACCTTCCTGATTCTTCCCCGCCGCCACACACATCACACTTGGACTCCGATCGACGAAATTTGTCGATGCGATCGTACGATCAATTTCAGATCCCGTCGACACCATTATCTCTCTTCTCGGAGCAAAGAGGCTCTCCACCGATGCCGACGGACACTTTCGTGCAATTATCGTCTCCGCCCATCTCTTCACACGTTCCATTTCGCCTCAAACGTCAGGCCACACAAAACTCGATGCATTCACACATCCGAACGATGATCTATCAACCAAAAACCACTCTCAGTGTCCCCCCTACGCCTCATCATTACACTCCTGCTATTGAACCCATTACATATCGGCCAGAACCGATGAATCGGAAGCACAGATTGTGGCGTCAGATCTTCTCCAGTTCTATCGCCCCAACATTCCCAGAATTTACCCCACACCAGTCTGAGAGTGTGTACCCCCTTCCACATGCTTCTCCAACACACGTGGCCCTCGGGTTCGAGACTATTCCTGAGCGGAGTCAGGGGGCATCGTCTCCATCGTCGCCGCCTCGTCCTCCAACCAAGCGCCAGTCCGATGTGCTCAATGTTACCAATTTCCCGGCATTAACATTCTCAGCAGTGACACATTTCTTCATCTCTCGTCAATCTCGTTCTCTTTGTCACTCCTCGATCGTTGAACCGTACTTTGTATCATTCCAAACTTTCGATCTCATGATGGCGTTTGATTCGGCCGAACACATCTCTGGTCTCTCCACAAGTGGTTTTGAACGAGAATATCGCCTTTTTCTCGATTCCAGAGCAAAGAGTCGAATCGAACAAGCAAACGAGCTAATCCAACGAATATCCCGCTCTCCAAGCAACATCTCGTATGCTGACTACATCAAAATGACTGTTGCGACCCAGTTTTTCCCCGAGCTCTGCGGAATTCTCCCTTTTATCACTTTTGGAGATTTAGGCTGGGCCGCAAAGGGGAATTTTGAGGATTTCATCTCTATGTTCAAGAAAGCCACAGAAGTAACTGACAGCGAGACAGATCGAACTGGCTTCACATTTATGGACAAAAAAGATCCCAAACACGCCTTCGCTTTGATGACACAGCTCACCAAACAGCCGATCATGCCGTCCATTCCTGTCTTCGCTCGTCTGATCACCAAAAACTCCAAAAAACTGCGTTCGATTCTCGCCATCTCCGTCTTTTCTTCCATTCCAGTTCCCATTCGCACGCACCACGACATCTTCACTCGTCCTTTCCCTCGGACACTCCGAACAACGTCAACTTTCGGGATCACGTGTCGTTCGTTTGACATGATCATTTCTCTTCTCACCTTCCTTTCAAACGACATCAGCAGAATCCAATTTCGACTCACTTCCACCTGGCAACAGAAAGGCGACGATGCAGCGCTTGGAGATCAGATCATTTCAGCCATCGCTGTTCTGCGAGATGTTCTGTGGGTGTTGGACATCGTTGGGTCGATTCTGAGCTCGAGTGTTGGTTCATCCGACCTCAAAATGATCCATTCCATCCGAATCTTCGAGAGATCCGTTCTGAAATTGTCAGTTCTGATCCATCTCGTCTTCTCCGACGTTCTTTTCTGGTCCTTCTTTCGAACTTATCTTCTCAACGATTACCGAGTCAACACTCAAACCCTCCCAACCCAACCCGATCGCCCACTTCCCGCCAATCGTCGTAACTTGCCTGGAATGGAGCTTTACCACCAATCCAACTCCGTCCCCTATTTCCAGCCGAACTCCCTCCCGTCAAGCCAGTCCACATCTGCACACTTTCTGTGCAACACGCTGTTCCTTCCTGTGTTCAATTTCAGTCAAAATCAAAGATTGGATGATTTTGTGCCTGTTGTGTCGCTCCATCCTCCACACTGGACGATTTTCGTCACAGAAACTGTTGTTTGCTCGACAGTTCTGAGCTTCTTCAAGTTGATTTGTGGATGGGAAGTGGGGAAGACGAGCGAAGGGAAGGAGGACGGAAGGAATGATGGTTTTGCATGGAAGAGAAGACAGAAGGCGTTCATTGGGGCTGGCTTGATGGGTTATTTGAGATTGACTCCGTACGGACCGTGGGTTCGTGGTCGTCCCCAACCTGACGAACACACCAACACGTCATTCAATCCTTCCAACCCACTCCAATCTCCATCTCCCACTCTCTCTTCCACAATCCCCTTCCTTCCCGTCACATCAGCATCCTCCCTCGCCTCTTTTGTCAATTCCCACCAATTCATTTCCTCCGCCCACAAAGTCAATTTCTACGGAACACTCCAAATCGCCCAGGATGTTCGATTCATCATCCGAACGTGCTGCGAACACTTCAACCTCACTCCACGCACTCTCCTCACTCAAGCGAACTCCATCCGCATCCCAACCCTTCTCTTCTCACTCCTCCGACTTCTCATGCTTCTCGCTGGCTTCCCCAACCCTCATCTTTGGGGATCATATGCACAGGAAAGGCTGAAACTACATTCGGCGTTCGAGAAAGTGTCGGAGAAGGAAGGGGACGCGAAGAATCCAATGTCATTGCCCTGGGTGCGAGCTCCGTTCTTGTCTGGAGCGATTGGGATGTCGAGAGATGGGGAAGACGGTGAGAATGAGAAGGAGAGGAGAGAAGAGAAAGATGTTTGTGAGTTTTCTGAAATCGATTGGGAAAGAAACGAAGCACAATCGATCCTGATAGTTCGATCGTTCATGACAAACATCTCAGGCACTCCCACCCTCCTCCCCTTCGCCTCTCCCTCATCCACCGTTCCTCCAAAACAGAACAATCTCCCTTTCACCTGGACGTCATTCTCGTCTCCGTGTCTCGTCCGCTTCGACACTCTCCCCCAAACACACAAACACCACACTCGACGTCGGATTGGGATTGGAAGGAAATTGTCGACAGGGACTCACTCGAGCCTGTCGTCTGGATTTAGTCGCGACAATCCCGTCACATCCAATCTTCTCTCCACCCACTGGTCTGATTTTCAGAAGAATCAGAGCAACCAGAACACAGCTGGATGGCAAGGCACTCCCCGACAACTCGACGAAATGTTCTTCCCAAACCATTCCGCGAGAGATATTCTGAAGAATGACAGAAATCCTTCAGAGACAGGAATGATTGTTGATGAGAAGGATAGAAGGATGAAGGCAACGAAATCGATGATGGAGAGAGGGATGGTGAGCGAGAGGAAGGGAGAGGAGGAGAGAGAGTCTGAAGATGGACCGAGACACTTTCAGCGAGATTTGCTTTTCTCGCCCAGCACATCACCCAGAATCCTCAGAAGCGAGGGGAGAGAGATGGAAGAGAGGCAGACACAAGAACAGCCGTCTCTCCTCTCCCAAGATCAGAACCAACCCTCAAAAGTCAAACCAATTCTCGTGAACGAGACAAACACAAACACGCTCACGTCAGACACCAATCCACTGACGACACAAGATAATCAGAGTTCCACTTCGCCACAACCGAGTTCTACAACAGACGCCAAAACTTCATCTCAGAGCGTTGTTGGCAACGAACAAATCCAACTTCTCGCAGACACTCCACTTCTCTGCGATGATCCACTTCCCAACGCACACTCGTGTCAACCAGTCCCCATTCTGGTTTCTTCGATTGACATTCCAACCATATTTGGATCAACTCCAACCAACTCTCCGTCATTGTCTGTCAACTGCCATATTCTTGACGGGGAAGATGGGATCGGAGTCGGGAGTGATGATGAGAAGAACGAAGAATCGAAAGAAAACGATCACGACTTCGTCCGTCCGCCGTTCCTCTCCAATAAACTCGGATTGCACGTCACAAACAGAGCAAATTCCATGAACCACAGACCGCCCCATCTGCTTCCCAGAAAACGCTCAAATCGAGGTGTCTCCTTCGACACACGATTCACATCTCCCGACACCCTTCTTCCCGAACACCTGTCCCAATCTCGAACTCTCACACACTCACCGCAAATCAATCCCCGACACACCGCAAACGAGCCCATCACGTTGGATGGGACTGTGAATCGAGGGCTGATGGGTATTTTTGCTCCGGCTGTCACAGAAATGATGGAGTTGGGTCGAGATTCCGGCGATATCATTGCGATTCCGCAAAATTTGGATCAAAAGAACGAGTTCTCAACTGAACCAGGCGATTGGGACGAAGAACGAGTGGAATCCGAAGCCGAGTTGGGTGACGATGGTGTCGGGAGAACGCCAACTCGATCGCCTTCGTCGTCAGACACGTCTTTCTCGTCGACGGGTCCAGTCCAACTTGTTTCTGAATCGACTCCACTCTCTCCTCCTCTCTTGAGACTCCATCTCCCACTCGACCGATCCCACTCTTCTCTTTCTCCTCCCATCGCTTCGGATTTGAGCATTGGGAGGAAGAGAGAGACTTTGGAGCTGAAGTGTCTGATGCAGGATGAGGATTTGGAGTTATGTGATTCGGATTGTGCGTGGTGTGCATCGCACTCGTTCCCAACCAAATCCATCCATCGAAATCAGACTTATAAAGACACTCCCGAAAAAGAACGAAAATCCAGCAAACACTCCATCCAACCAGATTCTTCCGACGATTCGCTGTGTGGATTGTCTGAAGAAGAGTTCGAGCCTGTTGGCTGTCTTGGAGGCCAACCAAAGAAGCGTGCTCGCACTCACAGGATGAGGTGCAGGAAGGAGAAGCGACTAATCGCTGTATGGCTTTTTTCGGAACTGGAGAAACTCTTGTTTTTGACGGAGATTGATTGATGTTGGGTTTCATTTTCCAACTCGTTCTGAAGCACTTTTTCGCTTCAATTAGGATTCTTATTTTCCACGAGACAGCGATAAAAGCAATTCGTGCATAATTTTCATATTCTCGTTCCTTTTCCTCAATGAGCTGACCCATAACGAGTTGTTCATCTGAATCGGACAGAATGAATGTTGTTATCAATAAAACAGATGACTCTTCGTATTCAACATGCTCTGCTATGTCCCTCCTTCAGTTACCATTCCCAATGGATAGCTCTCCTTTCCTGAATTGGAACGAAGAAAGACTTGAATCTGAAGTCGAAATGGCAATAGTCTTTCTATCTCTTATTGCCACAGTGAAGTTCCAGCCTGCATTTGATGCCTCTCTGGAGACAAAAGCAGTGAAACTTCTCGACTCTGTGTCTCTACGGGCATTTACTTCCATCGATGTTTTTCTCGACAGCCTTGGGCGGACAGCTGAAGAGTCGTGGATCAACTTCATCCAGTGCATTGTAGTGCTCATTTCATCTGCCAATTGGGTCCTCATCACAGCAACAATGGAGATGGTTCATTCACTCATCTGCACCTTTCCAGCAACAGACCATTTTGCTTTCGTCAAAGCTGATCTGATCCATCGACTCATCTCATCTCTCAATCCGCAGTCTCTTTCATTTGCGGAAACGGGCGATATCCACATCAACGTCATGAAAATCATCAGCAAA
Source organism: Blattamonas nauphoetae (assembly GCA_033064195.1). NCBI lineage: Eukaryota > Preaxostyla > Oxymonadida > Blattamonas > Blattamonas nauphoetae. Next base: position 58,278 of record JARBJD010000227.1, on the reverse strand, counting down.
TCTGTCTGGCTCGCAACTCCGTATAAACTCACAGAACTCAGAATCGAAGATGACGATGAACAACAAGCTGTTTATGAGACGGTTTTGCAGCAAGTTATCACACCTTCCGAGAATTATATCCGCTATTTGTGCGTGAACCGATTTTCGATCGTCGATAGTACCCTGTCGAATGAAATCATGGTTCTTCTCACCCAACTCATCCGAATATGTCCATCTCATCACCCGACAATGAATTTTGTTCTTCACATGCCAGTCGGTCTCACGATTCCAAGTTATCTCGCATTATTCGAATATGATTGGCCAATCTACAATTTTCTTCTTCGCATGATCGAATTTCAGTGTGAATGGAACAGAATGAAGGGAAAATATCGACAGATGTGGAAGACAGTGGATCGAGTACTGCGAATGGAGGGCATCGAAGACGTGATTGAGGAAAAGCTGCGAAACGACGAATGCACCGACTCCGGAGAGTATATTGTTACCACATCGATTGATCTGAGCAACCAGCGGGGCATGAACCTTCTGAAACGGGAATAGAAACAGAAACGAACCAGCTACCATTTCGCACGTTTTGTGACGTCTTTTGGACAACAAACTCTGTTTGAGAGTGATCTTGGTCGACTCCGGCGTCGCCTCGTGGTTTTCCCGAACGATGGGATTCTATCTCGCCGGTCTCGCTCGATCGTCGTCACACTCTCCCTCACCAAGCACACCCTCCCACTCCCCTCTGCCTCTCCCTCACCACCCACACCCTCCCACTCCCCTGCCTCTCCCTCACCACCCACACCCTCCCACTCCCCTCTGCCTCTCCCTCACCAACCACACCCTCCCACTCCCCTCTGCCTCTCCCTCACCACCCACACCCTCCCACTCCCCTCTGCCTCTCCCTCACCACCCACACCCTCCCACTCCCCTCTGCCTCTCCCTCACCACTCTCGGTGTGCCGCGTGCTGGTGGCTGATCGTTCTCAGGAACCAACTTTTTTTTACCTGTTTGAGGCCATTCTTTGGATAATCACTTCGCTCCAATCCATTGTTCCAACGATTCTTTTTTTTGAAATCTCATTATTCTCCTTCCCATGCTTCCCGTTCATTCAGTTGATGATCCCCCATATCAATTGTTTCTCTCCACGAAATCAGAAGGAATGACCGCGATTGACGGAACAACACCCACCTCGTCAAGTTCAGAAAGAACTGATTTGTCCTGCCCTCATTTGCGATTTTCTCTGGATTCCACTCCTTTCCTGAATTGGAGCGACGATCAAAATGAAACCAGGGACGAAAAAGCAATTGTCTTTCAGTCTCTCGTTGCCACAGTGAAGTCTCATCCTGCACTGGATGCATCTCTGGAAGCTAAAGCGGTGACATTTCTTGAATCTGTGATTCCTCAGGATAAATTGTCCGACGGTTCTTTTCTCGACCGTCTTACGTCAACCACAGATGAATCTTTGGCCGAATTCGTACAGTCCACTGGGGTGCTCCTTTCCTCACCCAATCGAGCGATCATCACAGCAACTATGGACATATTTGAATTTCTAATTTGGTCGTATCCGAAAAAACTCCATCTTGCCCTCGTCAACGCAAATTTGATCCCTCTCATCATCGACTCTCTCAATGTACTATCTCTTTCTTTGACTGAAGAAGTCGATATCCACACCAGTGTCATGTCAGTCATCACCTGTTCATTCTTGCTCACAACTCACGTTTATGTCGAAGATCTGGAAACTGAAGATGCCGATGAACAACAATCTGTTCACGAGACAGTTTTGAAGAAAGTTCTGGTACCGTCCGATAAATATATATGCCATTTGTGCGCGAACCGTTATTCGATCGTCGATAGTGACCAATCAAATGAATTTATGGTTCTTCTTGCCCGACTCCTCCAGATATCTTCCTATTATCAACCAACTATGGACTTTATTCACCAGATGCCAGTCGGTCTCACGATCCCAAGTTATCTGACATTCTTCGAAGATGATGAGTCAATCTGTAATACTCTGTTCTCAATGAACAAATTCATGCAGGAATGGAACGAAACAAAGGGAAAATCTCGACAGATGTGGAAGACAGTGGATCGAGTACTGCGAATGGAGGGCATCGAAGATGTGATCGAGGGAAAGCTGCAAAACGACCAAAACGAATACTTTGGAGGCCGTATTATTGTCAGATCGATTGATCTGAGCGGTCAGCAGGGCATAAACGCACCAAAACTCGAATAGAATTCGACAAGAGCCAGCGAACATTTCGACCGATTTCCAACTTCTTTTGGACAACAAACACTGTTTGTGTGTGATCTTTGTCAACTCTGACATGCCCTCATAGTTTGTCTGAACGATTGGAATTTTCTCTCGCCCGTCTCATCATTGTTTATTGATCTGTTTATCATCTCTTTCTTTTCGTTCCTTCCACAAGCTCCTTCTTCATTCATGGATCGTCTCGGTTATAGCTGTCTGGCTTGGCCTGGCCTACCGGTTTTTCCAGAAAGACCGTGCCAGACACTGGCCTGGGGGTACCAATGATGGGTACGAGATCTTTTTTCAAGTCACTGGAAAACACGATAAAGAGGACAATCAGAGTTTCTGTTGAAGGTAGTGAGACAGGAATACAGTTTCACAGGGTCATTCATCATCATTTCAGCCTTCTTATCTGTGTCACAGTTCAATTTATCGAATCATGGGTTGATCAGGACTCACTTCTTGGAAAGGCTGTTTTTGTTCCTCTGTCAATTTCATTCGATTCTACATTGTATGTCAGTGTTCTTTCAATTGGAATACCACTCATTCTCATCCTCTTCTCAGCGATCAATCATTCGATGTCACCACGTGATAATTGGGGTATCAACGCCCAATTCCACTCCTAAAGCATTCTTCGGCCCGCAAAGGAGAAAATCAGCACGAATCAGGTTCTGTTTATCACTCTTGCACAAGTATTTCACCAGTTCTTTCATGCCTTTCAGATTCTCAGGATCGTACTAATACAGAACGAAATGATCCGAAAACGTGTTGATCACGCACTATGCATGTATTTCCAACGGTATCTTTCATTCTTTTAGTCATTATTTTGGTTTAGAGACTCCATCTCCCCTTCTGACAATGACTGGTTCCATTTCTCCTTTAAGTCGCTCAAACAAACTTCGCTCCCCTCACACATGATGAAAGAACGATCTTGATGATAAGATCAAACCAGATACATTGTCAATGTGGTCTTGTATCACAAATCACCCAACCTTTTCGCAGTTGCTTTTTTAACTTCTTTTTTGAGATATCTCTCTCCAATCCGTTCTTATCTGTCTTCATTTGTCGACTTTCTTCTTTCTCTGGAGTTTTGTCTTTTCATTTCACCTTCATTGCCCATTTGTTTTGAACTTTTCCATTAAACACCACCTCATCCGTCTCAGCAAAGAATAATTTTCAAGTCGGAGTAAAACGAGGGCATAACTTGTTTACACACATATAGAGAGCGATTCAAGACCTATCTAGAAGCATGGTGTGATCGATCCCATACTGGCTGAAAATTGGCATTTGGCATCACAAAACAGCAGGCCATACAGCTATAGTCTCGGTCTTCGTTACTTGATAATTCCTGTTTGTTTTGGTTGTCTTACTCATCCTACTCTCATTCTTTGCGTATTTGATCCAACCCATAACGAAGCTTCTTCATTATCTCAATCCGACGTAATGAACACGAGAATCAATAAAACAGCGACCTCCTCAGCTTCAATGCGCTCTGATTTGGCCTCCGCTCCCTTACCATTTCCAATGGATTGCTCATCCTTCCTGAATTGGCGTGAGGATCGACGTGAAACTGTGGACGAAAAGGTCGTTACCTTTGAGTCCCTTGTTACCACTCTGAAGTCCCATCCTGTATTGGATGCCTCTCTGGAAACGAAAACCGTGAAATTTCTTAAATCAGTGAATTTTTACACCATCGAATCAGCCGACGATTTTCTCCACTCCCTCGCATCATCCTCTGATCATAATATGACACACTTCGTACAGTCCATCGTAGTGCTCATTTCATCTGCCAGTCAGGTCATTACAACATCAGCAATGAAGATGCTCGCAAAACTGATCCTGTACCGGGTGTTCCATAAGTCTGTGTCAATGGTTTGTTATCAGTAACGGGAGAGAATTGGACATTTTAATTGTGAATATGTTGGAGTTTGTGCATCTGTTTCAACAAAAACAAAATGAGTACCCGCGAATGAGTTGTACGAAGTGACATAAAACGTTCGTAAAAAATGACCGTCGAACGGGTCAACCACCACTGGTCCCAGGATGAACGTACTGAAATGGTGAGACTAATGTCTCGATATGACAAGCCTGCCGAAGCAAGAAGCCATTGGAGCGGCTCCATCGTCCCGGACGTTCGGACTTTTTCACAAGTCTTCGACAAGTTTACAGAGACAGGAAAAGTTGATGATCGTCCCCGAAGTGGACGACCAAGGACCAGTTGCAGTGATGAATCACTGAAGAAAATGAAGGATGCAATTGAAACAAACCCGACAGATTCTGAACGGAAACATGCAGCGAACCTCCAAATCCCTTTAAGCAGCCTAAATAGAGGTATTAAAAAGTTAGGATATAACTCATACGTCATCCAAAAAAACGCAGTTCCATTATGACCAGGATTATGCGATTCGACATGATTGTTGCCAGCATCTCATTCATCTGTGCAAAATGAAGCCGACCGTTTTGAAGCGCATCTGGTTCTCCGATGAAAAGACGTTTCGCACCGATAGAACGGTAATACGCCATAACCATCGCATGTTAGCCCAAGAGAACCCGCACTATCACGTTGAAGTGCCCAATGAACGAATTGTTTCGAACTGTTGGATCGCAATGTCCTCCGCTGGGTTCATTGGTCCGTACTTCTTCTCACAGACGGTAACAGGACCTGTGTATACAGAGATGCTGAAATCATACCTCGTTCCACAACTGAAGGAACGATCAAGATTTGAATGGGCATACTTTCAGCAGGATGGGGCTCCACCCCACACAGCTCGTACCACAATACAGTACTTAAATGAAACCTTCGGCCACAGATGGATTGGGAAGGGCAGTCACCATCCATGGCCACAGCGGAGTGGTGATCTTTCTCCGCTTGATTTTTGGTTGTGGAGCTATCTAGAAGAAAAAGTTTATCCTCGAGAACCCAAAACGAAGACAGACCTAGAACAGTTTATCCGTGAGGAGTTGAATCAAATACCTCCAAGAATGTTTGATCATGCTGTCACGAGTGTGCTGGAAAGAGCGAACGAGGTAATCGCAAGATTTGGGCAATCTGCAGAGATATGAGAAAAGAGGTCAACATTCCATTTCATGAATCCGTTTGCGATAAATCAGTTTGTAGAAAAAGAGAGAACGAAAAACAAAGACTTATGGAACACCCGGTACTGTTCGGCTCCAATCAAACTTTCACTCGTCAAAGCTGACCTGATCTCTCACCTCATCATCACTCTCAATCTGCAGTCTCTTTCCTTTGCCGAGACTGGCGATATCCACATCAACCTCATGGCAATCATCGACAACTCTCTCTGGCTCGCAACTCCGAAAGATCTCTTCTTTCTCGGAATTCAAGGTTGGGATGAACGACAAGCTGTATATGAGACGACATTGAAGCAAGTTCTGGTACCTTCGGAGAAGTATAAATATCGACAGATGATGAAGAAAGTGCGTCGAATGTTGCGAATGGAGGGCATCGAAGATGTGATCGAGGAAATGCTGCGACGTCCCCCAAGCGACTCATTTAGATTTCAATGTGTTGACGAATCGATCGAAATGAGCAACTTGCACGGCATGAACGTTCCAGAAGAGGAATAGAAACAGACGAGAACATTCGACCTTTTCCGAATTGTGTCGATCATCGGTGACAATGGTAGAACTCTCGATGCGAGTGAAAGCGAAAGACAATCGGACGGGTGAAGTGTTGATCCAAATGAGGAAAAAGAAATGAAGACTCGTGGAACGACACTCCTCTTCCATTAGTAGCGATTCTTACCGTTGCGTCTTCATCTCTGCACTTCTTTCATCTCCATTTCCCCGATTTAGTCATCCATTTTGGAGTTTATCATCCTGATCAAATCGAAGAAATGAAAAAAGAAAGGGTTGATTTGTTAATCTCCAGATGTCACAGAAAGGAGAATCGATCATTCCACCAGGCTGTATGTGTTGTACTTTACTGTTCGGTCATTTTTGTGTGTTTGTGTTTAGACACGCTTGTCCGTCCAATCAGCGAAGGAACTTTTGGTCGAGTTCTGGAAATCAAAGAATCGTCGACAGGAAAGTCGTATGCTCAGAAACTGATTCCCCGATTGACGGAGGCAGATGAGAAGCGGGGAGAGCGAGAAGTATCGCTTCTGGAGCGATTCCGGCATGCTCGAATTGTTGGATTGCACAAATCAGTTGTGATGGGAACATATCATGGAATTGTGATGGATCTTGGAGCACGTAATTTGAAGGACTTGATGGTGAATTTTGAATCTCGAAATGAACTGATTCCTCTTGAGGTAATCTCTCTTCGTCCATTCTCATTCTCATCTTCTTCTCCTCTGATTGAATTGAATCCGCTATCGTCGTCATTGTCACATTATTCAGATTTCAGTTCTGATTTGCATTGACATTGCAGAAGGACTGTGTGTGATGCACAACCATCCGAAACATTCGATGTGTCATGGAGATCTGAAGCCTGAGAATGTTATTCTGACGGAAAACAACCGCGCAATGCTCTGTATGAATTCTCTTCTTTCGTTTGCACTTCTTCTGTTGATCTTCTTCTGTCCTTATTCTCACATCTTCACTCTCCCTTTTTATGTGTCTTTTTGCTGTGTTTCAGGTGATTTGGGGGCAGCAGATTCGTCTGGAGTGTCAGCCACACACTCAATATCGGAGGTGGGGACATATGAATATTACTCGCCTGAACGGTGCGAGGATGATAGTCAACGAGGAACGCCGGCGTGTGACATCTGGTCGTTGGGAGTGATGCTGTTCCGAATGGTGACGGGGGAAGCGTTGTTCAAGGGGAAGTCGCCGTTCCATTTGATGCGGGATGTGACAACGTTCTCAGAATCGAAAATTCCTTCGACAATCCCAACTCAGATACGATCGATTTTGGTGAAAATGCTGGACTCTGTATGTGATACTGAGATTTGTTTTTCCTTATTTATTATATATCTTTCGTTATTATGATTTCCTCTGCATTCACTGCCCATTTATCGCTTCACATTTTTCGTCGCTTCAGAATCCAGCTTCTCGCTTAACTGCAACCCAACTATTCACTGGACGACAACTGGAGCGGATGTTGGGTCCCGAAACACCTCTTTCAAAAATGAAAGATCTTCAGATCCAAACAGCCTCGAAGCAGCCCAAACCGAAAATCAAAAATGACCAAAACTCAAAACTACACGTGGTAAGGGAGGAGAAGAAAAAGCATGAAGCTTTATTAGCTCGAAACAACTATCTGAGGAGACAATTTGTTCTGGCGACTGCGGAAATGTCGAGAGAATGTGTTGCCATGAACACAGTCGGAGACAGCAATAGAAATTCGCGGGAAGACGGAGATCGACAAGCTGAAAACGAGCGAAATACTGAATTACGGAATTACGGTGTGTTATCGGCAATGCTTCCGTCGATCTGGCCTCGAACCGAATCGATCACTTCATTCGATGCGAAAACGCACAAACTAACGTTGGATTCGGTTGTCCAGACAGTGAAACTGAGTCAGAACTGGCGGACGGTGTTCACATTTGGTCTCCTCTCGGGGGAATGGGAGCTGACGATTCGTGGAAGTCAGAACCCACTTTCATCCGTTTGTATGTCTTCACTATCACTTTTCTTCACTTTTTAATTTTATAGTACTTGGTTTCCTTCAATTCCCACTTCCATCAGATTGCTTGGTTCAACATTGTGGGAAATATGACGAACCGATTGGAGATGATTTCGATCTGTCGAATGGGCAGATGTGGAGTCAGGGGAGGTCAGTGAAGCCGCCAGGGACGAACAAAGCGTGTACGGAGGTTGGACAGACAGCGTCAATCCGCGTGGATCTGACGAAACGCGAAGCTCGTCTGGTAGTTGATGGCGTCGCTCAGCCTGGGTTCTTCGAGAACATCCCGTGCCAGGTGTGTCTGGGAATGAGCACAGGATACGGCGAACGAAAGAGTGCTGTTGAAATTGTTCATCTTCGCTGTCTGGACACGTCGCTGATTCGTCGCCCTCTGACGATCCAACGAAACTCGCCAAAATGCTATTTTGGGACAAGTTCGCTTGAGAGATTCGATTCAAAATTCCACACCATCACCACAACCTCAATCATCCCCCTTCCAGCCGTGGATGGAAAGAATGGGTGGCGAACAGTTACGACTCACAAAGTCACGCAGGGCGTGTGGGAACTCAGAATTCGAGCAAGTTTCAACATCTTTGTTGGGGTCGGTGTGTTTTCTTTTGATTCTCTCTTCTTTCTTTCACCCTTCATCGCCTTCATCATCCTTCCCATCATTCTCCATCTCTCATCCGAATCAACCCACTGTTTTCTTCCCTCTCATCTCTTTTCGCCCTCTTCCATCATTTCAGTTCTCGGTTACATCAACGACTATCATCCTTACGGAGTGCTGAGTCGCACGCCAGGCGACCATTCCGAAGAGAAGGGAGGGGATTTTGGACTGAACTCCGGAAGCATGTTGAAAGGATCGAAGAAATACAAACCAGACGGAACAAACAAGAAATGCGATCGAATTGGGCAGACAGCAGCGATTCGCGTGGACTTGGGAAGAAAGGAAGTGAAGCTGTTTGTGGACGACGAGGAACAGCCTGGCTTCTTCTCCGATGCTTCGATAGAAGTGACTCTGTGCATCTCGACACACGTGGCGACGAAAGGGATCCCAGTGGAAGTGATGTGGCTGAAGCGAGTGGACACAGAGACACCGAAACCAGCCACGAACACCACTCCAACATCCTCACCGAACACTCACTCGCAGTCCGCACCTCAACCAGCTGTTGCTCTCTCGACGTCACAGACACCAGCTCGACTCGCCCAATCCGGATCAAATGTTGGTTTGTCGACTTCGCAAACGCCAGCTCAACCAGCCCAATCGAGACCGAGTGTTGGTCTGTCGACTTCACAAACACAACAGCAATCTCCAGCTCAGCGAACAATCGCTCCTTCTCAATCATTGTCGTCGTCGCAAAGAACCACGTCCAACAGCACACCGAATGCGACAAGCACAGTTCGCACTCTCCCATCCAGCCCTCACCCAACTGCCCCCTCGACAGGTCAAACATCCACTGGTGAAGTGACGATGTTTATCGGAACAAGTGCGTTGCAACGGTTCAATCGTTCCAGTGTGACTCTCTCGCCATCCATCCTGACGATCAGATGCAGCGACGATGAGAGGAGGAGGGAGGACGATACGAGATCGTTCTTCACTCCACCGATCACTCAAGGAGAGTGGGAGCTGAAAATCAGGGGAACAGAAGATCTCTTCGCCAATCTCTGTTTGTGGACATTCTTCACTCTTTCTTTCTCCTTCGTTTTCACCTTCCTCATCACTCTCTTTCGCCGTTCTCCTCTCTCTTCCCCCTTCATCTTTATCTCTCCTTTCATCTTTGTCTTCTCTCTCTCCTCACCAGTTCTTGGCTATCTCTCCAGCCCGTTCGTCGACGAAGCTGTCAACGTTATGTGTGGAGCATATAAAAACGGAAGCGGTGGATATTTTGTGCTGAAGACAGGGCGGATGTGGCGAGAGGCGAAGGAGTTCAAGCCAGCAGGAACGAACAATATGTGTGTGCGAGTTGGGCAGACAGCAGCGATTCAGGTGAACATGGACAAACGAGAAGTTCGACTGTTTGTGGACGACGAGGAACAGCCTGGGATCTTCACCGACATCCCAATTCAGCTCTCACTCGCGATCTCTCATGTCAGCACAAAATCAGAGTTCAAAGTCGAAGTGATTCATCTGAAACGATTGGATCCTGCGGTTCCTCGCGAGCCGCCTCGAAAACTGGAGAACACTCCCAACTTCTGGCCGGGAACAAACTCACTCGTGGAATTCGATAAAAATGCAATCCAACTGACACCGACACAACTCATCCAAACAACGTCATCGTCAGACAAAGGGTTCATGGCATTCACGTTTCCAATTGAGGAAGGAGAGTGGGAGCTGAAGATCCGAGTGAACCACAGCGCTCTCGAAACAACACGTCTGACTCCATTTTCTTCTTCTTTGTTTTTATCTCATCATTCTTGTCTCTCCTCATCCTCATCTCTTCGTCTTACCTCCATTGCAGTGCTCGGATGTTCATACGATCCTATTCACAGTCAAGAGATGCAGAGAAGTAACTCAAATCTCAAACAACGCCAAGATTTCTTCTCCCTGGCAACTGGACATCAGCGTGGCCCTCATTCGACCTGCTATGAAAAGAAGAACGAACCGTGTCTACGTCTTGGCCAGACCGCAGCTATTCGAGTGAACATGGAGAAGAGAGAAGCAACCCTGTTTGTGGACGATGAGAAACAACCCCATCCTCTCTCCCCGTTGCCTGATGTCCTGCGCCTCTTCATAGGGACTGCATTTACATGTGCTCAGAAATCGTTTGAAGTGATGTGGCTGAAGAAGCTGCGCTCCACACCCAAACACACCCTCCCTCCAAACACCCCCACATGCCTCTTCGGGACAAGCTGTCTTCACACTCTCCCTCCTCCATTCACATCATTCACATCGTCCATCCTCACAGCGACTGTTGCAGGCTCAGGTGAACAATCATCAACAGAAACCATCTCACTCCAGGGACTCAGCACGGCATACACAAAGGCCATCATGGAAGGAGATTGGGAATTGAAGATTCGACGCATTGGGTCCACGATGGGAGCGAGTGGTATAGTCATTGTTTTTTCGCAACTTGTCACCTTTCATCGTCGTCATTGACCTTGTTTCATGATCTATTATCATCGACACATCTCCTTCTCTCCTCTCTCCTCCCAGCCCTCGGCTTCCATCACCATCCACTCCCCTCCACTTCACAACCCTCAAAAACTGGCGTTCAATTTGATTTCAACCTGGTCACCGGAGCATTGATGAAAGACCGTCGTCCACTTCCAAATACGACAAAACACAACAGTGTGTGGGGAGAAAGATACCAAACAGCAGCGATTCAATTTGACATGACACTTCGAACAGCCACTCTGTTTCTGGATGACAAGGAACAACCCGAATACTTTATTAATCTTCCTTCCAGTGTCCATCTCGGAGTCACTCATCCACACAGGCAGACGAATGACTTGACTCATTTCGTGGAAGTGATGTGGCTGAAACGACTGGACGATCCGACAAGTCCGGCCCCACAGCCTCTCATGAAGAGCATCAAGAGTTTGAAGGTGTTCAATCCCGAGTGGGATGTTCTCACTCCAACGCAGTTTGTCTCACGTGGATCGAAGGCAGCCAAGGGAAGCTGGCGGACAGTGTTCACTGGACCGATCACTGAGGGATTGTGGGAATTGGAGATTGAGAAGGATTCCATTCCCATTGACGCAACAGGTGTGCTCATCTTTAGTTGAAGATCAATCTTGTGCATTTATCGGCTTTCTCGTTCGCTCATCTCTCATGCATCATTTCCTCTTTTTCATTCTCATCTTTCCTCTCCCCATCTCTCGTCATCCATCATTTCTTCATCTCGCACAGTGCTCGGCTTTGTCTCACATCCTCTTCCAGCTAACGCCACTCAGCAATCCTGCGGTAACTGGCCATCGAAACAAGGCGGCGGATTCCATTTGGAGGAAGGGTCGATGTTGGAAGGAGAGCAAACCATCCATCAGCCACCAACGAACGAACGGTTCTGCAGTCGAGGAAATCGTGCGAAGATCGTTGTTGACATGGAACAGCGGCTGGCACGGCTGTTCATTAGTGATGTGCCTCAGCCAGCCTTGTTCGAGAACATTCCAAAACAGCTGTGTCTCGCGATTTCCCATCGAGTGGAGGAGCGAGATTTCACAACCAAAGTGATCCATCTGAAGAGACTGACTCAGCCACCTCGTTCTTTCCTCTTAGGCCCTCCTCCACATGCAATTGATTCGATTCTTGGGCCGTCCTGTTTAGAGACACTGCCTGACTCGTTCACAAAATCGACAGCATGTTTGACAGCTGCACCGAGCGAGGTGGAGGGAGACGGAGATGTCAGAGAGACAGCGTACACAGTGCCGATCTCAGAAGGAGAGTGGGAGCTCAAGATCAGGTTGACAGAGAAGAATGTACTGAGGAATCTAAGTGTGCATCGATTGTTCATTTCATTATTCTCCTCATCCTCCTCGTTTTACCTCATTCTCTCTCCTCTTTTCTCTTTTCTCCTCATTTTCCTCTTGTTTCTCACTCAACCCCACTCTCACTCACTCTCCTCCTCACCTCAGGTCTCGGCTATCTCCGCCATCCCTTCCCTCCCGACATCGCTGGGCGATCACCTGGCTCCTTCCACGGAAGACTCGGAGGGGAGTTCCTGCTCGCAAGTGGAGGTCTGTGCTCCGGGAACAAGATTGTCAAGCCAGAAGGAACGAACAAGAAATGCCAGAGAGTTGGGCAGACAGCCGCGATTCGAGTGAACATGTCGAAGAGAGAAACTCGACTGTTCGTGGACGATGAGGAACAGCCTGGATTCTTCACCGACATCCCAATCCAGGTCTCGCTCGCGATCTCGCTGGACAAGGCCGTCATGCCTTTCTCTGTCGAAGTTGTGCATCTGAAGCGATTAAGTCCAGCTGGGCCTCATCTGTTCATTCAACCTTTTCCAAACAGTTATATTGATTACTATCCCGGAACAAACTCTCTCAAAACACTCGACAATTCGTTCCACAAGATCACCGCCACACAACTTGTGCAGGTTGCGAGGCTGGAAACACCAACCGCACGTCGAACAGCATTCACCTTTCCGATTCTGTCTGGTGAGTGGGAGTTGAAAGTTCGAGCCAATCACACTTCACTTGAGAATGCGTGTATGTCTCCTCTGACTCATTCTCTCATGACTCCTCATTCATCTGTTCTCCTCTCTTCTCCATTTCATCCATCATCTCTTATCCATCACTCCTCGCTCCTTCTCTCTCTGCAGATCTCGGCTTTCTCCGCGATCCCCTCCCTTCCAATGCCACCCAAATGCTGTGCGAGGAGCACCAAGGAGCCATCGGTGGACACTTCTGTCTGATGCACGGAGACCAAAATACGAAATGTGTTTGTGTCGGGCAGACCGCAGCGATTCGGATCGATATGGAGAAGAGAGAGGCGAGACTGTTTGTGGATGACGAGGAACAGCCACTGACTCTCTCCCAGTTGCCTGATGTGGTCTGTCTTGCGATCAGCACTGGGTTCGATTTAGCTGGCCTGTCACTCGAAGTGATGTGGCTGAAAAGGCTACGCTCCACACCCCAACACTCCCTCCCTCAAAAACCTTCGACACGCAATCACGGTTCAAGCGAGCTTCAAACACTCGCTCGCTTGACTGCTCCTCCAATCGGATCCTCGAATCAACCAACACCCTCGTCTGCCCCTTCGAACTTGTCGACCGTGCCGTCAACCCAACCTCAGCCGAATTCCGCTCCTGTTTTAGCTCAGCCCGCTCCTCGCTCCCCTCCGCCCACTTCACCCGCTCGGCAGAACACAGACGACCTGAATGTGGGGACGAGCTGCCTGCAGACAATGGATGAGACGAGCCATCACACAACAGACTTCACACTGACAGCGAGAGCGTCGACACAGAAAGTGGTGGGATTCCGGACGGCGTTCACAATGGCACTCTCGGAAGGAGAGTGGGAGCTGAAGATCAGAGGGACAGCCAGCCTCTTCGCAAACCTCTGTTTGCTTTCTCTTTTCTTCAATCAATTTCTCTTCATCTCTCCATCTGTCCTCTCTCTGCTTTCCTGATCTCTTCCTTCCTTCTTTTCAGTGCTTGGCTTCCTCAAACATCCACTCCGCCCCAACGCCACGCAGAAGTCGTGTGGTTCGTGGTCGGATGGGAGTGGGGGAGGGTTTGTGCTGAAGACAGGGCAGATGTGGAAGGGTGGGGAGTTCAAGCCAGCAGGGACGAACACGGCGTGTGTGCGAGTTGGGCAGACAGCAGCGATTCGCGTGAACATGGAAAAGCGAGAAGCTCGACTGTTTGTGGATGGTGAAGAACAGCCTGGGATCTTCACTGACATCCCCTCTCCTCTCTGCCTGGCGCTCACGACTGGTCTGAAAGGAACGATTCCCTTTTCGGTTGAAGTGTTGTGGCTAGAACGGATCTGACAGTGTTGATACTCGAGTAATTTTCAGACAATTGTTTATCTGGTCCATCACCCAATTGTTGGACTTTTTTACGCAAATTCTGATTTCATTTCGTTTCTTTTTCTGTTTCCTGGTTGGTAAGACTTGTGAACACAATGAATGAACTGGATCAACAATTTTGTTTTGGGCATGATCTGGATCAGACCTTTTTCCATCAAAACAATAAGACTTTTTGAGTGGTACCATGTCTGCTCCACCAGGATGTATGTTCCATTTCTTGATTCATTAGATGTATTATTGTCATACGAATCTCGCAGATTGCTTTCTTCGTCATATCAACGACGGCGGATTCGGGACAGTGATTGAAGTTGAAGAAAACTCAACAGGATTACATTTTGCAGTGAAGATGATGCCATGCATATCGGAGAAAGACAATGAGCGAATCGGTCGGGAAGTGAAACGACTCCGAACTTTTGTTCATCCTCACATTGTGGGACTGAAGGAGGTTGTAAAGATGGAGAACATGCAGGCGATTGTGATGGAACTGGGGGAACAATCCCTAGCTCAGGTGGTGAAATCTCACTCGGAGCGTGGAGTTCTGATTGATCGTCATGTTTGTCGATTTCTTCTCTATTTTGATCATCTCCTCCCCCTTTCTTTCTTCCCTGCCTCTTTCTCGTTGTCATCGTGTTGTTACATCATTTTCAATTTCTCTTTCATTTTCATGATTGATTTTTGATTTTGATGATTGTTTGATTTGGATGTTGTTGTTCAGATTGTTTATCAAGTGATGGTTGATATTTCGTCGGCACTGTGTTTCATGCACAACCATCAAAAGGAACGGACAGCACACGGGGACGTGAAATTGGAGAACATTCTTCTTTTTGGTGATGGCCATGCGAAACTCTGTTTGTTTCTTTCTTCATCTTCCTTTTCTCCATCTTCTCCCTTCCATGTTTTATTTTCCTTCCAACCAATCCATTTGTCTTTCTCTTTCTAAATCTTGTTCTGTTCTGCGATTTGTTGTTTTTTTGTGTTTCTCTGTTTCAGGTGATCTTGGGGCAGCAGAATCGGAAGATGTGAGCTCGACGCGTGGAGTGATGTCGATGCAATACGTGTCGCCAGAACGGCTGGACGATGCCGAAGGTCGAGCGTGTGAATCGGGGGATGTGTGGGCGTTGGGGATTGTTCTCCACTTTCTTCTTTTTGGGAAGTCGCCGTTCCGCTCAGCGCATGCAGCAGGACTGATTCGGGAGATTGGGTCGTTCAGGGCATCACAGATTGGGACGAGTTGTGGAGAAGACGAATGTGAACTTCTGAAACGACTATTGGATCCTGTTTGTCCTCCTCTCTTCTCTTCTCTTCTTCTATCTTCATGTTTATTTCCCTTCTGTTTGTTTCTTCTCTCTCCCTCATTTTGTGTTTGTGTTTGCTGTGTGATTAGAATTGTGGGTCTCGATTAACAAGCAAACAACTTAAGGAATCGTCGATTCTGCGCTGCCTGATCAACACGACATGGGGAGGATGGAAACTGCGTGAGATGCAGTCAAGAGAGATGGAATCGAAAGTGGCTGAACTCCAAAGTCAACTGAAAATGGAACAAAACCGGGGTCTTCGACTCCAGACTGAACTGACGAGAGTGCAGAATGAAAAGGAAGAGGCAGAGAAAGAGCGGAATGACCTGAGAAGGAAAATGGACGAGATAGAAGCGATGATGGTTGGGCCACGAGCGGAAAGAGGTGAAGAACGAGTTGTGCAGAGCAGAAACGGAGCAGATGCGATCGAATGGTTCAAGACAGATCACTGGAATCTTTCTGGCTCTGTCTTCACGCACGCACTCGATTTTCCGTCTCATCTTCTCTCGTCCTCGTTTGGGAGAGTGGTTGCTCGCTTCACTTTCACCTTCGGACGAGCTACAATGCGACATTACTTTGGCATTATGAATTCGTCGCTGACTGACGAAGTGAAGAGCGGAAGTCAATGGTTCGCGAATCTGTTGGGAGGAGCGGGATGGAACGTGTCTCAATCGATCAGACGTGCCAGCCAGAATCGCAAGGGTTATTCGAGAAAATCGGCGTGTGCAGCAGGGAAGGAGGGACAGCGAGTGGTGTTGGAGACGGATGGTCGAGATGGGAAGAGGACACTTCGGCTGTGTCAGGATGGAGAGACACAACCCACTTTCTTCTCCAATATTCCTGTCCCCTTCCGATTCGCAATTCTTTTCGACCGATATGAGGATGCAGTTTCGATTGAATCAGTTGAAGAGCTGACAGAACCAACACTGACGGGAGGAACAATCGAAATCAGAATGGATCGAAGATGACATGGAATTCAGACCAACATGCATCGAGTACAGCAAGCTGACCTTTCAATGCTTCCCATTTGCTCTGTACTGACACTTTTTTGTGCTCCATTCTCGTCTTTCACTCATTCTTTTCGTTCGTGTTCTCCTCTTCCATTGACGGCGATTCTGACGTTTGTACCTTCATCTCTGCCCTTCTTTCATCTCCATTTCCCCGATTTGAGTATCCTTTTTGGAGTTTTTCCTACACTTCAAAGTGAAGAGTTCAAAAAAGAAAGGGTTGATTTGTCAAACTCCAGATGTCGCAGAAAGGAGAATCGATCATTCCACCAGGCTGTATGTGTTGTACTTTACTGTTCGGTCATTTTTGTGTGTTTGTGTTTAGACACGCTTGTCCGTCCAATCAGCGAAGGAACTTTTGGTCGAGTTCTGGAAATCCAAGAATCGTCGACAGGAAAGTCGTATGCTCTGAAACTGATTCCTCGGTTGACGGAGGCGGATGAGAAGCGGGGAGAGCGTGAAGTATCGCTTCTGGAGCGATTCCGGCATGCTCGAATTGTTGGATTGCACAAATCAGTTGTGATGGGAACATATCATGGAATTGTGATGGATCTTGGAGCGCGGAATTTGAAGGACTTGATAATGAATTTTGAATCTCGGAATGAACTGATTCCTCTTGAGGTTTTCTCTTCTTTTTCGTTCATTCTCGTCTTCTTCTTCTCTGATTGGATTGAATCATTCATCAACATCACGAACTTTTTTTCAGATTTCAGTTCTGATTTGTATTGACATTGCGGAAGGGCTGTGTGTGATGCACAACCATCCGAAACATTCGATGTGTCATGGAGATCTGAAGCCTGAGAATGTTCTTCTGACTGAAAACAACCGCGCAATGCTCTGTATGAATTCCTCTCTTTCATTTCCACTTCTTTTTTCTTCTTCTTTTGCCTTTTTTATCACATCTTCACTCTCACGTTTTCTGTGTCTTTTTGTTGTGTTTCAGGTGATTTGGGGGCAGCAGATTCGTCTGGAGTGTCTGCCACACACTCGATATCGGAGGTGGGGACATATGAATATTACTCGCCAGAACGGTGCGAGGATGATAGTCAACGAGGAACGCCCGCGTGTGACATCTGGTCGTTGGGAGTGATGCTGTTCCGAATGGTGACGGGGGAGGCGTTGTTCAAGGGGAAGTCGCCGTTCCATTTGATGCGGGATGTGACAACGTTCTCAGAATCGAAAATTCCATCGACAATCCCGATCCAAATTCGAACCGTTTTGGAAAAAATGCTGGACACTGTATATTTTGATGGAGCTTGTCTTACCTTCTTTTTTGTTATTCTTTCGTTATTATGCTTTGCTCTGCATTCACTGTCCTTTTATCACATCACTTTATTCGTGACTTCAGAATCCAGCTTCCCGCTTAACTGCAACCCAACTATTCACTGGACGACAACTGGAGCGGATGTTGGGTCCCGAAACACCTCTTTCAAAAATGAAAGACCTTCAGATCCGAACAACTTCGAAACATCCAAAACCGAAAACCCAAAATGACCAAAACTCAAAACTACACGTGTTAAGGGAGGAGGAGGAGAAGAACCAAGCTTTATTAGCTCGAAACAACTATCTGAGGAGACAATTTGTTCTGGCGACAGCAGAAATGTCGAGAGAATGTGTTGCCGTGAACACAGTCGGAGACAGCAATAGAAATTCGCGGGAAGACGGAGATCGACAAGCTGAAAACGAGCGAAATACTGAATTACGGACTCATAAAGTGTTATCGGCAATGCTTCCGACGATCTGGCCTCGAACAGAATCGATCACTTCGTTCGATGCGAAGACACACAAACTGACGTTGGATTCGGTTGTCCAGAAAGTGAAACTGAGTCAGGACTGGCGGACGGTGTTCACATTTGGTCTGGTCTCAGGGGAATGGGAGCTGTCGATTCGTGGAAGTCACAATCCACTTTCGTCAGTGTGTATGTCATCGCCCTCGCTTTTCATCCCTTTTTAATTTTCTAGTACTTGGATTCCTTCGATTCCCGCTTCCATCAGATTGCTTGGTTCATCACTGTGGGAAATATGACGAACCGATTGGAGGCGATTTCGATCTGTCGAATGGGCGGATGTGGAGACAGGGGAAGGAACTGATGCCAGCAGGGACGAACAAGACGTGCACGGATGTTGGACAGACAGCGTCAATCCGCGTGGATCTGACAAGACGCGAAGCTCGTTTATAGTACCCGGACAAACCCGTTAGAGCGGATATACCCGTTAACCATTCCACATGAGCATAGCAGTCCCCCCTCTTCACTAAAATTATCCTTCCACTTCCCGTCCATTACTCTTTTCATTATTTTTAAAACAGGAGTCACTGTTGAAAGAATGATTGTGAAATGGAATGAGAAAAGTGAAAGTCGAAATGTGCTCGGAACTTAGCCAATGTCTTCCCAGGCGTCCAAGGGATGGTACATTGAGATACAACCTCTTTGTACTCAGCATCACATACAGGGTGTCGTGGCTGGTCATTCATCGATTTGAAATGACCCATAGACCTCGATCAAACATCTGAACAGGGGACAAATCATTTCAGAATTCGAACAATAACTTTCTTTCAAGCGCAACATATCAGTCGTCATAATAAAAGTTTCAATGTGAAGTGTGGTATGTTGGGAACGGGTTTATCCGACTTACCGGGTTTATCCGGGGACTATTATTGATTGATGGAGTTGTCCAGCCTGGCTCCTTTAGGAACATCCCGTGCCAGGTGTGTCTGGGAATGAGCACCGGATTCAGCAACCGGAAGAGTGCCGTTGAAATTGTTCATCTTCGCTGTCTGGACGCGTCGCTGATTCGTCGCCCACTGACGATCCTACGAAACACACCTGATTGCTATTTTGGGACGAGCTCGCTCCACAACTTCACTTCAGAATACCACACCATCACCACAGCGTCCATCATCCCGCTTCCAGCTGTGGATGGAAAGAATGGGTGGCGAACAGTTACGACTCACAAAATCACGCTGGGCGTGTGGGAACTCAGAATTCGAGCAAGTCACAATATCTTTGCTGGGGTCGGTTTGATTTTGGATGATCTCCTCTTCATTCCTTCACTCCCTTCTCCCCTTCATCATCTTCAAAATTCTCCTTCTCTCATTCTCATCAATCCACTGTCTTCTTCCCTCTCATCTCTTTTCTCTCTCTTCCATCATTTCAGTGCTCGGTTACATCAACGACGATCGTCCTTACGAAGAGTTGAGTCTCACTCCTGGCGACCTTAAAGAAGGAAAGGGAGGGAATTTTGAGCTGAACTCTGGAAGCATGCGGAAAGGATCGTACAACTTCAAGGCAAACGACACAAACAAGAGATGCGATCGAATTGGGCAGACAGCAGCGATTCGTGTGGACATGGGACGAAAGGAAGTGAAGCTTTTTGTGGACGACGAGGAACAGCCTGGCTTCTTTTCCAATGCTTCGAAAGAAGTGTCTCTGTGCGTATCGACACACGTGAAAACGAAAGGGATCCCAGTGGAAGTGATGTGGCTGAAGCGAGTGGACACGGAGACACGGAAACCAGCCACGAACACCACTCCAACGTCGTCGCCAAACACTCTTTCGCAGTCCGCACCTCAACCAGCCATCGCTCCCTCGACGTCACAGTCACCAGCTCGACTCGCCCAATCCAGCTCAAATGTTGGTTTGTCGACTTCACAGACACCAGCTCAACCTTCCCAATCCAGACCGAGTGTTGCTGTGTCGACCTCACAAACGCCAGCTCAACCAGCCCAATCGAGACCGCGTGTTGCTCTGTCGACTTCACAGACACCAGCTCGACCAGCCCAATCGAGACCGAGTGTTGCTCTGTCGACTTCACAGACACCAGCTCGACTCGCCCAATCCCACTCAAATGTTGGTTTGTCGACTTCGCAAACACAACAGCCATCTCCAGCTCAACGAACAATCGCTCCTTCTCCGCAGACGCCGTCGATGTCGCAGAGAACCACGTCCAACAGCACACCGAATGCGGCAAGCACAGCTCGCACTCTCCCTTCGAACCCTCTCCCTCCTGCCCTCTCGACAGGCCAGACCTCCAGTGGTGAAGGGACGTTATTTGTCGGAACAAGTGCATTGCAACGGTTCAATCGTTCCAGTGCGACTCTCTCGCCATCCATCCTGACCATCAGATCCACCGACGAGGAGAGGAGCAGGAAGGACGGTGCGAGATCGTTCTTCACTGCACCGATCACAGAAGGAGAGTGGGAGCTGAAAATCAGGGGAACGGAAGATCTCTTCACCAATCTCAGTCTGTGGCCATTCTTCACTCTTTATATCTCCTTCATTTTCACTCTCATTCACCATTCTTCTCTCCTCTCTCTCCATCACTGTCTCCCATCTCTCTTTCAACATTCATCTTTGTTTCTTCTTTCATCACCATTCTCCTCTCTCCTCACCAGTGCTGTGCTATCTCTCCCACCCTTTCGTCGACGATGCGTTCAACATGTCCTGTGGAGATAGTATCGACGGAAGTGGAGGAGAGTTCGTACTGACGACAGGCCGGATGTGGCGAGAGGGGAAGGAGTTCAAACCAGCAGGGACGAACACGGCGTGTGTGCGAGCTGGGCAGACAGCAGCGATCCGAGCGAACATGGACAAACGAGAAGTTCGACTGTTCGTGGACGACGAGGAACAGCCTGGGATCTTCACCGACATCCCAATCCAAGTCTCGCTCGCGATCTCTCATTACAGAATCCGACCGGAGTTCAAAATCGAAGTGATTCATCTGAAACGATTGGATCCTGCGATTACTCGCCAACCGCCTCGAAAACTAGAGAACACTCCCAAATTCTGGCCAGGAACGAACTCACTGATGGAGTTAGATAAAAACAACATCAAATTGACTCCGACACAACTGATCCAAACAACGTCATCTCAAAACAGAGGGTTCATGACAACTTCTTTTTCAATTAAGGAAGGAGAGTGGGAGCTGAAGATCCGAGTGAACCACAGCGCTCTCGAAGGAACAAGTTTGTTCCTCCACATTTATCATCGTTATTTTCTCATCATTCTCGTCTCTCCGCATCCTCAACTTTTCTTCTCATCTCCTCTCCAGGTCTTGGATTCCTGTCCTTTTCTCTTTCCCACCCAGGGGCGAAGGGGAGTGACTCAACCATTGGTTTCTTCGACTTGCCATCTGGAGGTCAGTGTGTCTACGATACAATCACTTCTGACTGCAAAAATAAACCATGTTTTTCTCTCGGACAGACAGCCGCGATTCGAGTGAACATGGAGAAGAGAGAAGCAACCCTGTTTGTGGACGAGGAGGAACAACCACATCGTCTCTTCCCGTTGCCCGATGTTGTGCACCTGTTCATTGGGACTGACTTTGATTGTGCTCACTCATCGCTTGAAGTGATGTGGCTGAAGAAGCTGCGCTCCACACCCAAACACACCCTCCCTCCCAACACTCCCACGTGCCTCTTCGGGACAAGCTGCCTTCAAACACTCCCTCCTCCCTTCCGACTCTTCTCGTCGTCAATCCTCTTTTCGACTGTCGCAGGCACAGGACAGCAATCATCGACCGAAACCATCTCACTCCAGGGACATAGCACGGCATACACGAATGCAATCACGAATGGAGAGTGGGAGTTGAAGATTCGACGCGTTGGATCCACGATTGGAGCGAGTGGTATTGTCATTGTTTTGACAGTCTTCTTCTTTTGTTGAGTTTTTTTGATCAGTCTTGATCTGTCCTAATCTCATCTCATCTTCTCCTCTCTCCTCACAGCCCTCGGCTTCCATCACCATCCACTTCCTCCCAACAACTCTCCCTCCATTTCACAACCCACAAAAACAGACGTTCAATACGATTTCGATCTGGTCAACGGAATACTGATGAAAGACAGTCGTCCACTTCCAAATTCGATTCAACGCAACGGTGTGTGGGGCGACACTGTTCGGACAGCAGCGATTCGTGTTGACATGACACTTCGAACAGCCACTCTGTTTCTGGATGACAATCAACAACCGCACATCTTCACTGATCTTCCTTCCAGTGTGTATCTGGGAATCACTCATCCACATAAGATGAAGAATATCTTCACACATTTCGTGGAAGTGATGTGGCTGAAGCGAGTGGACACGGAGACACCGAAACCAGCCACGAACACTCCTCCAACATCCTCACCGAACACTCTTTCGCAGTCAGCACCTCAACCAGCTGTCGCTCCCTCGACTTCACAGACGCCAGCTCAGCCTGCCCAATCGAGACCGAGTGATGGTTTATCGACTTCACAAACACAACAGCAATCTCCAGCTCAGCGAACAATCGCTCCTTCTCAATCATTGTCGTCCTCGCAGAGCACCGCATCCAACAGCACACCGAATGCGACAAGCACAGTTCGCACTCTCCCTTCGAACCCTCTCCCTCCTGCCCCATCGACAGGTCAAACATCCACTGGTGAAGTGACGTTGTTTATCGGAACAAGTGCATTGCAACAATTCGATCGTTCTTGTACAACCTTGTCTCCATCCATCCTGACCATCAGATCCACCGACGAGGAGAGGAGGAGGAAGGACAATGCCAGATCGTTCTTCACTCCACCGATCACAGAAGGAGAGTGGGAGCTGAAAATCAGGGGAACAGAAGATCTCTTCACCAATCTCAGTCTGTGGCCATTCTTCACTCTTACTTTCTCCTTCGTTTTCACCTTTCTCCTCTCTTCCCTCACCAGTGCTGTGCTATCTCTCCAGCCCTTTCGTCGACGATGCGTTCAACATGTCATGTGGAGATTATAACGACGGAAGTGGAGGAGAGTTCGTCCTGAAGACAGGGGAGATGTGGCGAGAGGGGAAGGAGTTCAAACCAGAAGGGACCAATCGGAGATGCAACAGAATTGGGCAGACAGCAGCGATTCGAGTGAACATGGACAAACGAGAAGCTCGACTGTTTGTGGACGACGAGGAACAGCCTGGGATCTTTACCGACATCCCAATCCAAGTCTCGCTTGCGATCTCTCATTTCTGCAACAAACCAGAATTCAAAGTCGAAGTGATTCATCTGAAACGATTGGATCCTGCGATTCCTCGCCAGCCGCCTCGAAAACTGGAGAACACTCCCAATTTCTGGCCAGGAACGAACTCACTCGTGGAGATCGATGAGGACGGAATCCAACTGACACCGACACAGCTCATCCAAACTACATCATCGCCAGACAAAGGGTTCGTGGCAAATACGTTTGCAATTGAGGAAGGAGAGTGGGAGCTGAAGATCCGAGTGAACCACAGCGCTCTCGACGGAACATGTGTGATCCTCCCCATCCATCCTCTTTGTTATCTCTTCTTCTGTGTTCACCTCATCATCTCTTCTTCTCCTCTCCTCTCCAGGGCTTGGTTTCATGACTCTTCCTCGTTCCGACCAAAGGGCGAAGAGGAGTGACTCAAGTTCAAAAACAATCATTGGTGTCTTCGACTTGCCAATCGGAGTTCCATATCTCTCTTATTCAGCCAGCTTTAAACAAACAAACAAGCCATGCTCTTGTCTCGGCCAGACAGTAGCGATTCGAGTGAACATGGAGAAGAGAGAAGCAACTCTGTTTGTGGACGGCGAGGAACAGCCGCATCGTCTCTTCCCGCTACCTGATGTTGTGTGCCTCTTCGTTCGAACTGGATTTAAATGTGCTCACTCATCGCTTGAAGTGATGTGGCTGAAGAAGCTGAAACACACCCACAAACATACCCTCCCTCCAAACACTCCCACGTGCCTCTTCGGGACAAGCTGCCTTCACACTCTCCCTCCTCCCTTCGAACTCTTCTCGTCGTCCCTCCTTTCTGTGATGCCGCGTGAGACTGAGACAACGGGACGCCGAACAGCCTTCACGTTTCCGATCACTGAAGGAGAGTGGGAACTCAGAATCAAGCCGTTTGGATCTCACTTTGATGCTTTTGGTATGCGAACTCTCATCCAGTTTTATTTTTCTTCATCACCTTTCCTCTTCTCTCCCCTTCTCTTCTTCTTTCCAGCACTCGGGTTCCTCCGCTGCCCTCTCCCCCTAAACGCCACTGACAAGTCCCTCAGCAACTGTGAGAACGGAATCAGTGGCGCATTCATTCTGAAATCTGGACAGACAATAGCAGCTGGACGCGACATCCGTCCCACTGCTCGAAATGATGTGTGGGATAAGCCGAACCAGACAGCAGCAATCCGCGTGAACATGGACAGACGAGAAGCAGTGTTGTTTCTGGACGATGTCAAACAGCATTGGATCTTCACCGACGTCCCATCTCCTCTCTGCCTCGGAATTACTGTCGAAGCGTCTGAAAACGTGAAACTGATTGAGATTGTGCACTTCAAACAACTCACTCCTCCACAAAAACTGAAAAACACACCCAACTTCTGGCCAGGGACAAACTCGCTCGAAACCATCGATTCCGAAGCACATGAACTTTCACCTTCCCAACTCATCCAGATTGTCAGAAGGGATGCTGAACCGCGGTGGCGAACTGCATTCACGTTTCCGATTGAGGGAGGCGAGTGGGAGCTCAAGATTCGCTCAATCCGAGAAACACTCAAAGACACTCGTTTGTTTCCGTTTCTGTCGGATCAGTCCATCTTCCCTTCATTTCTTCCTCTCCTCTCTTCATTTTCAGGTCTGTGCTTCGCTTCTGCCCCTCTCTCACTCAGCGCCTGTACATCTTCCTTCCGAACGAGCAACGAAAGCAACAGTGGCTTCTTCGATCTGTGGAACGGCAGCATGCATCGTCCAGGCCAGTTCATTCCTCTGAATCTGAACGGAAAGTGCCAGAAAGTCGGTCAGACAGCAGCGATTCGAGTGAACATGTTGAAACGAGAAGTTCGACTGTTTGTGGATGACGTGGAACAGCCTGGGATCTTCACCGACATCCCCTCTCCTCTCTGCCTCGGAATCTCAACTGGATATCCGAATGAGAATCGGATCGCTCTCGAAGTGTTGGGGTTGAAGAAACTCCCCCCATCGCCTCCCCCTCTCTTCTCCAACACTCCCACCTGTCTCTTCGGCACAAGTTGTCTCACCAATCTTGATCCATCCAAAATCACGTTCACTCCAACCACCCTTACTATAATGAAGAAAGATATCAAAGATTTTACGTTTCAGGCAGATACTGGCTACCTCTGCGAAGGAGAGTGGGAATTGAAGATCAGAGGAGGACAAGACATGTTCCTGAACACCAGTTTGTTCTCTCTTCAAATTCTTCTTATTGTTTTCTTCTCTCTTCTGTTCGAACATCATTTGTCTCCGTCTTCTTATCTCAATCTCAGGACTGGCATACTTCTCTCATCGAGACCTTGGAGTCGTAAAGTCATCCAGAGAATTCAAACCACAGTACGAACGCGCGTTCTCACTCAGACAATGTCTCGATTTGAAGACACTAACCAATCCACACACAGTCGACGCCGTGACGAACGAACCACACAAAACAGCAGCGATTCGGGTGAACATGGAGAAGAGGGAAGCAAAGCTGTTTGTGGACGATGTGGAGCACTCCCGCACTTTCGAGAACATCCCGCCCATCCTCAACTTGTCCATCCTCGCCGTTCTCACTGCCTCACCATACATACTCGAAGTTGTTCATCTGAAGCGGTTGGACACACCTTCCGAAAGCCGCATTCCAACTCTCCCGAACACTCCGAACTGCTGGCCAGGCACCAATTCCATCGAGACGTTCGACAGGGCTGGCCTTGTGATCTCGCCGACGCAGATCGTTCTGCGGATGCAGCTGGAGTTGGATCCAATCTGCTACAGCGCATACACATTTCCGATTGAGGAAGGAGAGTGGGAACTGAAGATTCGGATGCGTCAAAAGAAACCGCGACCTGTGGGTGTGTTGTTGTTCTTGTCATAGTTTCCATCTCTCTCTCCATTTCTTTTCTATCTCACACTCTTCATCCATCTCAATACTCTCATCTCTCGCAGATCTCGGATTCCTACGCTTTCCTCTACCTCCCAACGCACCACTCAAATCGTGTGGATCGTGGTTGGATGGATCTGGAGGAGCGTATTCTCTGTCGACCGGAAGGATGTGGAGAGGAGAGATGATCAGGCCAGCAGGAACAAACAAGAAAGTCTCTGAAGATGGACAGACAGCAGCGATTCGCGTGAACATGTCGACGAGAGAAGCTCGACTTCTTGTGGATGGTGAGGAACAGCCTGGGATCTTCACTGACATCCCCGACAAGTTGTGTTTGGCCATCTCGATGGGGTTCATTGCAGAGTTGTTCATTGTCGAGGTGCTCCATCTGAAACGGTTGGACGCTCCAACAGAAAAAACAAGCGCTCCAGACTCACACGCCGATCACTCCCCATCTGTGATTCTAGAGACACAAGGCTCGTCTGCCCCTCCAATCGAATACTCGAATGAACCAACACCCTCGCCTGCCACTTCCGACTTGTCAACTGTGCCGTCAACCCAACCTCAGCCGAGTCCAGCGACAGTTTTAGCTCAGCCCGCTCTTCGCTCCCCTCCGCCCACTTCACCCGCTCGGCCGAACACAGACGACCTGAACGTGGGGACGAGCTGCCTGCAGACGCTGGATGGGGCGAGCCACCACACAACAGACTTCACACTGACAGCGAGAGCGTCGACAGCGAAAGTTATCGGATTCCGAACAGCGTTCACAATGGCACTCTCGGAAGGAGAGTGGGAGCTGAAGATCAGAGGGACAGCCAGCCTCTTCGCGAACCTCTGTTTGCTTTCTCCCTTCTTCACTCATTTTCTCTTCCTCTCTCCTTTCCTGTCCTCTCTCTGGTTTCCTGATCTCTTCCTTCCTTCTTTTCAGTGCTTGGCTTCCTCAAACATCCACTCCGCCCCAACGCCACGCAGAAGTCGTGTGGTTCGTGGTCGGATGGGAGTGGGGGAGGGTTTGTGCTGAAGACAGGGCATCTTCACTGACATCCCTTCTCCTCTCTGCCTGGCGCTCACGACTGGTCTGAAAGGGACGATTCCCTTTTCGGTTGAAGTGTTGTGGCTAGAGCGGGTCTGACGTCGTTGATACTCGAGTCAGTTTCAGACTATTCTTTGTCTGGTCCACATTCCAATTGTTGGACATTTTTACGCACCTTCTGATTTCATTTCCTTTTCATTTTCTGTTTCATGTTATGAACAATAACTGTCATATATTTCCTTGATATGAGAATGATATTTGTTCGGGTGTTCAATCAGATGATCAACATTGATCAGAGCTCGTCTGCATTGAATGTCTGCTCGACTCTGAAGTCCGCTGTGAGATCTTGCCCTGTCTGACGGGAGTTCACTTTCATCCCCACAACTCGCAGTTCGAACACATCGTCCCACCCTTCTTCTCTCAAGAGCACTTCTCGTCTCTTCTGCCGTTCTCGTTTGTTCCGTTTCCATTCGTGCGTTCTGTTCAACATGCTGAAAAAGGTAATCTCAAAATGTTCTTCGTTCTCTGTCTCTACCGTCGTTCGCATTTCCCATTTCATTAGTTCTGACACAGTGTCGGCATCGTGTTCGTCGGATCGCAGTTCCATGTTTGTGAGGTTAAACTGGATAAAACAGAGATGTTTCTCAATGGTCCATTTCCCTTCTTCATCCAGAATGAGTTTTTCCCAATTGTTGAAGAGAAATGTGAGGATGTATTTTGCTGGCTCGAACACAGAAACACGAATGAGACTATATTGCTGAAACCACACTTCTTCATCGTCTCCAATCGGAAAGAACATGTCAGCGAGGAAGTTTGTGAGTTCGAAAAGAGTTCTGGACTCCGAGAGAGGAAGGCAAACAAAATCAACTGTTTCAAACATCCGCCCAACAAGATTCGCTGTCATGAACTTCGATTTCATCCGTTCAGACAAAACGACGATGTTTTTGATGGCCGTAACGGCGTTCAATTTGATGTCTTTGTTGGTGAGTTTGAGAGAGTTGAGAAAGAGGTCAGGGAAGGAAGGATCATCGAGGATGATTGTTTGGAAGGATGATGTGTTCGGATCTGCAATTTGAAATGTCACTCTGATGAAGAACAACCATGAATTGTTCACAAAGAGTTCACAAGTATCACGAAGATGTTTGAGAGAATCTGTCATTTGTCTGTCATCTCCAGAAACCCATGGAGTGGTTGGAGAAGAGTCGGAGGGAAGAGAAGCGATGAGATCGTCGATGGTTGAGATGATGGTGAGAATTGTTGTGAGAGCATCTCTCACAAAGAGAATCAATTCTCGAATTATCTCAGAATCAACCTGAAATGAAGAGAAATGATGGAAAGAGTCAAAACATACTTCTATTGGTGGAGTTGCATTCATAAGAAAAGTTGGTAGGTTAAATGCCTTCGAGCAATATGAGAGGGAACGAATGATCATAGATTTACCTTCTTTCGTGATCTGGACGTATTTTGGGAGGTGTGAAGGATCGGTTGGGAGATTAGTTTGGAATTCGGAGAAAACGATTCGGAGTTGCTTTGTCACTGCCACTAGGAATGAGAGACCAGAATATTGTTGGAATGGGGAAGTAGATGGGAAGATGGGTGAGGGAGGAAGAGTGAGAGCAGGTGGATCTCGCTCAATGATTGTGAAAAGAGCAATGAGAGCCGTGTGACTTCTGTCACTCCGACTTCCGGTTCTTGGGTCTTGTAACAAGGAATAAAGGGTGCGATCAGACAATACATTTATTTAACTCCATTTCAGTTTTTCTCCACTTCACAAAACTGCAGTTCAGAACTTCTCAAATTGAATCAATGATTTAGTGATCGGTGTTCAGCTATAGTTGGTGAGAACTGTGGCTTGCGAACCCATAATTCACTCCGATCATCACCAAATTCAGACCTCACAACAGCTTTCACTTCAAATACTGTCCCTTGTTTCTCCTATCTCATTTTCGTAACTTGTTTCCCTTCATCATTAACCTAAATTCGCAAAACACCGACGATCTAACCTTACCTCAATTTGGCAAGACCCAAGAACCGGAAGTCGGAGTGACAGTTATTCTGAGATGAGGGAAGAGAGAAATGTGTGCCAAAGTGGTGACAACAGCAGAAGAAGGAGTTGACTTTGCGATAGAAGTGAATGTAGAAAGAATGAAGTCCTTATGTTGGAGAAAAAGAGAGTCGACGATTTCAGGTTCGAAAAAGAGCGATTCCATGCAAGAACAACACTGAAAACAAATGAGCAAGACGAAAGAAGGAACCACACTGATTCCAATGCAGGACACGTAGACCAATCTCCAAAGTGTGTGAGGATGAAAGAAGGCATTTCAGAGGAAAGCGAAGAGCGAACGAACGATGGCGATTGAGAATCTGAAAGAAAGGAAAGGAACATTCATCATCATCAATAAGAAAACTACAAACACAGAATCTCAAAGAGTTTCATCAGTTCAGCCTGAAAGAGAGAATGAACAAAAGCGAAAAGGAGAGACCACAAGTCCAGATGAGTGTGTTCCACAACACAGAGAAGACAGAAAGGGACACCAATCATCAAAACTGTCATCTAAATCTCTTTCTGAAACACATCCAAAGCAGTCATCAACAAATTGAAGAAGAAAACAGAATCGCATACCGGTCGCCACGTTCTGTAATTCTCGAAGCGTGTCGACAATAATGTCTTCATCATGACATTGAAGCGCTTCGAGAAGTGAAGAGATGGGCATATAGGGGGTTTACTAAGTATGTCCCCTCGAGTTTTCTCGCTGTCGACCAGGTCAATTGAGTTAATTTTTTGTCAAGAGTCTTACACTGAGTCAATTCATATTTTAAGCAAAGATTTTCAATATCGTATTCATTAAGTCACTCAAATCGCACAAATCTCAAAATGATTCACTGATTTTTCATTCTATGTGAAACGATAGCTGTGTCAAACTTCTAATTGGAGTGATTATCACCTTTTTCTCTTGATTTTTGCTCTAAACATGCAAAAAAGTCAGATAGATTCGCTGATCTGGTCGAAACAGTGGATTTCGTTCTGACATCACTCGAATGTTTGTTCAACTCATTTGACTCTATGAATCACCTATTTTATCCTCTTTAAAAATAGGTGAAGTTATGAATTAGAAGAAAAGGACCTTTGATCGCAGTCTCTGGCACTCTTTTTGATTTCACACGGCAAAACTCTAACCAAGAATGCAAAAAGTTACATTTGAGGAAACGTGTGAAGTTTCACGTTTTTCCAGAAATTCCATCTCATTCTTTATACTTCAACACAGTACTATCAGAATCGAAGTCTTGTGAGAATCACTCTGGAAAGTGAACGAGATCAGATTTGAATCGACTCTCTGATGAAGAATGACAAACTTTCCTTGTTTTAACCTCACTTTTTAGAATGTATTGGACGATAGACATCTGTCATGTTGTCCTGTCATGATTGTCAAGGATCCTCCGGTTCTCTCCAACCAAGATGATATTCACACAAAGTTCGAGAATTCATGCTGAAGTCATCTCATTAAACCAGTTCTCTCATTCTTTTCATCAATCAATGAGTGAATCTGTGAAAACAAAGCAGGAGGAGACATGAAAAAGATAGATTTTCGTGAATAAAGCAATATTGAAGTAAAATTCGAACTTTAGTCTGTCCGCTGGCTCGGTGTAAGCTCCTGCCTGGTCTTGTTTTCCATCTTCACTCACTGTATATGTAGAAAACCTGAGGGGACATAATTAGTACACCCCCTATAATCCGACCCCGTGCCCCCCTCCAATATTTTAACAGTTGCTTGATTTAACTCCATTTCACGATATTTTTGCAATTATTTTTCGATTTGAGACCGGGTTTTGGAGATATAAATTCATCTACACTTCACCCGATCCTTTTTCCAGACACTTTTTCATAATGTCGGATAGTCTTCACAGCCCCCCGCTCAAGAGCAGGGGGGGCTGTGAAGACTATTGGTGAATTCTCAAAAGTACCATAGAAAAAAGGATCTTTGTGAAGTGTTGAAACAAATAATGGGCTGGATCGGGCCAAAATGGGCAGCTTCTTTTCGCCCTCAAAATCACAAAATTTCATCAAAAGTGTGATTATTAATCGAAAATAGGCATATTTGAAATTTTCGGTGAGGGGGCACGGGGTATGATTTTGCCAAGAGATGTTTGACTGAAGTATTGAAAGGAAGATAATATCAGTTTCATCTGAGAGAGTGAGAAAAAACAGATAAAAGGGTCTGATCGAGTTGGGTGACAAGAATTGAATCATGCTATCGTGTGCCCGGTCTCTCTTGATGTATTGTTATGTGGTATCGAGATATCGTGACTTACTTTACTATTCTCATCAGTTATCGAATTGGTCTTCGAGTCATCTGAATCCATTCATGGAATTGTGGGTGAGCAGAAATCCCCAACACATTCCTCTTCAGCGGAAAGTGATCAATGGTCGCTCCTGTTGTTTTATTCGCCTTTCTCTCCTCTTCATTGACAGCCATCACTTCTCACACGCCTCAGAGTCTTGAATCTCTCATTGACAACCACCATCCATCGATGTCGAACACTGACCACGTCAAACTCCGCCTTCCACCAGCCACGATACATAGTCTTAATTTAAAACTAGATAGCCGAACTCTCGAAATTGAAGGAAGCGCAAATCTTTCCACTCTCACTTCGGAACTCGCCATCAGCGCAAATCTTGAAACTCACCAACCAAGAGCATCAAAAACTTCGAAACGAAATGCAAAGGATAACAGCTTGGTTATATTATCAAATTCCACTGTTAAATTCGCATCAATGCTGATCGATGGTTCGAACCATCAGAAAAATAAACCCCCACTTTCCACCCGAAACCGAAACACTCAAAACCCAACAATGTTCATTGGAATTCTAGACTCCTCATCGATGACCGTTTGTGACAGTATAATTCTGTCCTCACCATCGTCGAATTGCTTCTTGGTCCGCCCGTCAAGACATTATCAATACGACAGAGCATCAACCATCCAGATTATCTCCTGCAAGATCGGCAATAATGCGAACATTCTTCAAGAAATCGTTAAACTTGGAAGAGGTCTCAGGAACGACCACCAAGCCAATATTTTCATTTCGACAAGCTCGATCGATTCCATTGCAATTGCGAATGGTGCGGGCATCAGTTGCGATGTCCTTTCCCACACACCTCCTCCACTCTTTCATTTGGAAACAGTTTTGTCCCATCTAGTCTTCACTAATGTATCCACAAGCCACAACACGAAACCGACGAAAGAATTCATCCTCTCTCAGACTCTGATTGGAAGCTCGATATCCCACTGCAACAACCACCTTTCTGGGACCACAATTCGAGATGTCAACTTGGGCGGAAGTCTTCTCGCTCAAAACACGACATTCTCAAATTGTCACACCGACTCGTCGGCCCGCTCCATCAAATCCAACAAAGAATGGTTGACCAACCCAAAGAAATACAAACACTTAAACGCTGAAGAGGTAGAATATGCACAATCTGACCTTATTCGCAAGCAACGATTCCTCCACTCGACGCATCCCTCCGCCCATCCTCATCTCTTCCCCGACCCCTCCCCCTCCCTCCAACTGGAAGACATCACCCTCACCTTCTCATTCTGCTCATTTTCAGACATGACATTCCTTTCAATCGACCACGACATCCCTGACACAGTCGGAGGTGCTGCAATTCACGTCAACCGCGATCTCCCAACAATCCGCCTTTCAAACTGCTATTTCCTTCGCTGTTCATGCTCTGGATTCTCCTCCCCGTCTGGTGGGGCAGTATTTGTTCTTTCTCCGAGTGGATAGTTCTCTTTGGAAAAATGCAGGTTTCACCAATGCAAAGCGAGCACAGCAGGAGCAATTCTGATCACTTCGATGAATGGATCACTTAGCCGGAACTTATTCGAACGAAATTCGGCAGACGTTGATGCGGGAGCAGCAAAGATAATCACAAGTGGACCCAGTCTCCAACTCGATCAGAATTCGTTTCTGAACAACGAGGCAGGACGTTGGGGAGGAGCACTGTTCCTTCAACTGGATTTCGAGTCCTTCACATCGACCAGTGATTCATTCAGCCACAATTTTGCAATTGGTGACAGTCCGTCATTCATGTCACACGATATCTACTTTGTGAATACAGATGGAAACCAGAATCCAACTTTTCAATCGTCCTTCTCAGAATCATCGACAACATACTATTTGGGTTCAGCTGTCTTCACAACTGTTGGCTTCACAACGATGAAAGACATCACGGCTTTAATTGGGATGAAGAAAGTGATCGTCGACGGATTGGCTGAGGATGGGATGGATTGTCGAATCGAGCCTTGCAACTCAATCCAAACTGCTATCGTTGTGGTTGGATCAGCTGGAAACATCGAGCTCACAAACACTGTCACCCTCCCCACCCTCACTCTGACAGACACGTCTCTCACAATTGGAGGCTCGCCATCTGCCACTCTTCCGCAACTATGTCCAGAACTCCCATCAACTTCAATGGCTCTCCATTCGACGTCTTCAGAACGACAGTCCAGCCTGTATTTAACAACCTTTGGGATGCTGTTCAATGCTCTTCCACAACCAGAGTCGTCACTCTTCATCGTCGAAAACTCACTTCTCACACTCCACACTGTCACCATCAAGCACTTCTCACCGTCCACTCCATCCTCATTCATCTCCCTCTCATCGTCCGCTCGCCTCGTCTTGACCAAGTCTTCCTTTGTGAACATCACAACGACAGGACAGGGCAGTGTGGTGAGTGGGACAGATGTCTCACTTCTCCACGCGACGTCATCATCGTTCGAGGAGTGCGAGTCAGATCTGGATGGGGGAGTGATACACGTACAGTTCACTGACAACACTCCGTCCTCCTCTCTCTCCATCATTTCACGTTTCGATTCGTGTTTGTGTGGAACGACGAAGAAAGGGAGACTTGTCTTTATCATCCACCCCAACTTCGCCGCTCTCGTCTCATCCAATTTGCGCAACGAGCTCGTTTACGCAGAATCGAATGCTTTTGTTGGACAATTCACAGACACAGAAACAACCATCGACCTTCTTTCACTCATTACAACCACGTCCAATGATCAATATGTCGGATCTGGCGAGAATGCCGTTGATTCTGAAGATTGTTCGTCAAGCTCTAAGCCTTGCCGCACGTTGGCTCACGCTATTGCTCTAAAAGCACCAGACAGTCGGAAGTATGTCTACGTTCAATCATCAATCGAACTCTCACAACAAATTCTATTGGAAGACCACGCAAACACGGGAAATCTGACAATCACAAATTATAAAAACAATTATACCATCACAGTGTCTGAAAAAGCTCAGTTCAGATTCTTTCACGAGTTGCATGTGAAAAATTTCACAATCATCGGACCACAACCCCTCTCTCATACGAATCAGACAACACCATCCTCATCGCTTCTTCTTCTGATGCCATCTCAGAAATTCGAATTCACAATGCGAGATACCAAGGTGATGATTCTCTCATGATCGTTATCGGTGAGGGCTCAGCCACAATCCAGAATCTGAAGTTTGTGTATCAAGTCACGAATTCTCTCCACTATTCACTGATCTTTGTCACAGGAAGAAGAACGACGATAACGAACTGTCAGTTTGATTCATTTCATCTTTATGATACAATCGTCTATCACCGAACCAACTCCCTCGTCATCGAGCATACACGCTTCACAAACGTCACGCTTGATCCCCGCCGCAACGACGAATTTGGTGCTGTGCTTGTAACTACCATTGATAAAGACTCGTCGCTGACAATGAACAATATCACCCTACAACCAAACACTTTCCCGTCAGAGCTCGTGGAGGATCAGTCGATGCTGAAGGTATATTTGCAGATGACAGGCACCGCCAATCTCAAACTGACCGATCTCAAATATTTGGAACCTGACTCCCCTCTCCCGACCATCTTTCATTTTGTGTGGATTGTTGGAAAGAATATAAACACCCAATTCACAAAGGACGACACTCGCTTTGCCGGCTCCTACTCGTCATCCACACCTCCGCATTATCTGTGGACGACAGACGAGACAGATCGAGACAATCCTGTCGACGCGTCTCTTCTTCTGTTTTTGGTTGGAAAGGGCAGCGCTGTCGGTCTTTCTGACACCGGCGAGGACTCTTCTGATTGTGGGTTTCTCGGGAAATGGTGCCAAACATTCCAAAAAGCTCAGAATCGAGCAGAGGAAGAGGATTTGAATGCAATCAACATCCACGGCTCAGCAACGATCACTGGAGAGAACAGCATCGATGTCGACTTCTCCATCACAGGCACTTCATCAACTTCCTCGTTCACCTTTCGTGATAAGAGCATGCTCGCCGTTAACTCTGTCGCGACCTTCTCCAATCTCCTCCTGACCACAACACCAAACGCAGACGGATCGCTGACCTGCACTCTCTACGTTCAGTCTGGTCATCTGACTCTGTCGAAGGTGAAGATCATCATCGAAGGGACGATGGACAACTATGCCTTTCTCAGCGTCCCATTCGGCACTCTCACGCTCACCGATGTTTCTGTGGATGGCGGATCGAGGAGACACACACTGTCATTCGTCATCGTCCAACAAACTGGATCGCTCCGTTCGACCAAAACAACAGTCAAGAACATCCACTCGCCTTACGCAGCGTGGATGGCTCGACTGACTGGCACAGAGCTCTCCATCGGAAGCCCCGAATCTCAATCTGTGTTCTCGAATTGTGTTGGAGACCACGTCGACCCGATTCCACAAGCGAGTGTGGGAGGCGGCGCGCTGTTCGTCTCGCTGACTGGCGCCGCTTCCAAACTGGCCATCTCAAACACGCTTTTCGAGAAGTGCTGGAGCGGGCTGGATGGAGGAGCGATCTTCGTGTCGTTCTCGTCCTCGTCTCTCCCCTCCAACTATCGCATCTCGGCGACTTTCTCGGAGTGCAAAGTGAGCACGGCGGAAGGACGTGGGAAGTGGGTGTTTGTGGAAGGATACAATCTGCCGAGCTTCATCCGCGAAGAGGAGTGGGAAGGGACACTGACCCGCGTGAATCGTCGGGAGCATTTGGAGATGCTTTGGGGCGAAGACTTGTCAGCTGAAAGCACTTTCGGGAGCAACTCGCTGTTGGACATTCTGCGACCAGCGACAGACGCAACATCACTTTTTGTGGACAGCAAGTCGGAACATGGGGAGAGGAATTGTGGAGAGACAGAACACACAGCATGCCCAACGATCGACGCCGCTCTTCTCCAAGTCGCGACAGCCAACACCGAACTTGTGCTGTCGAACAGCCCACTGCTCTCTGCTCACTTCGTTGTCTCTCGCCAGGAACTCGCACTGATCGGTTTCTCGTCGAGTTCAACATCTCGACCACTCTCGAAGCTGCGAGTGAACGCGACAGGGTTTGGAGGGATGGGAGGAGTGATTTGTGGGACTAATCATTCTGTGCTGACTTTACTGAATGTGGAGATCACGACGATGGCGAGCAGCGATGGATCTGCTCTGTTCTTGTTTGTTGTTCGGGACAGCGAAATGACACTGACGAACTGTTGGGTGAGTGAGGTGTCAGCGTCGGTTGGATTTGTGGAGTGCTTGTCGGCCTCGTCTCTCTCCATCACGCACCTCACAATCACATCCTCGTCGTTCTCGTCCACACTCTTCTCTCTCTCCGACACTTCCTTCCTCTCAATCTCAGAAAGCGAGTGGAGGACAGTGCGAGTGACGAAGGGTGGATTGGTCGAACTGCGTGGCTGGCCATCCCAAAACATTGTTTTCTCCAAATTTGAGCTCTCCGCCTGCCTCTCCTCCCAACCCACCCAGCCCCTCCTCTCCCTCTCGCTGTCTGGTGCCCCCTCGCCCACCGATCGCAGACAGGTCTCGTTCTCAAACTGCAAGTTCGCGAGCTCCTCGTCGTCTCCTGCGCCTTTCGTGGCTATGGAGTGTGTTGGAGTGAGTGTCGATGTTGTTGCTGTGAAGAGTGAGATGCTGTGCTCGTCGGGAGCAGCGACAGGCTCACACAGAGGAATGGTGGTCGAATGGAAAGAACGACAGCCGTTTGTGATTCGTCGAGAACTGAAAATGACAAACTGCTCACTCATCGTCGCAAAACTCTGATTCCGTCTGACTGCTTTTTCATTGTCGATACTGCGATGCCTGATCAACTCAACATAGGAAGGATGAAAACTGATTGAGATGAAGTCAAGAGAGTCTGAGAAGAGAGTTGGAGATCTGGTAGACACTTCACGAACATTGGAAGCGGAAGCGACCCCGATTACAAGAAGAAAAGATTGCCAAAATCAGCTTTATTCCTACTTTATTTCTGTCATCCATCTCTTCCCTTTACAATCCCATTTGTTTCGAAAACCATCGTCGCAGTGATACAAGAAAACCACGAATAATTCAAAGAGAAAACGATTGTGAAGTGAATGTTAAGAATAGAATTACAAAGACGTGCAACAGCGAATGAGATGACAGTCTACACAAGCATGTCTGGGTCTGATAGAGCGGTTGGGTTCAGCCTCATCTCCCTCATTTCAGGCACCAAGAACACTGCTTTCTTCCCACTCTTCAGTTTCGCAAAGAACGGCTCGTAAGCAGGATGGTCGCGAGCTGCCACTTTCGCTGCCAGTGGCTGTGGCTTCAGAGGCACTTTCGATGTCGACGACGAGACTGTCGTTGGGTTGGCTTGGACGGAGTCTGTCGTCTGTGCGGATGGCTGCTGACTCGACTTGTTCGGCTGAGATTTGGGTATAGTCGCTGGTTGGTTGGGGTCTGATGAGTTTAGTTGAGTTGATGATATAGTGTAGATAAAACCCGATACTTTGATAAAACCCGATACTCTTCCGTGGTTGATCAGAACACATCATTTTTTTCATTGCTTCTTTCTCCATTTTTACGAATCATTTTGGATATTTTTGGGAACAAAATATAATTATACGTAATTGTGAAGTGATATTTTGACTATTTGATCGACTTTATTGTTTCAATAAGTCAGTGTCAGGATTCTTCTTAATCGTCATCTCGCACCATTTCTCGACGAACAAGCCTTCTCCGAGATTCGGGACCTGCTTCATCACTTTCGGATCGAGAGTGGCTTCGGCGGCGACGTGGAGCTGGGCGGTCCCTCACTCTCCTTGATTGTGAATCTCGAGAAATATATTCGCGAGGAACAGTGAAATCTGTGATGAGAGTCTGTTTCCTGGGAGTTGTTTTCATAATGTTGTGAAATGAGGTCAGCAGAGATCCGTGATTGGTTTGGACCTCATTTGGAGGGAGAAAAGAACTTGGTTTGAGGAGGAGGTCGGTTCGAGTGTTAAATTGGTGAAGGAATGAAATATCAATTTGCGGACAGAATTTTTTCAGGTTCATCAGAGTCGCCTCCAGAGAAAGGGGAAAACACCCACATCGGTTGAATGACGCCAAGATGGTCGACGATTTGAACGCTTCACCAACAGCGTCAGGAAGAGCCTTTGCCAGGTTGACCCGATAGTCGACAATGCTTGAAGATGATGGTGGAATGAATAATCGTTTCAATTGTTGCTTCAAATTGGAGAAGATGAACTGATCACACACCTGAAGAATGTGTGAGGTGTGTGATGGGTAGATGAGAATATGGATATGGTGCTGCTGACAAAGGGCAATAATTTCTTGATTGTGCCTTGTGAGATGCCCGTCCATCAATAGCAGAGCATTTCGATTTGATTTGTGGATTGCGTGACGAAAAGAAACGATTTCTGGAATTATGTTGTTGGACATAATTTCAACGTATGTCTTTGTGTTCATCCATCCCGATTCGTTGTTATTGACCTTGATGTGGTGTTGACCAAATTTTTCGAATTCTTTCACCGGAAGCTTTGAAGGCCAGAGTAAAATAGGATCCAGATGAATTCCGGTCGAATTGACTGTTCCCACGAGAGTAGCATTTTGGACTCGAGAAGAGGACGGAATCGGAGGACATGGTTCACCAGCGTAGTAAACCACTAAAGATGAATAGTCTTCTCCGATCCGGAGAGATGATTCATCCATGTTGAAGATTAGATCTTCATGGATGTTTTCCGATTTTATGGTATTTTCCAAAAGTTCAAACCAACCCACAATGTTCGCACGAGTGCTTGCTTTCAACCGATCAGGGTCTAGATACCCAGGTTTCATTGTGTCGAGGAGAGAATGGCGTTTGAGGAAAGCGTTGACGTTCCACATGCTCAACGTGGGATGGTCAGGATTAAATCTCACGCTCTTTGCGTAAATACCATTCATCTAGAAAATGAAAACCGTGAAAAAAACAAACTTCTTGAAGAATCTCAGCCTTTTTCATGGGTTTTTTCTCAACGATTTTGGTCAGAATTTTGTCATATAGTTCACTCTCATCACGAGTTGTCATCAATAGTGGCCTTCCATCTTTTCCAGGTGGACGATTTTCTTTTTCAGCTTTTCTTCCACGTTTCAGAGCCGCTTCGCTGCAAACACCAGCTTGAACTACGGTGTCAAGTGTCACATTGTGCTCCGCGTAAATTTTCAAACCTCTTTCCACTCGAGATGGAAGTGATCTTATATCACTTCCACTCATGAGATGCGAAACATCTCGTGGTGAAAGAGGAGGTGAGATTGGGCGGTCTTTTTCCATTGTTGTGGGTCTGATCGAACATGACTTCAACAACTCAAAGATTTATTGGTTCTCGTCATCAAACGATGGCCAATCACCACTTTTGTATCATTTTGAGCACAAAAATCGAGACGCATAAAATGAGGTTGTGGGGGAAATGACGAAAACAGATAAATTTGGGTAACCAGTGACACTGTGGAGGGTATCGGGTTAAATTAAAGTATCGGGTTAAATCCAGACTATATGTCTTTCGCCGTTGGATCGGCTGGTTCCGGTTGGAGTGTCTCACAAATCCGTTCACTCTGACACCAGATTCGACAATAAACCAGCCAATTCTGCTCAAATGTGAAATGAAACAGACGAAGTCAAAGAAAGAAAAGTCAACCAGGCGACGAGATCGATCTGTTGGAGTCGTATCGACACGACGTAGCGTCGAGAAATCTAGAAAATCTGACACAAACGGCAGGAAGAACGAGCTTTGTCTATGTCTTCCGATTCATTCGTCTTCGTGTTGTCGGCGACTCGGGTCACATTCTGAGAGGGTTCGTCGAGTTCAGTGATGGCATCAATTCGGATCGAAGTTCCTGGTCCAGCGAGAGAGAACTGAAGGAGAAGACATCGAAAATGAGGATGACGAGAGAAGCAGATGAACAGACTCCGATTCTCTGATTTTGGTTGAAATCTGAAACATCGTTCTGTCCAGCCTTCCCATTCACGAAGAAGCGAGAGATGTCTGGTTTCGATCGCGTGTTCACCTCCAACACCACTTGGTCACCTATTCGGAGGGGAGAGTGACAGGGATCGGAGTGTTCTGTTTTACCCAAGACGTACGTCATTCCATCAATGGAACAGAGAGCACACGAATCTGAAGAGAGAGATGAAAGTGAGAAGTGAATGGAAGTGGTGAGATCGATGAGAAAAATAACGGCACACATTTCTTCCCGATTCCAAGACCTTTTGGGCTTTTGGGTATCTGTAGGTGTTCCCACATGCAGCCAATCAGAACAGTTCCACATGAATCTGAACAGAATCACAAAAAGAACAGCACACGTTCAGTTTGAGGAAGGGCGAGGATGGTGACAGCGACAGACTTGATTTTCTTCGTAACCACTCCATCCAACATCACTGTGCTGAATGGCGAGTCGATTCCATTGAAGTCGAAGGCAGTGCGAGTGATCACATTTCCCTCAATCTTGAAATGTTCTGGATTTCGGAAGAGGAGAGCGGGCATCGTTACGTCTGCTTCTCTTCGAATCAATTTGAAATGGTTCTTCTTTCTTTCTTGATAAGATTCTTCGGTGTCAGTCCAAGAGATCTCTTTAATCTTGTTTGAGAGAGGAGTCGCTTGGGTGGAGTGGATGATGCTCGTAATTTGGACTGATGTTCCCATCACATCAGCAGAGAACTGGACAAGTCAGAAGCGAAACGAAGAATGACAGACACCAATTCTCACTGATTCTGGAATCCCACTCAGATAATAATCCAGAGCCTCTCCGTTTCTGAAGAATTGGACAGTGCGAGGAGTCGAGTCCATGTTCACTTCCATCACAATGCAATCCTTCTTCAAGTGATAACATTCATATTTTTCGAGTTTGATCTGATTGAAAACATAGAGTCGGCCAATTGTCGAGAGACCAATAGAATCTGACGAGAAGAGAGAAAAGTGGAGATCATCGAACTGAACAACACACGTTTCACATTCTTCCCCAAAACTCGTCCAAGTTTAGGAACAGCAGCAGAAGAATCGAGAAGACCGAAATGGATGGACCCTTTCTCTTCTGCAGAGAATGACGAGAGAGAAGCGACACACCACCAGACTCAGCGATGGTCAGCACAACGAAAGTGACTGAAACGACGCCCTTCGTGATTGGTTCAGAGATCAGAACAGTGCTCTGTTTGGCTCTTCCTTTCTCGTCTGTCCCTTTCTCTGTCCGAGTCAGAACGCTGTTTCGGATGGTGAAGTGTGTTTTGTTTGTGAAGAGCAGTTCAGGCAGCTTCATCGTCGGGAGTATCCTTTTCTTCTTGAGACCATCTGCTCCTTCATCCTCGTCGTCACTATCACCTTCGCAGTGCCTCTTCTCTTCATCACTGTCGTCTCCAGAATCATCATCGGATTCTGCCTCGTCCCGCGCATTCTCCATCATCTGTTCTGAAGAGTGATCAATGTGTTCCTCGTTCTTCTCACTCCTCATTTTCTCTGGATTGGCATTGTCGTCGATGCTGTCTTCGTCCACCCGGTCTTTCTCATCCTTTTCTTTGACTCTAAATGTTCTTTCCTCTTCGTTGTTGTTTTTCGATTCTTCTGCCTGGAATGGTTCGGCAGCTGGCCATTCAACCACATTCATCTGATCTGTGAAGGGGGTCCCTCTGTTCAGATGGGTGATTCGGTCAAACCGAACGGACACTCCTCGGTCCTTTGTTGAGTACTGAGACGGAGAGGGAGAGAAAAGTGAATGTGGACGAATGAAAAGAAACGAGGAGAAGAGAAGAGACGAGAGTGGGAAATGGAAGGATAGCACACTCCAACTC
Organism: Blattamonas nauphoetae; assembly: GCA_033064195.1. Lineage (NCBI taxonomy): Eukaryota > Preaxostyla > Oxymonadida > Blattamonas > Blattamonas nauphoetae. The sequence continues at coordinate 15,728 of JARBJD010000227.1, read as the reverse complement.
GAACTGATTCGGGAAGATCAATAACGACAACATTGGCTTGCTTCCGATCGACGAAGAACTGGGCTGTGCGAGGATTCGAGTCCATGTTGACTTCGACGATGAGAGGCTGACAGGTGTTGAAGTATGAAGAAACTTGGATTTTCTTTTGTCCCTCCGATGTCAAGAATTGCAGTCTCCCATCCGATGAAAGACCGATTGAGCCTGAGATTGTGAGAAGAAGAGAGAAAGTTAATGTGACACGAGAGAAGAGACAAGAAAGCATCACAAGTGAGGAGGAAGACACACTTGTGTATTCGCCGAGGGTGTGTCGTTTGTCCTGAAGTGGTTCGTTTGCATCGATCAGCCCATATAATGTTGGATAAGACGTTTCCTCATCCATGAGATAAGTGAACGAGATGGCCACAATTCCTTCGGAAATGGGTTCGGAGAGGAAGAAGGAGCTCCACGTGGGTTCGATTTTTCCGTTTTCCTCAATAGTTGGGAAACAGTTGGATGTGATTCGGTTGTCGTCCACTCTGAAGTGGGAAGGATCGGTGAAGTCGAGCGAGGGCATCTGTGTTTGCACTGTCAGAACACTCGATCGCATTCCATTCATGTACATGTCATACCTGTCTCGAAGGTCTTCGGGATTCCATTTGATCTCATTCACTCGTCGCAGCGGTGTCGCACGCTTCAGACGACTCATTCCATCAAATCGAACTGAAACTCCCTCATTCTTCATCGACAACTGAAAAGAACAAGAATGAGGATGACAAGCGACACACTCCAAATCGGATCGAGGGAGGGAGACCAGACACAAACGCGAGAGGCACAATTCCGTTGATGATGAACACAGCTGTGCGTGGCCTCGCGTCCATGTCCACCTCCAATACCACTCGGTCGCCTTCACTCATTCGAGCAGAGATTGGTATTTTCTTCTCAGTTTGTTTGGTGGATGGAAGTTTTGCGTGGAGAGATCCGTTCTTTGGAGCGAAGGCGATGGAACCTGATGAGACGAGAAGAAATGAGAAGTGAAGGTGGAAAGGAAACTTGGAATATCATCACCAATTCGATCACGATCTTGAAGCTTCCGCGAGTGAGTATCGACAAGTCCGAACAATAGTCCTTCCTTTGAATCTGAACACTTCCAAAAAAGTATGACAGTTCCATCATCTTCTCTTGAACTTCAGCATCATTCAAGGATTCCTTGATCTCGTTCACGAACGTCGCAAGCTGAATCGACTTCATTCGAGACAGATCCGTTGACACTCCAAGCATTCCCTCCAAAAGACCTCCGTCCAAAAGTGCCGACGTTGTTGCTCGAAGTGTCACATTCTGAATAATTGGTACAATCGATGAACAAATCAAAGAGTGAGGATGAAGTAAGAGAACAGACGGGTTCCAACATCTTCACAAGCACTGCTCGCACTGATGCAGCAATCGTGGTCGGGATTCGCGATTCGTTGAACTTCTCAAGAACAGATCCCAATTGGAGCAAGCTCACCCCTGAGAACAGCCCTCGTCCGGTCACCATCCGATACGCAAGAACTCCAAGCGACCAAACATCACTCGCTGCCGTCGCCAAGCCCTTGCTGTCCATCACTCGCTCAGGCGAGTTGTACTCGAATGTCCCCAGTTCCCCAATCGACGACGTCATCTGTTGATCCAGCGTGGCTGATCCACCAAGATCACCTGAACCAAGACAAACGAACAAAATTAATCAATATAATCAAACAAACACAGAAATGCCCGATTGTTCTCCCGAAGAAGAACATTCTCCGGCTTCAGATCCCCATGAGCTGTCGATCCCGAAGGGTGAGAGTGCATCCACAAAAGTCCCTCGCAGATGTCAATCAGAATCATCACCGTCAACTGAAAACACATCCACAACAATAAAACAACAATGAAACAACAAAAAAGGCAAAAGTCAAACAAACATCAAAGAAAGAGGAAACAAGAAGAGACAAACAGGAAGAGGAATCAATTCACCTCGGGACTCATATTCCGAGATCAGATCTTTCAGACTCCGATGACCCAGCTCCATCACAATCGCGTGGTGTCCTCCCATGTCAATCGATTCATGAAGATGTACAATCCGAGCACGAGCAAAACGAGTCAACATCTCAACTTCATGACTCACTCGTTCCTTGTCCCCCTCTTTCAGCATCGGCAGCACCTTCACCGCATATTTAACTCCACTCCCTTCGTGTGTCACTTTCAGAACTTGCCCAAAGGCTCCTTCACTGATCTTTTTTGGGTTGGAATCTGAGCGATGAAGAGGAATGTGATGAAGACGAAAATTAATAGAGATCATCACAGCAAGAACACATATCCAGGGGGAATGACTTCGTCGAGTTTGGCAGTCATACTCGATGATCAAGATTTGATCCTAGCCCTTAATTTGTCCCATGATTTTTGAAAAGAGTCAATACACAATGGAGAGTTTCACTTGTTTTGTTTTTCTCCAAATTCTTGAAATCACTAAAATATGATGGAAAAGGGGTTTGTTTCAACTTTGAGCTTCGATCGTGACGAGAAACAACACTTTTTTGAAACGCGAATTTGACACGTTTTTTATTTTAAAAACAGATTAGAGAAGATCACGAGGTGAACCAATGTGAAAAAAGAAGGTTCTACAATGGAGAGGACAAATTTTTTCCTGAATTGGACACATACTTGCACCCATCTGGCAAGATCATCATCGATCGTGTCTTGAACACTCCATTCCTTTGTCTATCTGAAATTATGAGAGATAATTGAGAGAAAACAAGTTTTATCCGTCAATTCTTCAAGGTGAAATGAAATGGGTGAAGAATTCAAAAAAAGAGAAGTCAAGCAGGCGACGAGATCGATCTGTTGGATGAATCCCGATCCGCCTGAGTGACTTCTCTTTTTTTGAATTCTTCGTCTTCGGTTTGGGAGTGGGTTTGGATCCATTCTGAGTTTGTTTGGGCTTAGGTTGTGATTTCTTTGTCTTCGCTTTGGGAGCGGGGTTGGCCACATTCTGAGATTGTTTGGGCATCGCTTGCGATTTCTTTGTTTTCGGTTTGTGAAGTGGATTCGTTACGTTTTGAGATTGTTTGGGCATCGATTGTGTTTTCTTCGTCTTTGCTTTGGGAGTGGGGTTGGCCACATTTTGAGATTGTTTGGGCACCGGTTGCGATTCCTTTGTCTTCGGTTTGGGAGTGGGGTTGGGCATAGTCTGAGATGGTTCGCCGAATTCGGTGATGGCATCAATTCGGATCGAAGTTCCTGGTCCAGCGAGAGAGAACTGAAAGAGAAGACATGAACAATGAGGATGACGAGAGAATCAGAAGGAGCAGACGCCGATTCTCTGAGACGGATAAGACTGTGAAATTTCATTCTGTCCAGCCATCCCATTCACAAAGAAGCGAGCGAGGGTTTCATCTGATAGTGTGTTCACCCCCAACACCACTTGATCGCCAACTCGGAGTGGAGAGTGGCAATGTTGTGTCTTTGTCTTCCAATCAATTCGACTGATCATTCCATCAGATGAACAGAGAGCGAATGAAGCTGAATAGAGAGAGAGAAAAAACACAAAGAAAAAGAAGAGGTGAAATTGTGGAGATGAAGAACAACACACAATGCTTCCCTATTCCGAGTCCCTTTGGACTTTTTGGGTATCTGTAGGTGTTCCCACATGCAGCCAATCGAGACAAGTCCACAGGAATCTGAATAGAATCACAAAAAGATGAACACACGCTGAGTTTCAGGAAGGGCGAGGATGGTGACAGCGACGGACTTGATTTTCTTCTTCACCACTCCATCCAACATCACAGTGCTGAATGGCGTATCGAGTCCAATGGATCCGAATGCTGTGCGAGTGATCACATTTCCCTCAATCTTGAAGTGCTCCGGTGTTCTTGTGATGAGAGCGGGCATCATTACGTCTGCTTCTCTCCGAATCGACCCGTAGAGAAAGCGATCTCTTCCAGAGAGTGATTCTTTGGTGTCATTCCATTTGATCTCTTTCATCTTGTCGGAGAGAGGAGTTGCTTGGGTTGAGTGGATGATGCTCGGGATTTCGAGTGAGGTTCCCATCACATCAGCAGAGAACTGAACGAGTGAGAAGCAAAACGAAGAATGACAAACACCAATTCTCACCGATTCTGGAATCCCACTCACATAACATTTTCCAGCCTTTCCGTTTCTGAAGAATTGGACAGTGCGTGGAGTCGAGTCCATGTTCACTTCCATCACAACACGATCCTTCTTCGAGATCTTATACGAAAAAGAGCCTTTCAGTTTTGTCTGATTGAAGACATGGAGTAGGCCATTTGTCGAGAGACCAATCGAATCTGTGAAGAAGAGAGAGAAGGGATGGAGATCACCCAACTGAGCAGCAGACGTTTCACATCCATCCCCAAAACTTGCTCAAGCGGAGGAACAGCAGCAGAAGAATCGAGAAGACCAAAAAGGATGGATCCGTACTCTTCCTCTGAACACGATGAGAAAGAAGTAACAAACCAACTGATTCAGCGAGCATCAGCACAGCGAATGTGACAGACACGACCCCCTTCGTGATTGGCTCGGAAAACAGAACAGTGCTTGGTCTGGCTCTTCCTTTCTCGTCTGTTCCTTTCTCCGTCCGAGTCAAAACGTTGCTTCTGATGGTGAAGTGTGATTTGTGAGTGAAGATCAGTTCAGGCAGCTTCATCGCAATGACTTGTCTGGTTTGCTTTCCATCTTCATTCGATTCTGTCGCTGGAGGTGGTTCTGTCGTTGGCCATGACATCCCATCCATCTGATCGGTGAAGGGGCTTTCTCTGTTCAGATGAGTGATTCTGTTGAACCGAACTTGCATTCCTTTGTCTCTGGTTGAGATCTGAGAATGAGAGGGAGAGAAAAGTGAGTGTGGACGAATGAAGAGCAATGAGGAAAACAGAAGAGACGAGAGAGGGAAAGTGAATGACAACACACTCCAACTCGAACGGATCTGGGAAGTTTCACAACCACCACATTGGTGGACGTTCCATTGATGAAGAACTGGGCAGTGCGAGGATACGAGTCCATGTTGATTTCGATGACGACAGTGTCACAACTTCCGATTGGGTCAGAAACCTTGATCTCCTTTTGCCTCTTTTCAGTCGTAGAATACAGCCTTCTGTGCGATGAAAGAGCGATCGAGTCTGAGGAAGTGAGGAAGAAGAGACAACGAGAATGTGGCAAGAGTGAGAGAGAGAGATTACAAGAGAGAGAAGAGCGACAGACTGTGGATCAATCCAAGTGTCTGCCCTTTGTTGGGAATCGGCATCGACGCATCCAAAAGACCGAAGAAGAGCGGGGAAGAATCGGGGTCCATGAGATAAGTGAACGAAATCGCCACAATTCCATCTGAAATGGGTTCGGAGAGGAAGAAGGAGCTCGATGTGGATTCGATTCGTCCATTGTTTTCTTTTGTGGCCAGTCCAGTTGAAAGAATTCGATTTTCTTTGACGACGAAGTGGGAAGGATCGGAGAAGATCAGCGGGGGCATCTGTGTCTGAACTGTCAGAACACTCGATCGCATTCCATTCATGTACATGTTCTCACTGTCTCGAAGGTCTTCAGCATTCCATTTGATCTCGTTCACTCGTCGCAGTGGCGTCGCACGCTTCAGACGACTCATTCCATCAAATCGAACTGAAACTCCCTCGTTCTTCATCGACAGCTGAAAAGAACGAGAATGAGGACGACGAGCAACACACTCCAAAGCGGATCGAGGGAGGGAGACCAGACACAAACGTGAGAGGCACATTTCCGTTGATGATGAACACAGCTGTGCGTGGCCTCGCGTCCAAGTCCACCTCCAACATCACTCGGTCTCCTTCCTTCATCTGAGCAGCGATGGGAAACGTCTTATCCATGTGCTTGGTGGAAGGTAGCTTTATGTGGAGTCTTCCCTTTCTTGGAGCGAGAGCGATGGAATCTGATGATACGAGAAGAGATGAGAATCGAAGCAAGATGAAAACACACTTGGAATCCTCTCTCCAAGTCGATCATAAGATTCAAGCTCCCGCGAGTGAGCATCGACGAGTCCAAACATCAGTCCCTCCTTTGAATCTGAACACATTTCAAAGAAGAGACACAAACCTTCAGCTTTCGGCATGGCGAGGACCGTGATGGCGACAGACACCACTCCTTTTGTGATTCGTTCTTCGAAAAGTGTTGTGCTCCATTCTTGGTCTTTATCAACACCTGTTCGAGTGATCGTGTTGCCAGAAACTGCATAATAAGATGTTTCGTCTCGTTTGCGTTCTTCATCTTTCAAAAATTGGAGAGTAGGCATTTCAAGTCTTGTGGAGAGAACATTGTCTTCAGCAGAGATCGTAATTGGTGAGAGTGGAGTGGCGTGGAGTTGTTGACGTCGTTCGCATTCCTCTTCAGTCTCCAATTCAACATTTCGAGAACGAGTCTGTTGAAGTGACATCTGAAGCGATCGAAGTCGGCCTTCAAGTTCTCGAGTCTCTAACAACAGCTTCGCCTTTTCCATCGACAGTTCCATCGTTCGTTCTTGTACTTCAGCATCATTCAACGATTCCTTGATTTCGCTCACGACTGTCGCAAGCTGAATCGACTTCATTCGAGACAGGTCCGTCGACGAACCAAGCATTCCCTCCAAAAGACCTCCATCCAAAAGTCCCCGACTTGTTGCTCGAAGCGCCACATTCTGAACAATCAGTTCAATCGATGAAGAAATCAAAGAGTGAGGGTGAAGAAAGAGGAGAACAGACGGGTTCCAACATCTTCACAAGAACTGCTCGCACCGATGCAGGAATCGTGCTTGGGATTCTCGTTTCATCGAATGTGTGGAGCGCCACACTCAGCTGAAAGAGCTGCAGTCCTTCGAACAATTGTCGGCCAGTCACCAGACGATACGCAAGAACTCCAAGCGACCAAACATCACTCGCTGCCGTCGCCAAGCCCTTGCTGTCCATCACTCGCTCCGGCGAGTTGTACTCGAATGTCCCCAGTTCCCCAATCGTCGACGTCATCTTTTGATCCAGAGGAGCAGATCCACCAAGATCACCTGAATCAAGAAATGTCAGTTATGCAATCAATATAATCAAACAAACACAGAAAGGCCCGGTTGTTCTCCCGAAGAAGAACATTCTCCGGCTTCAGATCCCCATGAGCTGTCGATCCCGAAGGGTGAGTGTGCATCCACAAAAGTCCCTCGCAGATGTCTGTCAGAATCATCACCGTCAACTGAAAACACATCCACAACAAGAGAACAACAACAAGAAAAGAAGTAAGGCAATATCCATCCAAATATCAAAGAATGAGGAAACAAGAAGAGACAAACAGGAAGAGGAATCAATTCACCTCGTGACTCATATTCCGAGATCAGATCTTTCAGACTTCGTGTCCCGAGCTCCATCACAATCGCTTGGTGTCCTCCCATGTCAATCGATTCATGCAGACGAACAATCCGAGCATGAGCAAAACGAGTCAACATCTCAACTTCACGACTCACTCGTTCTTTGTCCCCTTCTTTCAGCATCGGCAGCACCTTCACCGCATATTCAATTCCATTCCCTTCGTGTGTCACTTTCAGAACTTGCCCAAAGGCACCAGAACTGATCTTCTTCGGTTTGGAATCTGAGTAATAAATCAGAATGTTGCGAAGATATAAAAAATTAGAGATCAAGCTATCAAGGACACACATCCAGGCGGAGTGATTACGTCGAGTTTTGAGGTCATTTTCGATGACCAAGCCAAAGTCCCCCTTAATTTGGAAAAGTCAACTTATTTTACCCTTTATTTGAACCAACTGACAAGAATCTTCAACAAATCCTCTCCTTGTATGGCTAAGCACGATTGCACCTCTTCAAGTTTGATTGAGCCGACACAATTGCATCGATTCGACTCCAGCTCTCGAGATCTCAAACTAAGGGTTCATGTTTTCTTGATCACTTTTTAGTCATCGATCAAGAGATACTTTCTTAGAAATGATGATCTTAATCCCGCTATTTCACTCCCTTCACTCGAACGATGCTGTTTGCAGGGATCTCAAAAGCGTCTTGACAGTGAAATCGAATCGAGACTGGAATGGCTCAAACTCTAAACAAACGGTGATACAGTTCGAATCAGGATGGTATTCGACAAAACCGTTTCCGATTATGTCGAAATGGATTGAATTCCGAGGAAACATGACCCGACTCTCAAATCGACATCAAATCTGGTTCTTCCACTCGTGGACACCTCTCAAGAAACACGGAAGATTGATATTGGAATGCCAATGATTCAAGATAGCGCAACAGACGATAACTTAGATCAAAGCATTTCGATCAGTGGAGGTGGACTTTTGATGGACTCGCAGTACTTTCCGCTTAGGACTGGTCCTCTTTTCTCGTTCAACTGTGATGGTGCGACAGACAGCAGGATGGAGGTGGAATCCAATCTGGTGGAAAGCCGTCTTGTGAATGTTTCTTCATCGTCTTCAATCTCGCCCAGGAATCAGCTGTTCGGGAGTGAAGTCAGCCAACGAGTGGTTGGGAGTTGTGTATCGTGTTGCACGAACCACGACAGCGGGACAGCGATGTTGTCTCCGAACTTGGGAGGAAATTTGATGTGCCTGAACACCACCTTCTCATCTTGCATCCGACAGGGGAACGAAGACTCGGAATTCTCATTCGAAAACCGAACTCAGGGTGATCGTCTGGACAGCATACCAGCATCAGTGGCTTCCATCTCCTTCACTCTCTGCACGTTCAACGAGATGACAGTCGATGCTGACCCGTTCGAAGGTGGCGCTGCGATCCTACTCTCCGACACGTCGTCCTCCGTCACCGTTAGGACTAACTTCTTCCACAAATGCACCAGCACAGGGGAATACAACTTTGGAGGAGCGATCTGTTTTATCGGTGCGAGTGGAAGGTACCCAACCCTCTCCATCTCCCACTCGTCATTCACTGAATGTTCGACACAATTCGGGTGGGACGTGTTCAGCTTTGGAGGCGGCAGCATTCACGTCTCAGCTGCCAGCACGACAATAATGACAACTTGCTTTTTTGACCAGTCGACCGCAGATTCCGATGGAGCGCTGTTTCTCGCCACAAACTTCGCTGAAATAGCAAACACTGTCTTCGCCGACTGCTCGGCGACGAATCGAGGCGGGGCGATGAGTTTGGAACGAGTCAACATTCTGAACCTCTCATACTTGCATTTCAGAGGATGCTCGTCTGTGCGGGATTCAAGAGCAAAGGATATCAATATCTTGGGTAGGTCTAGGCTCAGATCTGGAAAAGTCTAGACGCAGATCTGCAGATCGGTCTAGACACAGATCTGAAAGTCTACACGCAGATCTCATTTGTTTCGTTCATTTCGACTGAAAAACCTTTTCAATCAATAAATTCGACGTGAAATGTGAATTTTGTGTTGATAATCTCGCTTTTTCTGGCTTTGCAGCTTCGAGTTTGGTTCAGAGTTGATCTCACCCTTGAAAGAGAGAGACGCGCTCAAAATGAAGTGAAATGGAGGATATGATATTTCAAACTGGTTGGTCGGCTGGTGCAAGGATTTTCCGATCCACTCTCCCTTTGGTCTCGCTTGCCGCCGCTGTTGCTTCCTCTTATCAATCTCATGTGTTCCTCGATGTTCCAGCGATTCAGAAGGACGGATCTGTGGTTCTAGAAGTGAGAGAACGAAAGGAAGGGGTCTTGGAGGGTGGATACGCACAGTCTGGCTCTTGGAGGGAGTGGGGGAAGTGGGATGAACTTTGTGTCACTACGAACGTGGATCGCGGGAAATGGTGCAGCAGCCAGTTGTGGAAGAGCGATTGGTGAGCGGGCGATTGTATCGTCTCCGTCGATCGACACACGGCGACCTTGGATGGGAAGTGTGGATTGTTCGTCTTAATCAACAGGACGAATCGTATTGTTAATATCGTCCATCGTCGCTTTCACTCCCAAACGCAGCAGATCATCCGCCAATGTGAAATAGTTCTTCGTATTCAGATCTTTGGCAGCCTGCTTTGCCGTGTCGTTCGTTTCCACATTCCGTGAGTTGAGTTGTTGATGCAGGATCGGAAGTTGAAATTTCTGCGAATAACGAGGCGGACGAGTCATTTTGGAGTGGCCCAGACCAATCCATTCTCTGTCTCTCGTTAGTACGGTCGGATTGATCAATTCATGCGAAACAGACCCATCCAATGTCACTGAGTGACCACGAGGACGTGGAATGGTATTCTGGACAACGGAGAAGGCGGGTTTGAAGAGGTTGGGATGGAGGTTGCGCGTGAACCAGTGATCGGATGTTCAGTCTTCAATTGTCGCTCGGGCGGAAGGTGAAGGGTTCAGGATTTTGTTGATCAGTGCTGAGTATAGGGTAAGAATGAGATGAATCCCGAAACAATGATGAGTGGGAGAGAGAAATGAAGAGAACGTGCGGAGAAAAATGAGAGCTTGTAAGGGAAACAAACATTTTGATGCTTTTGGGAAAGATAATGGATAAGAAAACTCCGCGTTTTTGATTTAACGGAATGATTCGTTGTTGGTGTCTTCTTCAAACGGCAGATCTGAAGTGAAGATTATTGAGTAGAGATAACATGAAGGGGAGTGAAAAAGACACACATCCTGTCAAGATAACAATGAGAACAGTACCATAGCTCCACATATCGGTCGGCTTTCTTTCGTATTCCCCTCCAACTAGAATCTGAAGATGAATCAAGTGTGTTCAGACTTCTAGAGTCGTAGAGTTGGGTGTTTCACATGGCTTCTTGAGGAGGACATTCTTATCAAGCAGAAGATTTGCTGGTTTCAGATCCCTTAGCCTTATGAAAGTGGTTGAACGATGTCCATGTCTCCGTCTTTGCTTTTCTTCATCCTCCTTTCCTCTTGCTCTTCATTCGTGATCTATTCCGTCCTTTCTCACTACGGAAACATATGATTGAACTGAGTCGTAGAAATATCTTGTTTGGGCTATCGTCCGCTGTCCGTCAGGCAATTTCCCTCTTTCCTGGTCTTTCTCATTCTGTTGTCCAGAGCCTTGCAATTTTGTTCTTCTTTGGTTTCTTGTTTCATCATTCAGCGTTTGTTCTTCTGCAGTCTCTCTCAGTCTTCGTTCACTCTCCTCCGACTCTCTTTCTTCTCATCGTCGCCTTCTTCGCTCCTTTTCAGTCATGGACAAAAGTGGTCGGCAGGAAAAAGCTCAAAGTCTGGTGTGACGAATTGGGAAAGGAGTTCGATGCTGAAACTTCACATGTGTGGAGGTGACATGACATCGACACGCATCGAGGTTGGTAGACTTGTCTACAGTTTGTGGGTGAGAAATGCGAACCTTTCCACTGTAGAAGTTTTTTTGCGAATGTTCGCTTTTTCTTGCGGAAGAGTCGGAGGATCTCGTTTATTTCGGCAAAAATGATCTCATCTCTTCACAACCTCTCACTGTGTGAAAAATGGTCGATTGTGGTTGAGCACATGTGGAAAAATTTTTGAAAACTTGTAAGAGCAAGCCCCTGTACCACTTTTGAAAAACTTTCGTCTGGTGGACAAATAGTTGTGGATGAGCATCATTCGGTTGTTAATGACTTGATTTTGTCTCTCTGGAGCAAACAACATACTTTTTTCATCTGTTCATTTTCTCACTCTCTAGTCATCATATTGAGCGACTGATGGTTTTATTCTGAATAAGAAGGATCATTATAGAGAATTTGCGAAATGGAAATCATTTTTGTAGCCTAGATCGGATTTTCATCTGATTTTGTGATCTATGATCTATCCGACAAAAAAAGCAAATTTATGCAGTCAGAGTACTCCTCATTCTCAAAGTTGTCAAAAAATTTGAGATACTTCGTTTTTACGAGCTGGGGTACGCTCCCAAGTTTTCAAAAATTTTTCCACACATATTTTCGTCACTTTTTTTCAGACTCTTCGTTCCTCTGTATTTCCACTACGAAACAACCGTTCGCTCTTGTTTTCTCGCCACAATGTTCTTTTTGGATGATGAAGTGTCCGACTAAACAAAAACGAAATCTCACCACTCAGTGTTTCTGGACAGGAAAACCGAAAACTTTTGTCCATGACTGTTTCGCACTTTTCTTCCAGGTTTCTCATTCATTGCCATCCTGGTTTCATTGTTCTTCTTTCAGGTGGGTAGCAATTATCAGCCATGAGCGGAGGAGACTTGTTCCTGATCGAAATCGATGGAGGTGTGTAGGAAACGAGAGGGTCATCAGGATGAAGAAAGATGGGAAGAAAATGACCAGGACAACGATGAGATGCTTCTGAGGAATTCAAGAGAGATATTTGAAGTAGAGAAGGGCATACGATTGGTGAATGAATTGTGGATTCGAAGAGGAGATCCTGGAGGATGGATGAGGAGATCAGTGATAGTGAACTTAGAGACATGAGGAGAGATGATAGCTGGTGAAATTGAATGCAGACTTTTACACAGGCATTGATAAACGCGAGATGCTGGTGGAAGTCAGCAGTGAGAACGACAATGCTGAAAACGAGTATGGAACAGGAATATAAGAACAAACACTTGCTGGTGAGCATCCAGCCAGGAGCAGTTATTCGTTGTCCTGGTGATGAGACTTGATCAACCCAAGCCCTGATCGATATTCGAAACAACAGTAGGAGGAATGTCGGAAAGTGAAGTGAAAAGCCAAAAAAACAGGATATGATGTCTATATTTTGGTTTGAGAAGATTAAAATGTGGGTTGATATTTTTGACATCAGAGATCGTAACGGAAAAAGTTCGAGTGACATTTCGATTTTCGAAAATCCTTTAATCCTTCACAAATTCACATTGTTTACATTTCTAAATGAAGATTCCGGACGTTCTGATCTGCAAATTTGTTCAGTCTCGGGATGGGGTCTGATCCAACCATAATCGTATCTTTTTATGACATTTTCTTACGGGGCCGTTTTTTCGATTTCAAAAGTTGTCGAATACATCGTTGTCAAGAATGAATGAGTTCTCAATAGTCTTTTTTATGATTATGCTCTCTATTTCGTCATCTCAAATCGATACGTTTTATTGGCCCGAAAGACAACTTAGTCATGAGTTATGTGCACAGTTTTAGAAAAAATGTTCATGGAACCAATACAGTGAAATGGATTCACGAGAAAGATGCACACTTCCAGTTTGGAGCTTCTGAAGTTGGAAATGTGTGGGTGTGGAGAATTGACTTGACGACGATCTCCCACTCGTCCTGCCGTAGCTGCTCAGCGTCTAATCTCGTCTGCGTGTGTTGTGGTTTGATATCGACGAGATCTGCCTCAAGAGTCCCACTTTCGTCCTTTGCTTTGGATACAGCTTCGCACAAGTCAAAATGAACTCTACCCGACACAGCCATTCCAATTCATCAGCCATCCCCATTCCCTTCACCTCGGGCAGCTCAAGAAGAGAGTGGCGTGTGAAAGAGATAAGGCGAGCGAGAGAGTGGCGGTTTACGGTCTGAACTGTCGTGACTGAATGACAGTCAAAACGAGCCAACGACCACTCCACACAATCAATGATAATGTCTTGTTCTGCCTCCGTTCTCTATTTAGCGTGAGTTGGGATCTTCATGTTCTTCTTTGGTTTAGATGAAGGTATCTGTTTGTTCTGATGTGAGTTCAGGACAGGTAGGATCGCTGGAAGCAGATTGGACAGGTTATTGAGGGGATGATATGGCTGGGTGTCTGAGTCGATGGTCGTTTCTTTAGTGTCTTCATTTCTCGTCAATTGATCATTTTCCTCCTTCAATTCTGTTTTCGCTTCCTTCACTAGTGTTTTCTCTTTCTCTTCTTGTGCTTTGTTTGTTTCTGCGATTGTGTCTCCATATGAATCCCAATCTCTCGGGATCTTTTCATTTTGTGATTCCTCTTGAATGTCCGATAGTGGTTCTGAGATAGTTCCTGCTTCAAGATGTGGTTGATGTGCTTCTGGTGGTTCTAGTGTTTCGGATCTGTCCTGTACTTCTACAGTTTTTCTCTTCTCAACTTCCTCTTCCTTGTCCTCTTTATCCTTCTTCTTTCCAGTTGGTTTGGTTCATTCCGATTTCCTTGACTGTTTTGTGTTCTTGTTCTATCCAGTGAACCATCCCAATACTCTGCATTGCCCGATTTTCGTGCATTCATCCTTCTGAGTCTTCCTTCCGACTTTTGGTGGTGGTGGAAGGGCCTCCTCCTCTTTCTCCATGTTTGATAGCAGTTGAGTGGGTTGTGAATATGTGCAGGGTGCTTAGGCAGCTTGGGAGGTTGGTCGGTGGTTGACGGTGGATACTTGGTAAATAGTGAGATCTGGTTCCCCATTCCACCAAGGATCTCGTTTGAGATTGTCAACTGGGAGAGTGGATTAGCTTTGTTGTTGAATGGGAGCGGAAAGACCGATTCGGTGCGGACGATGATTTCAGGTAGTGCAGTTTTGTTGCGGTCCTGTCGATGTTGCGAGGGTGTAGGCTGCAGAGAGGGTAGGTTGTTTGTTTCGTCAGTGTGGATAGGAGATTGGGCGATGGAGGAGATGGTTGGGAGATGTTAGGTGTTCGACCTGTGCGTTCACGACCCGATCTGGACAGTGAATAGGGTCTGGTCGGTGGAGGGGGTATTAAAATGAATATGCAGGGACATTGAAAGGGTGAAGTGTGTAGAGTGGCACGTGTGAGTAATCCAACTGTTGGGTGGTGTGGAGGTGGTCAGAGGGTATGAATTTACAAAATGACGAGTTCGAGATCACGGGCGGGTTTGGGACATTGGGGTGAGCAATTTGAAAGGATGATGCACGGCCATAGTGGGTATCTGGCGTGCGATCACAGTGATTGACATTTTTCTCGGTCGGATCTTGCTCCGGGGCCTCCATCAGCTGGAAAAAGACTTGTTAAGGTGCAGAAGTGCAAAGGGGTGTAACAGGTATAAAAAGCGCGTCCAAGCCGGGAAAGTTTGTCATTCGAATTGTGGCGAAGCGTGCGAAATGGGTAAAACCAAGATTCAGTTTAGAGATTGTTGTGAGATTCACGAGTGGATGTGAGAATGTGGAGAGAGAGTAAGGATTTGAGATCTCGAGGATGGGAATGAAGAAATGATTTGGAGAAAGTGAAACGAGAAATAAGACGAAATGAAGAAGTTTCAAGGCAGAAATGAAAAGAAAAAGATCAAGTCTCGAAGAGACGGACATCAGAAGCTAATAGGATCTCCGAGCTGAGAATGAGATGTCAGGATACGTTTGGGTTGCGGTAGGTAAGGCAGGTGCAGAGAGGCGTGGAGCGAGGAAAGCGAGTGCAGAGAGGCGTGCAGCGAGGGAAGCGAGTGCAGAGTGGCGTGAAGCGAGGGACGCGAGTGCAGAGAGGCATGGAGCGAGGAAAGCGAGTGCAGAGTGGCGTGCAGCAAGGGAAGCGAGTGCAGAGAGGCATGGAGCGAGGGAAGCGAGTGCAGAGAGGCGTGGAGCGAGGAAAGCGAGTGCAGAGAGGCATGGAGCGAGGGAAGCGAGTGCAGAGAGGCGTGGAGCGAGGGAAGCGAGTGCAGAGAGGCGTGAAGCGAGGAAAGCGAGTGCAGAGAGGCATGGAGCGAGGGAAGCGAGTGCAGAGAGGCGTGGAGCGAGGGAAGCGAGTGCAGAGAGGCGTGGAGCGAGGGAAGCGAGTGCAGAGAGGCGTGGAGCGAGGAAAGCGAGTGCAGAGTGGCGTGAAGCGAGGGAAGCGAGTGCAGAGAGGCATGGAGCGAGGGAAGCGGAGTGCAGAGAGGCGTGGATGAGGGAAGCGAGTGCAGAGAGGCGTGGAGCGAGGGAAGGAGTGCAGAGAGGCGTGGAGGAGGAAAGGAGTGCAGAGG
>JARBJD010000226.1:0-121640 GCA_033064195.1 Blattamonas nauphoetae | reverse complement strand
CCAGACAAATCATCCAGTTCGATCACCACATCATTAATCCCAGTGAGTGTAGCAATCAGTGCACATAAATCACTTTGGTTCGTGATCAGTTTCTTCGATGGTTCAATGAGATTATTCAATAGTTTTCACAAGCGAATGCATTCTTTGTAGACGAGAACTGATCTTTGAATGCCGAAATATTAGAAATATATTCTCGAAGTGGAATAGAACGACTTTGAATGGGGCTGATGGATATGTCTCTAGTGGTGGATCATAAACACCTGGAACATTATCGAGTTCGACATTAGCTTTGTTCATTACGATCTTCGAGCTTAGATCTTCCAGAATTCGAACCTTTATTGTCGATGATGACATTGTTGGTGATTGATGTTGGGACTGAAGAAGAACTTGTGTGTTTCGTAAATTGACAACTGAGAATTGGTTGCATCACTTTCTATAAAAATAAAAATATATATTAATGTTTTAATCAGACATTTCTTCTGTTACTGAACATATTGAGAGTAAGCTGGCATATTCGAAGATTGGTATTGACCGATATCTTCATCTGTTCTTGTTGCATATGCTTTGCGTGTCAGAGTACTAATCTCTGATGCTATGGTAGCATTATGTCTACCAAGGAATGTTTGCAAATTTTCTTGATTTGTGATGAATTCTAGAAACTGTGGATACACCTGCTCCTTGAAATCTCTTTCTTTTCTTCATTCTCTGATGTCCTTCGTTGGTACTGTCGAATCCTGAAAGATGTTCTTCAAGCCATCTGTCCCACGTTTGTGATGCTACTTTCGATTGAATTGAATTGAACACCATATTGTCTATTACTCTTTTCCCAGTATCTGCTGGATTATCTCGACTGGCACGAGTTATTCCCAATTCATTTTGTCATGAAGTCACCAGCAGCTTTCTTCATTGCATAAGGTTGTTGTGATCTTTGTGCTTGCATGTCTCCATAGCTGATGTCTCGAAAACTGGATGGTAGATCGTATGATCCATTCTTGAGGAAATTAGAGTGTGAAGCTTTGATTCTCCTTCCGAATTGGCGATTAAATGCTGTATATGATGTCTGTTTTCGCTTGTCTGGTGTTGGATTCATTGCGTAGTATGTCTCTTTGACCGGTCTACTGTTGTATGGTGCGAGCATGGCTCCATTGACTGCAATCAAATCTTTCGTCTCATTATCGTAGACCATCACATCTGGGATTTTTCCATGTTGTTCCATTAGAACAGTCCAATTCTGTCCAGTTCTCTTGATGTACTCAAGCGCTGATGGATAACTACTGAGGGCATCGTTCCATCTGGTTTGAATATCATCGTCAGCATAGATTCTTTTCATCGCTGCTTGAGTTTCTGCTGCGTATCTCATTTTTGGTTTCTTCTCTCTTGTTTTTCTTGTTGGTTGGTTGTACACAATCTGTGGTATCATTGACATTTCATACAAAATAAAAAAACCAAAACTATATTTTAATTAGAGTTAAATCACAAATGAACAAATCGAATCAATCATTAACAGCATACGTGAATGCAAAATTGAGTGAAGCTTCTAATAGGAATGTTTCTCATGAAGTGCAATCACAGATTCATCCAGACTTGAATTTCAATCGCAATTGTGTCAATGTCCTTGTTGGAAATAGAGGAAGTGGGAAAACATTTTATGCACTTCGAGAAGTTGCCAAGCTACAGAATGTTCAAGTTAGGAATGAACTATTCCATCTGTTTGTCTTCGTCACTGATAAGAACATAGATCCTACATTCGACAAATTCAAACCAATACTGAATGTTCCTTATGTGAAAGTCAAATACGATGATGCACTTCCATTTCTGTTGGAACTCTCCGAATCGAAAGCTGCATATGAAGAAATTATGGACAATCAGTGGCAAAACAGAATCACTGATGAATGCAGAGAGAATCTCTTTGACTCACTTTACATTGATGACTTCTCAGTGAAGAATCTCCAAACGATTATCCTTCCTGATGACTGTCGTAGGATCCTAGGTGAACGTAGAACATCCAAAAATAGAACGACAATGATGGACTTACTACTGGAGAATCGACAACCGAAGTTCACATTCTTTCTGACGATGCATGAGCTCTTCAGTTTGTCAGCAGACATGAAGTCAAACATTGATTCAATGTGGATCTTTGGAGGATTCAACAAAGAACGAATCAGTCGAGTCTATCCTCAGTTGAACTCACCAATTGATATTCGACATTTTTGGAATATCTATCAACGAAAACAGAAATGTGAAGCAATCATTCTTCGATACAATACTGATGGAGTAGCACTGAATGAGATCAACAAAGAAGGGTTAAACCGGACTGTCCGTTAAGTCTTGAATAAGGTTGTTGATGGTCTCGTCAAGACTTCGAAGCCTCATGCTGAGAGTATCTGTCAGTGTTCGAATTGATTCTTCAATGTCAGATAATCTTTGATCAATCGAGAGTGACTTAGGTGAAGTGGAAGCATCAACATATCGTTTCCTCAGTGCAATCTCACCTCTTATTTTTGTTATTCGATATCCATCAATTTGAATCATCCTATTCAGTTTCTGAGTTGTGTACTCATTCAGTTCTTTTCTATTCTTCTCCAAGTATCTCTGAAAGTCGTGGATGTTTGTGAACTCTTTCTGCTCAGGATCAAACGGTTCTAATATTTTCAGTGATGACATTTAAGTGAAATAAAAATATCTGAAACATTTTTGAAACGACGCCAAATTGAAGCGAACGAAGTTCTGAGGTCAGAGAAGACCGAATTCCGCAATGAACTCTGGAGTTAAGTCGTCAATAGAGTCTGCATGGAACTTGGTGTGTTGGATTGGAACGTACACTATTTTTGGGAGACATGTGAGACAATTCAGTAGAGTTGCTACAACATTACCGTGCTTGTATTCAATGAATTTCCCCACGAATTGAAACTGTCTTCGCTTCTTCTGAAACTTGGCAACAGTCTTGTCTAAATCAAGGTGAATTAGTAGAATGTTTCCTGGCTTGTACTTCCATAGCATCTGTGTAATCTGTTGCTTTTGGATGTTCTTTAATTGTTCTTCACAACTGGAGATATACAGAGCTTCGATTTCACGATTGTTTTGTGCCTGCTGTGGAGTGAACTTGTTCCAGTACGCTCGATGTGGAGTCATGTTGTAGTATTCCACCATCTGATTCATCAATGAATGATTGGCCATCTGTGTTGCATTGTCTTGGAATCCATCTCTGATTGTTCTGATCACTCGATCGACAATTCTATTGTGATTTGTGAATGGCGAACTTGTGAAATATGTGCTGACATTCTGATCCTTGAAAAACTCTGATGCTTCTCCACTTGTCCATGCTGCTTCACCATCACCACGAATGTTGTTGACATGAACTCCACGATGATTAATCAGATCATTGATTGCAGTCTTGACTTTGCTCCATGATTTATCCAGAACAGGAATGACAACCAGGTATTTGGTGTTGATGTTAATTGCGAAGAGGTATATCTGCAACACTGTTTTCGACGTTGGTGCTTGAATGAAAACGAGATCAATTTCCCATGATCCGAACTTGGGAGAAAAGTAAGGTCTGTCACAATTCTGAGGAACCTTTCTGTCTGATGTCTTCTGTGGATCACCTGTTATTGCTTTGGACATGAACTGCATTTTTGATCGAAAAGGATACACAATTTTTTCCGTTGTTTTAGGAATCATTGGTGGATCAATTCTCATTCTGTCACTTCCTTTCTCTCTCTGAATTTTCCTGGGATGTGCAGCACTCCATCTATGATCATATTCCTCATACCAATCCTGAAATGATCTTCCTCCGAATGGTATTTGTTTTGTGTGAGTCAGAATGAAGTCAAGATCTTCGTTCGCAATCTTTCTGTTTATCGAGGCTCGAACGAATGTGTCTCTGTTCATTTTATTTGCATCCAGAATGTGTGATGTAATAAAGTGTTCCATCTGCTTTTGATTTTTCATTATTGAGTTCTCAGCTTTGATCTGTTCATCTTCTGAATCGTTTCTCTGTTGATGATCAAACAATCCTTTCATTTGTGCCAACTTATTGAGCACTTGCTGTGTCGTCGGTTCGTAGTGTCTGATCTCTCTCACAGGGTGTTTGAATGGAGTTGTTCTGATTGACATTGGTGGATTGGGAATTATGTCATCATCGTCCTCCTCTTCAAATTTCCTCTCCTTCATTGGATATTCATATTCAAACCCCATTGATTTCAAGTTTCTCATCTGTCCAGGAAGAACTAGGTCTTCAGGTGATTGAATTGCTATTGGTCTTTGCACTGGAATTGGTATTGGTCTTGCCTCTGCAGGCCTTCGAATCCGTGGTGAAGAATTCACTCCCTGAGTCACCTCGTGATGATAAAATTGATATGCTTCGAATGCAAGTTTAGCAGTGCTATCCCGAATACGAACTCCTAGGAAGTTGCTTACAAATTGTTGAACTACTCTTCTTCCATCAGGTAGTGATATTTCAGGAGATAAACCTCCATTGAACCAATCCTCGAAGTATGTTTCATCATTTCCATCAAAAGGTCCATTAGAATCAGCGCCATGATAGACAGGTAAAACGTTAGTTAAAGTCCATTTCTTTTTGACTATTTCGTGTTTGGAATGCTGTGTGCACCGAAGTATCCTATTCATTAAAGTATTAATCTGTCGTGTATTCATTTATACAAAAATAAAGTTTGTGTTTATTCAATTATAAAATCAGTAGCTTTCAGTCCATGAATGAATGGAGGACACGATTCATTTTCAAGTACGATTGCTTTCAGATGGATTCCACTGAGACTGAGTTTCTGTTGTTGTATTTTCGCAATCTCAAATCCATTGGTGTCCTCTTCACTCACGACTCTTCTCGTCTGAAACGCATCATACTGATGCTTGAACCGTTTTACGGTGAAGTTCAGTGTTGTAGTCACAGTTTTCTCTCCATTAAGACATTTCACATAATCGTCACTTGTGATATTTGTTTTCTTTAATGACACTCCTTTGATTTTACATTTCTCATCGAGAGAGTAACACTTTGGTGCAAGACAGATCATCTGTTCACCTTCCTTTTCAATTGCTAGTCCTAACAGTTTCTTCTCATCACCGACACCCTTTTCAGGATTGGGAAACCATTCATATTTGTGTGCATCATAGAATTCTTTGTCAGCAATCACGTGTTCAAATTGTTGATGAATACCTGCATTTGAATCACCTGAGATTGCCCAATAAGCAGAGTCTGTGTCTCCCTCACAGAAATGAATCTTTTTCATATCTAGACACTTGTACATGAAGTTGTAGATGAAATTCAGATACCAGAACTTGGCATTGTCGAGTGTGAATACTGCTTCTTGCAGACATGTTTTGCATGATGCTTTCTCTCGATCTTCAATCACAATGTAGTTGTCCTCATTGATCTCTCGAGTCGCCACAAATCTTTTCATCATTTGTTTCAAGTATGTTCTCTTCTCATTGCAGATTGTGATTGAGTTGTATTTCTCAGTGTTCATTCCATCATATCCGTAACTTCCATTCAAGTTCGTTTTACAGAATTGTTCCTTTCCTTTGTTTCCAACCTTCATTGCTTCTATTCTGTCATTCATGAATGATGTCACAAATGGTTCAAATCCTGCATGTCTCGAAAAGACCATCACAGTCTTAATATCGTCTACGATGAAGTGGCAATAGTCGATGAGGAACCACAGATAGTATGTCGAAAAGAACATATACTGATTGTGTGTGCTCAAGAGTTGGGTCAGCTTTCTTTGTTTGTCGTCAGTCTTCAATCCATGTTTCTTCATCAACGAATAGGTCTTCTCTCCAATGTTCTCTTCTGTCGTATTGATATTGATGTTTCTGAAGATTGGTGGGAAATTTATGAACTCATTAATGTACTTTTCATCGATGTGTCCTTTCAGTTCTGCAACGAACAATGTCTTCTGATTTTTGTCTTCGATAATCTTCCGGCATTCTTTATCTCCTGTTGCGGTGAATAAGCATCGTCCTGGCATGTACATTCTGTGTTTCGTGTATGGATTGTTCTTGTTCTTGATTGATGAGAAAGCACTTGGATATAGTGAATTGAAATCAACACCACAGACATGAGTCATTTTATGTTCTGTATCAGTGGAGATAACTTTTCCATCTTCATATGTGAAGTGATTGATTGGAGTCACGTCTTTGATGTTCTGTCTGTGCTGAACATTCGATAATCCACCAGTCACTGCGGCTCTCAACTTGTGATATGTTTGCTCATGTGTCAGAGTCATTGGGAGTGATTTCCAGATGCAGTACTTCTTCAGTTGAATTCTCAATCTTGTGAGATGTTCATCATGGTCTGACTTGTAGGTGTTGCAGTAATCACAGCAGATCTTAACGTTCTCTTTTGAATGTCCTTTCGAATTGTCGATTCGATCCAGTGTTGGACGTACTGCTTGTGAGAAGTGACTCTTGCAGATATAGCACACTCTCTTGCACTGTTGAACGAACCACTCATAGTCTGCTTCAGTGACATTTTTATCAGTACTGCGATGAGCTTTCTGGTCTTGATAGATGTATGATGCAACTTTGTACTTCCAGTATTGCTTGGTGATTTTTATTTCTCCAGATTGATCCACTCCATTGAAATCATCGTCGATATCAAAGTCTTTGTAGGCACACGCGTATTTCATTGCAGAAGCGTTGGCTGACAATGAGAGATTGTGCAACATATCCACTTTGTATTGGAAGTTCAGATCAATCAGATTGTCCAGAGGTGCAATCATACATTCGACATCTCTGATGTTGTAGAATTTCAGATATTCCCAACGGTTCTTGAATCCTTGTTTGTTCCAATCATCAAGGTACAATTTGTAATCACTGTCGGACATTTCACTGTTGTTCAGACTGGAATAGAATTCATATTTGGAGAATGGTTCTTGTTTGCTCAACACTACATCGTAGTCTGATGAATCAAATGATTCGTAAGCAAAGAATGATTTCTGAAGTGTCGTATTACCTCCGAAAGCTTTGACTGCACTATCCAAAGTCATTGGTCCTGTGTACGACATCATGTCAATGAACCGAAGTACCTGTTGTGTTTTCTCGTGTCTGATCAATACTTGTTTGTACTTCGTTGTGGATCCAAGGAAACTCACCACTTTCCAATCCTTGTCAACGAGATCACGAAAGATGAGATTGATGTCGAATCTAGAACTGTTGAATCCAATCACACTGACTTCATTCTGTGAAGGAATCTCTGGGTCTTCGTAGTAGTTGTTCTCTCGTACTGTCTCAGCATATCTGAAGAGTTCTCTGATCCATTGCTTCACAAAGTCCTTTCCATCTCGAAGATCAAAGTAGATTGACTTCACACCTGATTTTGTTTTGATTGCAGATGCAACGGAGAGAGGCTTCAAGTGTGAGATCAGTTGTGTGTTGTCATCAGAGAATAAATTGTCAAGAATGAGATCTTCCATGGTTTCGAAATCGTATGTGATGTAGTATTGTGTTGGTTTGAATTCGTCTTGTCTCTTGTGCGCCATCAGGAATTCAAATGTTCGATTGTTGAGAATATGTGGAACGTATGGTCTTGGTGTCTTGTCAAGTGAGATCTTCTTCACATGTTTTCCATCAAGTTCTTTGCACTCTCTGAGATGCTTCTCAAAATCTCTACTGAAGTTTTTATTCTTCACTTGGAATCCTCTTGACTGACAATATGGACAGAGTTTGTATCCAGTGATTTTCTCAGGATCCACAATGAACATCACATGAACGAGTGTGGCTGTTAGTGGAATCATCAGAAGTGAGAGAACGCTTGCATCCTCATTTTCGTTGACATACGATTGACTGAGGAAATACCGCTTCTTGTCTTCGTCGTATTCATAAATGTGAACTGTGATGTTGAATTGAATCATCGCTTTCTCAATGTCACATGCAATATCAAATCCAGGATAATTCTGAAGATGTGGGGTCAATTGTCGAGATTGGAGATGAGTGAGATTCATCCATTGTGCGAACAATCTGTAGGCTTCACTGTTCCTCATATTGATTGATATTTTCTTACCTTGAACTTCAGGAAGTGTGAGGAATGATAGAGCTTGAAAGAAGCAGATATTGTACTCAGAATCAATGTACCGAACATTCCTCGTTTTGATGTGTTCAGTGAGAATTGCATTAGCTTTTCCTGCGACTGGGAATCGATAGACTGCAACCAGAATGGAGTGGAATGCGATGTACATTGTCTTCGTATCCATCAGTGTTCTCTCTTGTGATTCTTTGATCAGATTGATCGCATATTTTGAATACTCGTTGATGTCTCCTGCACTTCTTATCACTGTCGGAAAACTCTTTGATGTGTTCTCCAATTCTGGTCTGAAGTCATTGTAAGTTGTCTCATCTTTGTCTTTTCTCTCGATGATCTTTCCAAAGTCAATACTAATCTTGAATGGGTGATCCTTCTCCTTGTCGAACACTGCATTGATGAAGGTTGTAATTTCGTCAACGTTCTTCAGATGATTGTGGAAGTACAACTGATATGGTTTTCCATTATCCTCAACCTTCTCGACCTCATTCTTTTTGAACTTCCTTCGTGCGTTCGTGAGACAAGAATTGAATGCTGCTTTGTCACGTGGTTCTGCTAGTAAGATGCATTCTTCAAATCCCTCAAATGTCTGCACGTCTCTTTTTTCCATTTGTTCATTTTTCTTCTGAATTATCAACAGATTCTTCATCCAATGATCCATCAGCTTCTCTTCAATTGATTTCAGTTTCCACGTCATTTTGAACACTTGCTTTTTCAGTTCATCTTTGTTCACTCTTGGATTTTCTTTCATGATTTGCATTCTTGCTTTGCTGTCTTCTTCATTCATCATTACATTGTTATTGTGCTCTTCCAGTTTGTGAATAAAAACATCAATCTGATAGTTGGTAATATTCCTAATTTCTCCTTCAAAATGAAGATCTGGATTCTTAAGCATCGACAGGAGATATGCTCTCTGATGTTGGTAGTTTCTACTCTCTGGATTATATGTTCGATCATAACCATGTTCATCCTTGAATTCAAAGGTGGTGTTTGGAAATAGTGCTCTTATTTTCGTGATGCTGTCTGTGACAAATTTCAGTGTCGCCGCCATTTACTACAAATTAAAAAATCCGAAAATAAAAAAAGTTGAGTGTTTATTTCTGTTTTCTCTGATGGGGCTTTATCTTTGCCTTTAGCCAGGAATCAAGTCTAATTCTGAACACTTCACTTCCGCCAATCTCTCGATATGTGAATGGAACCAAAACTTTCGTGTACTCACCTACGAGCTCACAATTGAATTTCTTCAGTTCATTTTCAACGAATGATTGAGTGTAGTGTCGACGTTTCGCTAAGTGAGGTCTGTTTCCTTGATTCCACAACTTTGGTTTTATTCTCCATTCAACTCCCTCATGAACATACGTCACCGGCACAGTATTTCTGACATACCCAGAGACTAGCGAACAGTTCTCTTCTCTCATTGATTCAATTAATGCTTGTTCTGAATATACTCGACGTCTTTCGTTGTACATCTCAGTTGGATTTATACTGGACTGACCGGGGTGACCGGTCACTTTTTCCCAAAAAGTACTGACGGTCAGTGACCGGGTGTTTTTAAAATATGGGTCAGATCTCAGAGGTGGCAAAAAGAAATTCAAAGGAAATACTTCATCCTCTTTAAAGAAACGATAGTTAATCGAGTTCTTACTAAGGATGAGCAACGGACGGACAAAAAGACGTTCAACTCGGACAACGGACAGCGGACAGGTCCAAGTGAAAAAGAAGTGCTTCATGTGGCCTAAATCAATGTGATTGACACTCAATTCGTTAATAAATAAGTGAATAGTGGTGATTAAATTCAGATTTTGTCTTTCATCAAAATGATAAACGAGTACTAGAGAATTTGGACAAAAAGACCCATTAATTGCAGAAATGTCCGAGCTTGTCCGATCTTGGACATTCACTCAATTGTTGAAAAAACGAATCATCTGAATTTCTTCACAATCCAATTGTGATCAGATCAAAATGGACAAAACTGTCCTGTCCTGGACATGTCCGGATCGTCCTCCCCATCTCAAGTTAATTTCGTCGTCCCATTTCTTTCAGGGTCACTTAAATCGGTTTTCACTTCGAAATTCCATTCTTCACATCATTTTCTAGCAACCACTCATTCTGCGATACTTTTATAAACTCATTCCGGGAATTCAGTTCATTTCCGATTTGACACATTATTTCTCTTTCAATGATGTTACACGTCAGAATTCAGTCAATGATAGTAGTATCTTATTTCAAACATGATCGAATCAATTTGCCTTCAAAATTCGCCGCTCTGTTGCACACTTTGTTGGTTTGTTGATGATCTTGACTGGTATCTCGTTCCTTTTGGTTCAAGATGTTTTCTTATAAAGAAATTTCTCATTTTGAATCCAGATACGATGCTTTCTCGCCCTTATCCAAATGAGATGGTCGTTACACTCTCATTTGTCGCCCTAAATGAACGGATCGTTTTCTACCTCGAAATAGTCTGTATTACACTTTTCCGAATCAAAATGATTCATATTCATATTATTGATCGCATTTTTCACATTTATTATTGTTGATCTTCCCTCCAGAAGGCAGATTGACCTGTCGATCCTGTGAAGACGGAATAGATGAGGCCAAAGGAGGACAAACCGAGCTGATTCGTAAACAATGAACTGGGAGTTGGGACGAAGAGACAAAACAGAGTGAGAGGAGAGGACGATCTTCATAATCGAGGGTCCGAGCTCGTGAACAATGGAGTTGGAGAAAAGAACGAAACGGAAACATCAAACGAAACCAATTTGAAAAGTATGCTTCTCCCTACTCTGACTTACAGATATTTCTTCATTTTTATGACAATAAGTGTCCTGACTATACAGAAATTTAAAGTGGAACAGTTAATCGATAAAACATGAGACAGACATCTCAGAAAGATGCAGAACGTATGTAATCATTCGTAAAGTGAATGAGGTTTTTTCAGTCCATCCCTTCCTTCTCACAGCCACTCACATCTATTCATCTCCTCCTCCACCCTCATGAGATCGAATGACAGAATGGGAAAGGAAACAGGTGACTGAGAGAGAAGAGCGAGAGAAAGAGGAAGAGAAGCGGAGAGAAGATGAGAGAAAGCAGATTGAAGAAAGGGTGATGAAGGAATTGGAGGAAGAACGAAGAAAGGAAGATGAGGAAAAGCGAGGCGAGAAGAAGATAGGAAGAGGAGAGAAGAAGAGGAAAGAATTGAACGAGAAGCGAAGCGAAGATGGGAAGATGAAGAAAGACGAAGCAAAGAAGATGCGAAACGATGGGAAGAGGAAGAGCGAAAGAAAATTGAAGAAAGAGTGCGGAAAGAACTCACTGAAGAGAAGCAATGAGAAGAGGAGAGAAAGGAGGAACTTCGAAAGGAAGAAGAACGGAAGATGAAGGAAGAAGCAAAAAGGAAGGAAGAAGAAGCGAGAAGGAAGGAGGAAGAAGAGAAAAAGCGAATTCAGGAACGAGTGAGGCGTGAAATCGCAGAAGAGAAGAAAGGAAGAGGAGAGGCGAAGGGAGGAAGAGAAGAAAGCGAATATTCCCCCAAAGAAGTCAGAATGGGAAAGGAAGCAAGAAGCTGAACGAGAAGCAGCGGGAGAGAAACAACGAAAGATCAGAGAGGATTTGGAGCGAGAGAGACAACGAGCAGCTCAGAAAGACTCAGCGACGATCGAGACAGGATCGAGTGTGTCAAGTGCGTTTGCTCGCTGGGGCATTGGGAAGATGATCGACACTGGAGTTGGATCTCGTCCAGTCGGTCCCCAACTGACATCATCGTCATCTCGAGGCAACTTCTCTCAGAAACGAGAAGAAGACGAACGAAAGAAAAAGGAAGAAGAAGAACAAAGAAAGAAGGAAGAAGCAAAACGTCAAAAGAGGAAGCAGACCGGAGACAAAAAGAGATCGATGAGGAGCGCATGCGAGCCGACATGCTCAATCGGGAAAGAGAGGCTGAAGAGGAAAGAAGAATCCCACAGGAGAAGGACGATCAAGACCGCGAAGAGAAGGAGCGTTTGAGACGGAAAGAGGATGAGAATCGGCGAGAACAGGAAAGACGGGAGGAGAGAGAGCGGAATGAGAGGATGGAAGAGGAAAGGAGGAAAGAGGAGAAGAGGAGGGAAGATGAGGAGAGAGAGAAAAACGAGAATCAAACGAGAAGAAGGAGACGAAGGAAGGAGGAACGGAGAGGAACAAAAGAGAGAAAACGAAGCTGAAAGTCAGAAAAGTCAGAGTGGGAGAGGAAGCAAAATGCTGAGAGAGAAGCAGCGGAAGAGAAGCAGCGAAAGATCAGAGAGGATTTGGAGCGAGAGAGGCAACGAGCAGCTCAGAAAGACTCAGCGACGATCGAGACCGGATCGAGTGTGTCCAGTGCATTTGCTCGCTGGGGCATTGGGAAGATGATCGACACGTCCAGTTCTCCAGCTCGCCCAGTTGGCCCGTCAACTTCAACTGGTGCGAGTTCACGCGGCAGCTTCTCTCAGAAACGAGAAGAAGACGAACGAAAGAAGAAAGAGGAAGAGGAACAACGAAGGAAGGAGGAAGAAGGAAAGCGGCACTTCGACAATGTGAACTAAACCTCCTGGGAAACACCCACACCCTCACAAGATGATACTGAACCATCCCGAGACTCCACTGACCCCCTTTCCATTTTCATCGATGAATGTCGGACCAGCCAGCGGGCGTGTGTGGCAGATCTGACAAGAATGACAAGACAGGAAGCAGCGAAAATGAAGAGGAGAGAAGAGGAGATGAATCGGAGAATGAGGAACAACGAAGTTGATACGAGACGAAGGGAGAGAAACGAAATGATGAGAGGAGACACTCCGAAAGGAACTTCCTCACAATCAGTCCATCAAAAACCACATAAAGGCCATACCGACTCGATCATTCGTTCTCGTCCTTCCCTTCCACACCTATTTCTATCCATCCTCTTTCTCTTCTCCATCCAACTCTTTCTCTTCATCTTCTCTGTTCTCCATCACATCTCTCTTCATCTTTTCCTCCTCTCCTATTTCTTAAAAATGATTCAATTCTCCAAGTTAGTCAATAAATTTCAGAAAAAGTTGATCAAACCCTTTTTGAAAAGTTACGAGCAATGACATCCTAATTAGGCGCTGTCCGAGGACGGACAGCGCCTCACCTTGTCCGGACAATTGCTCCTCCCTAGTTCTTAGGACAAATCTGCACTATTTCGGCTAATAGAGATCAAAGATCAAAGCAGAAGGAGAAAGTTTATAGTGAATGGGCTGATCAAAACTGTTTTTAATCATTTCTCTATTAATCCTTAATTTAATGAATTAATTTTGACAATAACGACATCTTACAAACATTAAATGAATTTGAGATATGTTTAGAGAAATGAGGGAACAAACAGTGAATCTGGACTGATCTCCCTTCACCTCCTCATTTTTGTTCTAAGTAAGAGTGAATCCAAAAAGAGAGAGGTAAAAACGGGGTCAGGACATGCGATCAGCGCATATCATCATCAGATTGTCCGATCTGGATGGGCGGTTGATCCTTCTCATTTTTCATCATATCAATAATCGACTGTGCTATAAATAGGAGAAAAAACAAAAAAAGAGATGTTATTTGAGAGTGAGATAAACCGTGACAGCATTTTGGCAATGTCTCGTCTGATCATGACGGGTGGAATGATAATATCCATTTCAGATGGTTTCCATCATTAATTAAGTCCTAAATAAGAGAAAATCAATAAAGAGAGAGGTTAATCGAGAGAGAAACAAACTGTACGAACAGTTGTGCGGTTCGTTATCCGATCAGAACAGCCCGTTTGATCCATCTCACTTCACATCTCGAATCTTGCATACTATGTCTTAAAAATAGATAAAAACAAAAAGGAGAGAGGTAACAAGAGAGAGAAACATACCGTGTGAACAGTTCAGCCCTTCACTGTCCGATCAGGACAGACGGTGGGATCATTCTCATTTCACAAAGTATCTATCGTGAATGAAGTCCTGAATCATTGATAAAACGAAAAAGAGAGAGGTTAAACGAGAGGGAGACAAACTGTGACAACACTTCGCATCAGATTTCTTGATCAATCCGGAAGGTTTGATAATAGTCATGTCACATTCGATCTATCTAGAATTGAGTCAAAAAAATGAGAAAAAGTCAAAAAAGAGAAATGCAAAATAAGAGAGAAGTATGCCATAAACGCCCTTGATCGTTCCATTGTCCAATCAGGACAGGTGGTTCGATCCTTCTCCTTTCTCCATTCTATGTATCATCGTTTTTATTCTAAAGAAGAGAAACAACAAAGAGAGAAAGGATAAAATAGAGTAAGGCACACATCGACGGCAGATCACAGCTCATTGCCCCAACAGAGCTGGTGGTCTGATCCTTCTCATTTCACCATTGTATCATCCTTAGATTGTTTTCTAAATAAGAGTTTCAACAAAGAGAGAAAGGATAAAAGAGAGGAAGACACACGGTGACGGCATATCAGAAGCACAGTGTCCCAACAGAGCTGGTGGTTAGATCCTTCTCGTTTCTCCATTCTATTTATCATCGTTTCTATTCTAAAGAAGAGAAACAACAAAAAGAGAGTGATTAAAAGAGAGGACTATACACGATGACAGCGTTTCAGCATGATATTGCCCCAGCAGAGCTGGTGGTTTGATCCTTCTCATTTTATCATACTATCGTCCTTAAATTGCTTTCTAAATAAGAGTAACAACAAAGAGAGAGAGGTTAAAGAGAGCAAGACATACGATGACAGCGTTTCACCAACTCATTGACCCAAGAAGAGAGGCTGTTTGATAATTCTGATTTCATCATTCTATCATTCTAAAATTGAGTTCGAAATAAGATAAACAACAAAAAGAGATAGGTTAAAGAGAGGAAGACACACAACGATGGCATTTCAGCATCTCATCACCTGATCTGACCCTTAGAAGAAAAGAGCACTGACACTGACCGAGCTTTTGGGCTCGGTCAGTCCAGTATAGTTGGATTCATTTAATACAAATTAAAAAATTCAAAAATTAATTTTCAATCGTTGTTTAATCATTAGGGATCTTCCGAGACTTCGATCCTCTCATCGATGGGTTCGATCAGTCTTGTTTGATCAGAGAAAGTACTTCAATGGGACTCGATCCTTTCTTCTCGTTCCTGATGGTTCTTTACCGTTTGATTTAGGTGTGTTCCGCTTTCTAGTTTCACATTTGTTCTCTCTTCTTTTTCACCATAACTTTCTCGTTCTCGATCCTTCACTTTTTTCTTCTCCTCTCGTTCAGGTACATCACATTGTTTTATGAACGGTGGTTTCATTCCCGACTTGTTTTGAACAGGTTTGCTCCATTTTTGAATTCATTATTTCCTAAAACTCTTTTTTGTACCTTCTCTGATCGAACCGAAAAGTGACCTTCAGATCCGGTCGACCACTGCTTATTATCTCTCAAATGGATGTTTCCCTTCTGACAAATAACTTGTTTGCTCTTCCTTTTTGATCATCTCTTTTTAAATTTCTTTTCTGACCTCTCACCAACTGATCCTCTCGACGTCGATGAACTATCGCGTCTTACTTTTCGAAAGTGACTTTCACCGACCAATTTTTCAAGTTTGTTCTCTTTTTGTTTATTCTTTCCTAAGACTCATTCTTGTACCGTCATTTTCACATCACCTTTTGTCTTCTTTTTCTCTCTCCACTTCACTCTTGGATTTTCATTGTCACTTCATTCTTATTTTCTCTTCATTGTCTCTCACTTTTTTCAAAAATTAAAGTTGAACATGAGTTCAAAAATTTTTGATCAACTTTTTGGTGCTCGAAATTTCTCGATCGATCGTCGTTTTTGATTCAGAAGGTACGCCGCTTTGTTTTACTTTCTATTGACCTTGAATTCATTATCTCCCTCTCTTGAATTTTTCATTTTTACTCTTCTCTTTTCATAAAACCTTCTCTTGGACTCAATTTTGCTCTTTTTCAGTCTTCTTCATTCAGGTACAGTACAGTGTTTTAGACTCTGATTAAAGTGGTTCCAAGTCGAGATTAACCGGTATGTTCTCTTTCTTTGCTCATTCTTTCCTAAAAAGCATTGTTGTACCAGATACAATCGATCACAAAAGGCACCTTCGAATTGGGTACACGATCGCGGTTTATCGTTCACAGAATGTGGCATTACCGAAGTGAAACCGGTATGATCACGTTTTATTATTCGTTCACTTTTTAAAACCCATAGTTAACTCGATGTCAATGATCCTCACCTCTGAGGTACAGTATGGTGTTTTAGACTTCGAAAGAATGTGTCACTGAAGGATTGAAACTGGTATCCTCTGTTTCCACATTCATTCTTTCTTAAAATCAATTTGTGTACCAGATAAAGTGGACTGAAGAGTGACCATCCAATCGAGTGAAGCGTTGCTGTTTATGGTCGCAAAGGATGTCTCACAACTGGAACCAAACTGGTATTCTCTTGTTTTTTATTTATCTAATTCTAAAATTCAATTATGAACACAACAGAAACAATCCACAGTGCCCGCTCGAAATCAATTCTCCAATTATGTTTTAAGATTCACAAGTATGTTTTTCTAAACTCAGTTCACATGGATTAGACTACATTGGTTTCGTTCGCGCATAAAAATCATTTTGTAACCAGGATCTCGTTGGTTTTGATCTTCTCGATTCTTTCGTTCATCACTTCACTTTATCGCTTGATTATCACTTCATTCACTTTTGTTTGCTCTTTTTATGCGAATTTTCGATGAACGCGTTCATAAAACACATTAGTGTACCTCAATTCTCACTTCATCCACTTCACCATTCACTATTGTACTTGCTCACTTCATTGTACCTTGTTTCGATCTCTTTTTGTCAAATTAAGCAAAAAAGTCAAAAACAATGAAGACATAATGATGTGCGCGTGAGGTGTGAACGACGGAAAAAATGGTTGTGAAATGAGGTAAATGAGAGTGTCTTATGAACGGATAAGTGGTGAAATGGAACAAAGAAGATGAGTGATACAATGTGCTGAAATGAGTTTTTGTTAAAACAAACATACGGACAAGATATGGGGAAAAAGACGTAAAATCAACTTTATAGAAAAACTGGTGAACGAAAGTGTTAAAAAATTCAACCACTCCCTCCTCGGAAGGTGAGAAAGGGAGGATGATATGTGAAAACGCATACAAAAATGACGGTGACTGAAAGTGAGGTGAAAATGTGGTGAATCAAAGGTGTGTGCAAAAAAAGAGGACTAATGAAGTGGGAAAACAGGAAATCTCAAAAAAGCGTCGCTTGGACGCAAATGCGAAGAATTTAGTAGATCTAACGTTAAAAACGAAAATTGGCAAAAAAGTGTCCGAAGGATCGTGACGTGAAAAGGTTCATACCTAAAGTCACCAGAAGGCGTTCTTATCCAATCTAACACAAAAAGGCGTCATAAGAGGACGATTCCTGAGCGAAAGATGATGGAAGACAGGGTCCATACCTCATCTCGAAAATTTCGACTCGTAAAAATCCTCAATGGGTCGGATCAAACTTTTTTTCCAAAAAGTGTTTTTTATCGCGAATCTCACCTTCTGAAATCGATTTTGTAATTTTAGAAGGTGTTTGAGGTGAATTTGAGACATAAAGTAGTGGTTAGTAGCGAAATCTGAAAATCGACTTTTTGGTCCATTTTTTGACCACTGTTCGGTACGTAGCTCCACGAATTCTCAACCGATTTTCATCGGGATTGTTTTGATCGACGACTCACATCGTCCTCGACATTTTAGAATTTTTTTCGATTTTTTTCGAAGTGGTTCTCAAGTTGGATTCACTTTGTTCGAGTTCAAAAGTGAAAAAACATCGAAAAAAGTGACAACATTTTTGGATTATGACAAAAATTTGCTTCAAAATTGACGCTTAAAATGAGGTCAAAATATTGGACATATTTCTGGAATTTAGGTCAAATATTGGCATCATTGAAATGGCCTAAATTCCTTTTAATACAAGATTTAGAAATGGTCAATTGGAATTGACTTTTCGTTTCTGATTTCAATGTCTATTTCAATCTGGTTCCCAAATCGTCTACTATACTACTTCGCTTTTTGTCCTCCCTCCACTTTTTCTTGTCCTATTTTGAAACAGAGGGAAATTAGCGATTTTTTTGTGATTTCAGGTGAAAATATTGCATTTTAGGACGAATTTTTGCTTCTTGTGGCGAAATAAGTGTCAATGAGCGAGTTGGGGGGATACAACTTCTATTATGGGTCCGATCACATCCATTTCTCAATTCGCAGTTTTTGTTCTTCAAACAAGAAATGAAAACGAAATATTTTCTAAACATTACGAAAAGGGAGGTGAATGAAACGTGAGTCTCTTGACAAAGTGATTGAACGAGGTTGAGGGATTCTCAAACTCTTGCTTTTCTTGCCAGGAGCGAAGACGGCGAATTGAATGTCGTTGTTATCGGTGGGAAAACAATCAGAGGTTGTTAAGGTGACGCTGTCCATCCTTCGCCGCCTCTCTTTCCTCTCCAGTCGGAGTCTCTCCTCTTCCACTCTCTCCTTCTCAGCGATCGTCGCGAGACTTCCTCTTCTCCTCTGACCCCTTTCCGCTCGGCTCAAAAAGTAGAATCTTCAGCGCTGCTTCCTTCCCTCGTAATTCGTCGGGTGAGCTTGTCTTCTCGTCGTGTCGTATCGAACTCAAACACTGAAGTCGAACGATGAGCGATCTTGTCTGTTCGATCGAGATCGTTTCTTTCTCACTGTATTGGAGAATCATTCACTCGTTCTTTCAACACTCGGTTTCATCTTGGCAACTGGTCAGCGAACTTTGGAAATGAGATCTTTGCAGATGGGGAGAACGGGAAAGACATTCCGCACTGTGGTTACTTTGGAGTGAGTTGATGGACGATTGGAAAGGGGATCTCGCGGCGAATGGAGACCATTCGATTCCGATTCCTCTGACTCTCTCCACTCCAATCCCAGTTTTTTTGAGCGAGGCAGGCTCCCTACATGTGGACAACAACACATTCTCATCGTGTTCATCTTCAGGCGATGCCATTCGATCTTCGTCTCATTTGACAACTCAGGCGAGGTTCACGTGAACATTTTCGATTATTCACTGACCCATCTCATCTTCTCGTCAGCATCGTCGAACTCAGAATCAACAGCTTCGATTGATGAGTTGGTTGTTGGACACCATCTGGACAGAACAGTCACATTGGATCGTAGTGAAGGCAGTTTCGGTCGAGAGAAAGGAGAATCGGTTTGGGGAGACGACGAGCCAACAGGAATGAACACATCGCTCTTTCCTTTCAGTCTCGCTTCCTTCCCCTCCTTCTTCTCCTAATCGTCAGCCTCTGTCTCATCTCTCTCCAATTCTTCATCTTCCCCATAATCCTGGCGATCTGAGCACTCGACATCCCTGCATCTGTACCATCGTGATCAAATGTGTTCTCATTCCCGACGCAAACTACTCCGCCTTTTGCTTCTCATGGCCACTGTCCTTCGGTCTCAGGGCATTCGGTTAAGTTCCAACAATGAGGTTTTGACAGGAGGGACGCCATATTCGCGATGTTGTTCAGCAAATCAATCAAATTCAATGTCACTGGCTTTGTTCTTGTGATTCTGGAACCGCGAGACAATCCAACGACGCCTTCTTCGTTTGACGGAATGAGGTTGGAGATGTCTTCGTGCTCCATCATCACGAACTCGGTGATTGACGACGTATCAGCATACACATTGTCAAGCATGCTTCCGAGTGTTTCAATTCGAAATATCAGCATTTCTTCAATGTCTTCATCACTCAGAATGAATTCGATCCCATTGCCTTCGAAGCAAGTCGAGGTTGGTCGAGAGGCGCGAAGGGTGGAGAAGACGGAGCAGATCAGAGTGTTGATTGATGTTGTGATGTGTGTTGAGAGCTCGGTCACTTGATCTGTCGTGATGGAGCAGGAATTGAAAGTGTTGTGCACAACGATGAACATTGAAATCATCGCTCCTCCAATCAGAAGAGATGACATTACCAGAATCGGGATGAACACGGGAAGCAGCTTCTTCTTGTCCTCATCCAGCGAAAGAATGCTCCCAGCTCGTTGATTCTTCTTTTTCTTCGGTTTCTACGCAATGCCTCCTCCAGCCACCGACGCTTGCTTGCTCTGTTCGCTGATTCTGCTCATCGTCTCCGCCACTAAACTCCTAACTCCACACCCACACCATCTGTCTTCCCTCCCTCCTCCTCTTTCATCTTCGGCGCTGGTGCAGGATCGAGGCTTCACTCTGAATCTCTCTTCACTGCAGTCAGCTCATCCTTTGTGACAAGCTCTGTCTCCACTCGGCGGGTGTGAAAGAGACAATTGGAGTGGGTTGGGTGGGGATGATAAGTGACACAGATGACTTGGTTGGATCATCCACTTTAAGAGTCAGTATTTGATATTGTGCATTTCCCATTTCATTCATCTCGACTTCGCTGCGTGTCCCGTAAACATTTGTGTCGAACGTCACACTCTAAAGGGAGTTGTGGAGGTAGAGTTGGCGAACGATGTTAAATCCGTTTTCCAAAGGTATCGTTATCGTTGCTTGCTTCACCGCTCATTTTGTTGTGGTCTTCATAGCTGGGGCTTGGGAAATAGGGTATTTTTGAACTTTCGGGGAGATCAGTGGATGCTGGATAGGATCGCTGGAGTCTCATCAGGAACCGTGTTGTGGAGGACGGGAATTGGTTCATTCGGTCTATTAGTCCATTTTGAGCGGGAAAACGTGCAAGAGATGAAGAACACACCCACGGAAACGCCGAGAAAGGCGAACGCCCAAACGATCCACATGATGGGATTCAGCCGCGTCTTGTCATTGCCAACGAATGAACATATCATTCCAATGAGATGGAAGACTGCGATATCAGCACACATTGCTGTGGAAATGCGTTGGTCATGTCTTTGAAGAATGGGAGCATGAAGAAGGAGCTCCTGGAGAGGAGGAGAGATAGTGCGAGGCAAGCGATGGTTAGATATTGGGGAATCGTCTGAGGAATATAATGAGGATGGGAAGGGCCACGTTGGTTAACAAGACAAGTGTAATGAAGATACCTGTTTGGTAAGTCGAGTGTGATCAAGACATCAATTACAAATCAAAAAAGGGCAATAGGAAAATATGAGGGCAAAAACAAGGGAGAGGCATACTGAGATACTGAATCATCAATATCTCATTCCTTTCGGTCCAGCTCAGATCTGTATTGTTGCAAGTCATCCATTCCAGACTAATGAAGAGAAGTGAACGGAAAAAAGAAGAAAAACAATGGAAACACAAACTGTTATTGTGAGAGTTGCATCTATCAGCTGAGTTTGTAATCATTGTCAGAGAAGAGAAGAGTGTATGAATAGTCGAGCAGATCTCCACAAATTTTACTTCAACGGAGATAAAAATGAGGTATCACGGGACAAAAGAAGTGTTGAATGGAGAACTTACTTCAAATCGCGGGATGAGATGTCCAGAAAGAAAAGAGTTGATGATGACAACTTGACATGGGGAAGATGATCAGATCATAGGACAGGACAGGACAGGACAGGACATGTCCGATTTGTCCTGTTTTGAGATATGCACAGAAGTTGGATGAACTAATTGAGAGAAATCTACAGTGTGAATATAAGGTGCTTGTCCGATTTTGTCCTACTCTGTCCTCTCTTGGGCCGATCGTCCTATAAACTCCTAATTAGGAGATAGGAGGACAGAGCCCCAGAAAGTCGTGATTCGTCACCAAAACGGTTTTCACGCTCTGAACCGCTCTTCTCGACAAATTTAGATGGTGATAAACGAATCTGAATGATAAACTCCACGATAGTGTCAGAAAAAGGCAAAGATAAAAACAACGCATTCCAATTGTCGTTTAGAGACATTCTCTGGCATTTATCAGAACAGAAGGGAGACAAAGAGTGTTTGACGAGCAGAGAGAAGGTGAATTCAGACGAAATCGAGGCAAATAATGGTGTATTTCTGAATCGGACAGGACCTCTGTCCTCTGTCCTCAAGATCCGGTGCTCTGTCCGTCCGCTTAACATCATAAGTGCATTGAGAGTGTTGATGAGTTGAGGGACCAGATCATTCTTGACGAGTGCAAGGTGGACTTTCTCTGAACTGACACTGAACAGAGTTCTAATCAACTTCATTGCTGCTGTGGTGATTGTCTGACTGGTTGAAGAAAGCAGAACCATCATGGACTGTACGAAATCAGTCGAAGAGTCATCAGAGTTCGATGCAAGGCGGTTGAGAAAAGCCGCGGATGATTCGTAATCAGTAGAATCCACAGATTCGAGAAATTTCACCGCTTTCAATTCTAGGGAGGTATCAAGGATAGGCTGCAACTTCACAGTGGCAACGAGAGATCGATAGACAATGGCCTTTTCTTCTTCAGATTCATTGTGATTGTTTTGCCAATTCAGGAAAGCATCACAATCTACAGAACATGAGAAGCAGTGTGAAGAGATACCATGGTTAGGAGAATCAGTGCAGGTGTTAATCCTCACGTCAATTGCTGTCATTTCTTCTGATTCGGAGTTCAATCGCTCGTTATGGATCGGAAAACAATCTTGTGCAATAAAGAGAATGAGATGAAATACCCATCAAAAACAAAGAAAAATGTCAACCAACGAAGATTGAACGATCCATTAATGAAGAGAAAGCCTGTCAACGACCAAAACGAAGCTTGGTATCATTTCGACGAATAACAGAATTGGCCTGTCCCCACCAATCTTCACCATCCATCCAGCGATCGACGCATTGTCTTCCACAAACGAGGAGGGCGAGAATGGCGGCGAAGGCGAAGGAGAGTGTGGCGACCATCGAGCGAGACAGGCGAGAGAATCTTTGTCGTTCAGCAAACAAAACAATGACGTGATGCCAGAGTCGACAACGATCACACATAAACAGTGTGTAGTGTCCAAAAGAAGCCAGAAACAGGTCTGAAAGGTTCGCTTGCTCTTGCCTGTTTCTGGTCTTGTCATGAGAGGTTCATGCCCTGCAAGTTGTTCAAATCTATCGATTCGTCAACAGTCAATCCTCTATACCAACTGTTTTTGTCGGTTTGCAGCTTTCCCTCAATCACATCTTCGATGCCCTCCATTCTCAACATTCGATAAACTTTCTTCCCCATCTCTCGCACTTCTCCGCCTTTTTTGTTCCATTCCCGCTGCGCAATGATCATGAAGACCAAAAAACTCCAGATTGAGCGATCAAAGTCGAAGAATGAGAGACAACTGGGGATCGTGAGAACGACTGGCATATTCAGAACGATTTCCATTGTCGCTTGATGATATGGAGATATTCGGAGGATTTGGGCGAGGAGTGTCAGAAAACGCACGGATTGCTCTCCATCGATGATCGAAATGCGGTTCACGCACAAATGGGAGATATACTTCTCCGAAGGGACGAGAACTTGCTGAAAAACCATCTCGTGACCAGCTTGTTGTTCATCGTTATCGTCAATTCCGAGTTTTCTGAGACAATACGGAGTTGAGAGCCAGAGAGACTCGGCGATGGTTTTCATGAGGTTGGTGTGGATATCGACTCCTTCGGTGAATGAAAGAGACAGTGGATTGAGAGATAAGACGAGTTGAGGGATCAGATCAGCTTTGACGAGGGCAAGGCGGGCTTCTGCCGAACACCTCAAGATGAGATGTTTGAGCAGTTCCATTGCAGCTGCGGCGATCGCTTGACTGGGTGATGAAATGAGCACCATAATGGATTCCATGAAGTTTGCCGGAGATTTCTCAATTGTTCGCCCAAGGCTGCTGAAAAACACTTCGGGTGATTTTTCATCGTCCTGATCCACAGATTCGAGAAATCTCATAACTTTGGCTTCCAGAGAGACATCAAGTGAAGACTGTAACTTCATGGTGGCAACAAGAGACCAAAAGACAACGGCCTTTTCGTCTTCTGTTTCATCTCGATTGTAATGCCAATTTAGGAATGCAGAACAATCTGGAGAACATAAAAAGCAGTGGGAAGAGATATCAGAACAAGGAGAATCCGGGGAGGATTTCATCTTCGTTCTTTTAGTCGTCATTCGGTATGAGTCAATCGGATCAAAGTTTGTTATGGCTCGATTCAGAAACTATGAAGCAAAGAGTTCTTAGTGAATGAATGACATTGAAATAATACAGATATCCAAAATAACCAGAATAATCAACATATCAAGAAGACCAATCTTAGAATGAAGACTGGTGTCGAGAAGAGTACTTTCAGATGGTTCTGCCTTCCGTTCTCTTCGATTAGGTCCCTCCCACAACTCGGTGACAGTGTGACAGTTCGATGCACATGTGAATCCATTCTAAGACAAACGAGAGGCTGACAGTCAACGTTCGCAGGTCCTCGTCCCATCTTCTCCTTCCGAGAAGCCTTCCCGACACTCCCTGCGACAGTTATGTCTTGTTCAGTCGTTTCCGATCCAACACAGTGCAAGGCGTGCACGTTAAGAGCCGTCTGTGCCGGCCAAAGAACCACCTCGGCACGACACACAATGATACCCTCTCGTCGATCCTTCAAACCGATTCGTTGTTCCGACAGAGCACAGTCTTGGTGATGTGGTGCCGAATTTGCTGGCCAGCTTTCCAGCTGGTGTGATGGAGCAGCCAGCTGACGAAGTTGCGGAAGAGTCGACGACAGAGTCGAGTGAGCAGCGGAACGTGTCAGTGAGGGTGGAGAGGAGCGTTCTGTTGTGGTTGCGAGTGGGATCTGTTCGAAGCTGTTCCGACACGCTCCCTCCAAACATGAACACCTGCTTCCCGAGAAGCGCCACACTCCCACTTGAAATCCGTCCACTCGCTGTCTGCACTTCGAACTTGGCGTCGGACGAGTCGAGAGCGAGTTCAGACACTTTCCAATACGTCCAGAACGGCCGAAGTTCGTCCCCATCCAACCCACCCATGCTGACAATCCCATCCTCCACGACGACAATGCAAGCAGCGACGCCGATTGGGTTTTTGGGGAAGGCAGAGGCTGCGAAGGAGAAGGGAGTAGTGAAGACGAAGTTCTGGTCGGGTGAGAATTCCGAAGCGAGGAGGATTCGGTCGATGGTCAGGATCGATTGGTCGGTCTCACTCAGGCCAGCACAGACGAGAAGCAGGTCGCGCTCCTCGCCGTCAATTTCGATTGTTTTCGTCCAAATCGCAGGTTGCTGTCGAGCGGCAGGGATGGTTCCCACCAGTCGGTTGTCGCGACGAAGGAATGGACGTCGTTCAAGAGCAGTTTATCGTCGCTCCTTCCTCCCAACATCCACAATTCGCTAAATGCGGAGACACAGCGATGGTTGATGTGGGTGAGGGAACACTGTCGATGGAGTCGGAGAGGAGAGTGCATGTTGGGTGGGGTGTCAAGGCACATCTTCATCAAGTGGCCAGCAATCATCTCGCTGTCCGCTCCCCCGCAGAGAGAGAACGTGTTGAAGTGGTCAGAGGCGGAATCGCAGCTGAATATCGATTTCAGGACGACATGATCGAGTCGCAAGGGAGGGCGTGTTTGGCATGTGTCTGACATTCCACGATTCGATGTTCGCGTCAATTTCGGACGGAACTGTCGTGCATCTTTCATCAGCATCGTCAATCTCAACAAGAACAATCTCGTCAACTCCATTTGTCCCGAGTCTTTCCGCACAGCCTCGAAATCCGATCCACAACGAACTCGACGTTGTGCACGGCCAAGCTGGGCAATCACGTGGGAGGGGAGGACAGTTGCGGGGTGTGTAGTGAAGGAACTTCGAACAATGTCTGTGAGGGATGAGATCAGAGACAGGACGAGGTGTGAAAGGTGGGTCGCGAGAAGACGGTTGGGATCAATCTGTGAAGTGACGAAGGATCGGCCAGAAATCAAGATTGGAGAGAGGAGATGAAGTTGGGAAGATGTAGGCTGTGAAAATCGCAAAGTGACGATTGGTGTTGTCCAAATTAGATCAGAACAGGTCGAAATGTTCGCTGGTTCTCGTCTGCTTCTATTCCTCTTCTGGAAGGTTCATGCCCAGCTGGTTGTTCCAATCAATCGAGTAGGGGCAACATGATACTTGACGGGACAGAATTTCCTCACTTTCTATCCATTAGACAGTCTTTCTTTTACTCTTTTTCGAAACATAATCTGATGACTTTCTTCGGAAATGGGGTGAATGATTAGAGAAAATCACAGATGGTGAGATTGAACCCTCAACAATTTTTTATGGTTTGTCATTGATTTGTTCCAATTTCTAGAAATCCGAAAAACTGTCAAGCTCATCAACCTCAGATTCATTCAATACACCGGTAGATGATGAATCTTCGCTGTCATCGTTGATTGGTACAAATTCATCTAGATCTGGCCCTTTATCCTGATCATGAGGATCCTCTAGAGAATCTTCTTGTTCTGTGGATGTTGGAGTGAAAGGCTTAGTGAAAACCACTTCATGCAGAACTTGCTCGAAGGTGAGTCCTAAATTCCTCTGGACGAGCCAAGTTGATAAAAAGCTCCGAGAAAGCGTCTTTGAACCCCATTCCTTGGAAAAAATCTCCTCATATGCGACCAGAGACATTCAACTGTGTTTGTACATGTTCCGTCTTGCGGATTGACGAAATTTTCCGAATGGTTGACCGTTGAATGTTCATATCCATGTTCGTGAAGAGTGGCATAAGCGCGCCACTCGTCGGACATAATGTGAGATCCTTTTTCTATTTTGGCTAAAATAATCGGCAGAAGAGTTTCGCGTGATCGATCTGGGACGATCATAACAAAATTAGGTCCTGCACCTCCATCTGCTAATCGTTCCACGCCTCCAAAAATCCAAATCTGTTCTTTGCTTCTTCCTCTGTTGTATTGTCTTTTGCGTAGTATGGCTTCATCTATCTCGACAACTTTCCCAGGACCTCCTATTTTGTGTTGATGATTGTTCCACATCTCGGCGCATACTGCATAAAGATGGCTTCGCCAAAATCCAATTGTTGAAATTGAAACT
This sequence comes from Blattamonas nauphoetae, assembly GCA_033064195.1. Taxonomy (NCBI): domain Eukaryota; phylum Preaxostyla; order Oxymonadida; genus Blattamonas; species Blattamonas nauphoetae. The sequence goes on along the minus strand of JARBJD010000226.1, from coordinate 94,713 downwards.
TCTGTGAACAGATTGATTTGTTTCGGTTGAAGGCCATGCCACAGGAAGAGCAAAATTAGGAAGACGGTGTTGATCTTAATACGAGATCCTTCTAAACTGGTATTAATATTGATGCTTCTTTTCGTTAAGCATTTTGAACATCTCCAATAGCGATATCCTCCATCTTTGTACATCCTACATTGTCTTTTGCATGTTGTACACTCATGTTCCAGCTTCCCTAGAATATGGGACTGATACCATTCTACAGTCTGTTCCTCATTCATAAACATGTGAAGAAAAGAACGAGGAGTGAAAGGTGATTGTTCCTCTTCAGCCATCAGCCCTTTAGTTGATCAAGCCCATAAATAATTTTTTTCCCTAGTTTGTTCACAAAACGAACTTTCGAGACTTTCGAGAAGTGAAACATCACAAAAATAGTCTAAAACACCATTAGATCCTATTCACTCTTCAAGACAAAGTGTCCCGCCAAGTAGCAGTTTGCCCGAGTAGGCAACAATGTATACTCCTCTTATTCTGTTTTTGTCGTTTTGTAGCTTTTCTTCAATCACATCTTCAAAGCCCTCCATTCTCAACATTCGATGAATTTTCTTCCACATGCATCGCACCCCTCCGCCTTTGGTATTCCATTCCAACTGGGCATCGACCATGTCAGACAGAAAACGATAGATTGAGTGCTCGTCTTCGAAGAATGTGATACAACTTGGAATCGTGACAACTATTGGTATCTTCACAACGAAATCCATGGTGTGTTGATAGTAAGGAGATATTTCGAGGAGTGTGGCGAGGAGTGCCAGAAAACCCTTGGATTGGTTTCCATCGACGATCGAAAAGCGGTTCACGCACAAATGCCAAATATACGTCTCCGAAGGCACGAGAACTTGCTTCAAACCCGTCTCGTGAACAGCTTGTTCCTCATCGTTATCTTCAATTTCGAGTTGTTCGAGTCCATCCGTGGTTGCGAGCCAAACAGAATTGGTGATGTTTTTCATGATGTTGATGTGGATATCTTCTGCTTCTTCAAAGGAAAGAGACTGTGGATTGAGAGTGTTGATGATTTGACGGATCACATCAGCTTGGACGATGATGAGATGGATTGTAGTTCGACATCGGATGATCATTATTGGGAGCACCTCCAATGCTGCTGAGGCAATGACAAGACTGACAGAAGAAACGAGCACCACAATGGACTGTACGAAGTTTCTTGAAGATTGGTCAATGGTTCGCCCAAATATGTTCAGAAAAGCATCGGCTGATTCTGAATTATGAAAATTCACGGACTTGAGAAATTTCACTGCTTTAACTACCAGAGAGTCATCAAGAGCAGGCTGCAACTTCACAGTGGCTACGAGAGATCGAAAGACAACGGCTTTTTCGTTTTCAGATTCAAGTGTGCTTTCGTCCCAATTCAAGAAAGCAGAACAATCAACGGGATATGACAACTGAAGGGAGGACAAATGAGAGCGTGTTGTACTTGACGAAGAGCTTTTGTTAAAGATTACATTGCCCATTTCGACAGTTTCGTTGATAAGACTCTCGTTATGGGTCACTGAAATGTGAAAACAAGAAGAGTGAGATGCAATACTTGTCCAAAAGGAAGAACAAAACATCAAATCGTGAATAGTGAGACCATCCAGGAATGAAGATGAGCTCTTGAACGAGATAAAACGTGTTTTTAAAATCAAAATGATAACGAACAACCAATAAACGAGAAAGACCACGCAGGAGGACGGAAGAAGAGATGCAGACGCTGAGGTTCGTTGTTGATTTCTCCGAACGCGACAGTGACAAACGACAGCAGATGTGGACTGACGAACTGAGCCTGCTCGGCTGCTCAGCGGAATGACGGGAAGGCGATGTGGAGAGGACGTCTGGGAGATCAGCGAATCAGATGCAGACAAGTCGAGAGAGAGGAACACAGTTCGGCTGAGTATTCCGTGTGGTGTTTTCACAATCTCTTCTGTATGCGCTGTATCCTCTCACCGATCCGGCTGGCAATCGTGTTTGTTTCTTCACGCGACGATCCATCGATGGACGCAGAAGACTCGGAGCCAACCCAACACAGTCTCTGATTTCGAAGCGCGTATGTGCTTTCGTACACCGACTCCATGTTTCCCCCGCACCCCACGTCCATCCGAAGAGACCCACACGTCGAGACAAACGTCAGTGATTCGCTCAGTCGAACCTTCTGGTTTCAGCGTCTGCAACAATCTTCGCCCTCCGCCCACAGTTCGGATTCAGTTGTTGCTGTGCTTCGAGTCACTCGATTTGGAAAGTGGTTTCAAGATGCACATTCGACACGACGCTCTCCATCCACTCCCCACTCCACTCACACGCTGCCTGTTCGGCGACACGCCCAGATGCCCAAACTGCAACGGGAGAGGCGAGTGGCGAGATGGTTGTCGTGTGGAGAGCATGTTCCGATGAATCGTCGGCGGAGAGAGCAATAGCAACGAGTGCAGCGATCCGTTCGTGTCAACCAGAATGTGGGGCAGCCAAGTCAAATTGATCAACCACACGTCCACCGAGATCCGCCTCGTGCTCTCTCAACCAGTCAATTTTGGCAGATGCGTCAGCTCGTTCAACGACAAGTCCACGCGACTCAAGTTCGGCAGTTTCGACAGAAATTGGTTGTCAGGTGAGTGAAATGAGAGTTTTGTGTGTTCTGTTTGTCAGACATTTCAGTTCATCTTTCGTCTTCCCTTTCAGATCGAGCCCACAAAGTGAAGAGTGGGTGCGTTGAGCAAGAAACGAGTGTCTTCGATGTTTCCAGTCAAGATTAGTTCATCCATTTCGACGAACGAATCAGACACTAGCAGTACTGATCAAGCGTGAAGACACAACCGAGAATCCTGTTTCAGCACAATCCTCCAAAAGCACATTCCTGCTCCATTCTCCAAGAAAGCGGCGAAAGGGTGATTGATGGGAAGGCGAGGTCTCAACAAATCTGAAGTGGGTCGCTGAGAAATGCTGTCGCTGGTGTCGAGCGATCAGTTTCGATGAAAGAGGAGGGTTGGGGAGACGGAGAGAGTTGGGTTCGATTCTTCGTTTTCGGATTCCTTAAAAAGGATTGTTCCGTGATGTTCCTTCCCAGCAAACGGCTCACTACTTCCACTTGTGACAACAACTGTCCAGTCATCCTGCTTGGTCGTTTTCAGGTCATTGCTCGATTGTTTGATCGATGCCATCAATCGAAGAGACCCAACATTCGCGTTCCCTCGTCGCAGCATTTGTTTCCAACCTTCGGGGAGAGTTTTTGCGCATCAAACATTGCGGTCAGGCACAATTTGATAATTTGGTCAAAGTTGTTGATTGTCAATGCACTTGGAATTGTGAGAAAGACGGGTAGAGTGGGAACGAAAGGCATCGTTCTTTTGTGAGAGGGGCAGATTTTGAGAATGTTGTCAAGAAGGAGCGTGAAATGATTGGATTGTTAACCATCCACAATCGAATGACGGTGTGTGCACAGATGTCGAAGAGACCCTTCCGATGGCAGCAGGAGTTGAGTTTGGGTTGTTTCATGAACTGCTTCTTGTTCATCAGGACCAGTCATTTTGAGGTCGGCACAACCAGCAGGAGTTGAGAGCGAGGGAGATCGAGAAAGCGGAGAGAGAGGTAGATGGTTCGAGGAGCATTCGATTCGGAATCCCATCGCATCATCGCAATCAATCATCAAGAGAGATGCATTTGAGAGAACAATCACCAAACAATCACGAGACAGAAACTCCCAGCAATCGACACCATCCATCCATCGACACATCGACTTCCACAAACAAGCAGAGCAAGCAGTGATCACACACAAACAGTGTTTGTGGTCCAAAACAAGGCAGAAACAGTCCGAAAGATTCGCTGGTTCTTGACGGCTGTTATTCTTCTTCTGGAATATTCATGCCCAGCTGATTGTTCCAATGAATCGATCGATCAACAAGAAACCATGCGTTGCTTTCGTATCTGTCGGTTTGCAGCTTTTGTTCCGTCACATCTTCAATGCCTTCCATTCTCAACGTTCGAAGCACTGTCTTCCACATCTGTTGAGTTTCTCCCCTTTCTTCGTGCCATTCAAACTGGGTGTTGATAATTTCGTACAGAAACCAATAGATTGTGTCATCATGTTCGAAGAAAGCGAGACAACTGGGAATTGTGAGAAAGACAGGCATATGAAGAACGATTTCCATTGTCGCTTGATGATATGGACATATGTAGAGGATTTTGGCGAGGAGATCCAGAAAATGCCTGGATTGGTTACCGTCGACGAGCGAATAGCGGTTCACGCACAAATGCCAAATGTACTGCTCAGAAGGTCCCAAAATGTGCTTCAAAACCGCCTCGTGAACATCTTGTGGTTCAATCTCATCTACAGTTTCGAGATATTCAAGAGGATATGGACTTGATATCCAGAAAGATTCGTTGATTGTTTTCATGACATTGATGTGGATACCGACTGCTTCAGTGAATGACAGAGACTGTGGATTGAGAGTGTTGATGATTTGACGGATAAGATCGGTTTTGACGAGGGCAAGTCGGGATGTTTCGGTACATCTCCTGCTCAGTCTTCTGAGCATCTTCATCGTTGTCGTGGTGATGATCTGATTGGCAGAAGAAATGAGCACCACAATGGATTCGACGAAATCTGTCAATGAATCATCAGAGTTCGATGCAAGGCGTTTGAGAAAAGCATCCACAAAATCTGTCCCATCCGGAATCATAGATTTGAGAAATGTCACGGCTTTCGCTTCCAGAGAGGCATCAAATGCAGGGTTGGACTTCACTGTGGCAACTAGAGACCGAAAGACAACAGTCCTTTCGTGTTCAGAATCAAGTCGATTGCATTGCCAATTCAGGAAAGCAGAACAGTCTAGAGAACGTGAAAAGAAGTGGGAAGAGATACCAGGGCAAGGAGAATCAGTGGTGTTGATTTTTGATTCGAGTAATGAGTTCATTTCGTCTGAGTCAGTCAGAAAAATCGTTCGTTATGGGTCATGGAATTGGATTCAAACAAAGAGTTTGAGATGAACAGTCCATCGTAAATGTACACTAAACAATAAACAACGAAAATTCAGATAATTACTGAATGAAGAGGGAGCGTTGGAACGTGATTGAGAGAAAGACTGGATCAATTCGTCGATGAACGACGAATGAACAAGAGAGGTGACGATGGAAAACAGATGAAGAGATGGAGGTGGCATGAATCGATGTCCAGCAAGCGAGAGAGTGCTCAACAACTTGCCATTCGCGGGATGTTCGTTGAGTGAGACGAAGTGTGGAGCGAGTGTTCTTCATTCCCAAGTTCCGCAAGCCGAGCACGAACGGCAGGTGCATGTGGGAGTTGTGGCTGAGTGCACATCGGTGTGGGGGAGGAGGGTGTTGTGAATGGGTCGTCACAATCGCCTCAATTTGCGGTGTGCGGCGTGCAAGATAAACCCGCACCGGGGTTGATAAACCTGCCATCGAGTCGTGTGAACCTCCTTCTGTTTTTTCATCTTTCATTCCTTCCTACACTAAGTGGTAGTTGTCCAAAAGAAGGCAGAAACATGTCGAGACGATCGCTGGTGCTTGTCTGTTTCTATTCCTGTTCTGGAAGGTTCATGCCCAGCAAGTTGCTCAATATGATCGAGTTATCAACAGTTAAACTTCCATCGTATTCGTTCTGGTCGTTTTGTAGCTTTCGTTCAACCACACCTTCGATGCCCTCCATTCTCAACTTTCGAAGCACTGTCGTCCCCATCTGTCGCACTGCCCCGCCTTGCTTGTTCCATCTCCGCTGGGCATCGACCATATAATACAGAAAATACCAGATTGCGTGATCATTTTCGAAGAATGTGAGACAACTTGGAATCGTGATGAATACCGGCATATGAAGAACAAATTCCATTGCTGGTTGATAATATGGACATATCCAGAGGAGTTGGGCGAGGAGTGCCAGAAAACGCCTTGATTGGTCTCCATCGACAAGCGAAGAGCACTTCACGCACAAATGGGAGATATACTTCTCCGAAGGGACGAGAACTTGCTGAAAAACCATCTCGTGACCAGCTTGTTGTCTGTCGTCATCTTCAATTCCGAGTTGTTCGAGACCATCTGGAGTTGCGAGCCAGAAAGAATACTGGATGACTTTCATGAGACACATGTGGATATCAAGTGCTTCGGAAAAAGAAAGAGACAGGGGATTGAGAGTCTTGACGATTTGTGGGATCAGATCAGCTTTGACGAGGAGAAGAAGGATGTCTGCAGAACACCACAAGGTTAGACTCTCCATCAACTCCATTGCTGATGTGGTGATTGCTCGATTGGGTGAAGATATGAGCACCACAATCGACTGTATGAAGTCTGTTGAAGAATCATCAGAGGACGATGCAAATCTTTTGAGAAAATCATCTGCTGAGTCCTCAAGACCATTCTCCACAGATTCGAGAAGTGTCTTGGCTTTCGCTTCCAGGGAGGCATCAAGAACAGGCTGCAACCTCAATGTGGCAACGAGTGACCGGAAGACAACGGCCATTTCGTTTTCAGATTCAAAGGCTTCTTCGGTCCAATTCAGGAATGGAGAACAATCAACGGGATGTGACAACTGAAGGGAGGACAAATGAGAGCGTGGTGTACTTGACGAAGAGCCTTTGTTAAATATTACATTGCCCATTTCGACAGATTCGGTGAGAAGACTCTCGTTATGGGTTACGAAGGAAATGAATGTTTAAACTGAATTCCATGGAGCAGAAACGATGTGGATTGACATGAACTGCTTTTCAGACTGTTTTTGTGTCTTCAACAGAATAGAGATCGTTCCGTCCAAGCAATCTCCAATTCTCCACTCTCAGTTCTGTATCTATTCACAAATTCTCCTTTTCACGTTCTTTTCTTACCTGTGATGTTCTTTTCTCCTTTATTCGAGATGTTATCTCGGTTGAATCCACACAAACACTCCATCTTCTTTCTGCCTTCTTCCTCGACGCATTGCTTGCAGTGGATGAGGTTGTGATTGAACATGGTCTTGAATGTTTCCATTCGTTCTCATTCTCTCCTTTTTGTGATATTTTTCTTCTTCTGCACGTGTCTCATCAGTTCGAGATTCGCAGCTTTTTTTTGTGATCTCAAACAGACCTCGCTTCCACAATTTCTTCATTCGATGAAAAGTGAGGCTTTCCTTTTCATTCCAACGAAAGGTCGTCATCTCTTCTCTCAACAGTCTGAACAAGACACTTGAACAGATCCGAACAGTTCCACTCCAAACAGAGACATTGTGACTCTCAAATAGTGAGTACTCCCAAAATACACGATTGCACAGGAAGTGATTGGAGTGATGGTGAATGAGAACAGAGATAATCATGAAGAATGAAGACATCGGCGAAGTGTGTTATTCCTTCACTATCTTCACGCCGTTCATCGACTCAAGAACTTTGATCAATGCCTGAGTCCCCATCTCCGCTCCGCCTTCCACTTCTGTGCAGAGTTTCTGAGAACACACAAGAATGAGAAAAGTGGTGCGAACAGCCATAACAAAAGGAAAACGAAAAAAAAGAGAAGTATTGCGAGAGATGGCACACGTTGTACAATTCGAGGGCAAGGTCGATCCCTGGGAGGGTCATCTCCATCCGCTTCGCCTCTTCCGCCACAATCGAAAGGTCCTTCACAAAGTGCTTCACATAGAACCCAGGCTCGAAATCCCCCTTCAGCATCCGAGGCCCATACGACTGCATCGAAAACGAGCCCGCTGCCCCGCCTCCAATCGCCTGCAGAACGGATTCCACATTCAGCCCGCTTTTCGCGGCATACACGAGGCCTTCGCAGAGACCAATCATGCCCCCCGCAATGACTGTCTGGTTCACACACTTCGTGTGCTGGCCACTTCCCGCCCCGCCCATCAACGTCCACGTCTTCCCAACCACTTTGAACACACTCGTCAGACGGTCGAACGTTGCTTGTGTCCCCCCACACATGATCGTCAGCGCTGCATTCCGTGCTCCAACGTCTCCTCCAGAGACAGGGGCGTCCATCGACTCAATCTGTCTCGATTGAGCTTCAGTGAAGATTCGCTGGGCCAGGGACGGTTTGGACGTGGTGAAATCACACAAAATGCTGCCTGGCTTCATTACTGACATGATGCAAAGAATTTCATGAATGAGCAAGAGAGAGGACAAACCAGCCAGGATTCCTGTCTGCTCGTTCAAAACAACATCCTCCACTGCCAACACATGGAAACATGAAAAACAAAGAGGCAGCACATACCATCACTTGGATATCCCACCATCAGACACACAATATCAGAATCCGTGGCAGCCTGGTTGTGAAGGACAGGACAAACGGAGTGTTGATGATGAGGAGGAGAAAACACAAACATCTCGAGCAGAAGGGACGATCACCGCTCCTTCCACAAGAATGGTGTTGAGAAACCAACAAGTAGTGATGATGGAAAGTCACCAGAGCAGACCTTTGGCTTTCAGCGATTCAGCCTTCTGCGGCGACCGATTGAACACTTTCAGTGCAAATCCTGCCTCCAACAGATGCTTACACATCGACAGTCCCATCACACCTGTTCCAATCCATCCAATCGAGGGAAGTGTCATTTCTGTCAGGATCATCCCATGGAGCAGAACCAATGAACTCAAACATGATGAGGATGTTCAATTAACTCTTCTTCTTGGAAGAAACGGAATATAAAACACAGAAAAGAGAAAATGTGAAATGGTGGAAGCGAAGGGTGAGATGAAATGAAAGATTCTTTTCTTTTGTTCTCTTTCGCCGAACGGGTTGTGGTCGAAGGGTGCTTCCTCCTGAACGGCCAAGAGGATTGTACGACACAAGAGCAAACGATGCAGTTGGAGGCAGCGGAAGTGGAGATGAGGAGGGTCAGATATTGTGACGTCGAGTTGAGACGAAGCGGTTCTGCTGCTATTCCAGTTTTTTCACATTCATTCCCAGCATATTGTTCCATTTGATGTCTGTTGTCGCTATTTCTTGTCCGTTATCTCCTCCAATATCGTTTTTCAACCATTGTTCAATTATGTCTTCGATGCCCTCCATTTTCAGTGATCGAAAAAGTATGTGATGTCGCTCAAGTACTTGTCCGCTGGCATTCCTCCGGGTGAGCTGAGTGGTTGTCAGTACGAGCAGAGAACCACAGATCGCTACGTTGAAATCGAAGAAGGCCATTGCGCTTGTGAGTGTGACACATACGTGCAGATTCTGAACAAATTCCATGGTTGCTGGATGATATGGAGAGACGTCGAGAAGGCGAGGAAGTAAAATCATGTACTGAAAGGATTGATCGCGATTACGAAACGAATAACTGTTGGAACATAAATGGCGAATATAGGCTTCCGATGGCAAGAGAACTTGATTGTGGACGGTTTCACGAATGTTTAGCTGTTCATTGGCATCGTTTAGTTTGAGGGTTTCCTTGCGTTCGGTTGAGATCCACAAAGATTCGTAGATGATGCTGAGGAGAGAAGTGTGAATGTATTCAGCATCGATGAAGGAGAGAGAGAAGAGGTCGAGACAGGAAATGAGCTTCTGGATGAGACCATCCTTGACGAGTTTGAGAATGGTGTTGTCCGATGAGCGAAAAACAATGCGTCCAACGAATGCCATGGCTGTGTTCAAAACTGGCTTACTATGTCCTGAAATCAGTTCAACTATCGATCCAACAAAATCTCTTGACGATTCTGGGAGTGATGACGGAACAATCCCCGAAACGAATGAATCGACATCATTCGCAGTGTCTGGCTTGACCAGATTGAAAAACGATACTGCCTTGTCTTCCAGTGAAGGATCTAATGCTTCTTCGTTTTTCACCATCTGAACAAGGGAACAGTAGATTGACGATCGTTCTGAAATGGAGTCGATTGGTAGTCCATCCCAGTGCAAGAATGCTGAAGGGTCAATGAATTACGAAGATGGAACAAACCAGAGCGATTAGTCTCCAAGTGAGACGTATTCACAGGGATAGGCATCTCCATTTCTGAGCTCGTACGAACAACAAATAAGAATGGGCTAACATCCGTTTGATGACTTAAATGAAGCAGAATCCTGCTGGTTAAATCTTAAAATGTGTATTCACCGAAACAAATGACACTGATGAGACTCTACACACAACAGTATGCCAACCGCTCTTTGAATTGATTAGACTTGATAAACTGTTATTATCATGTGAAAATCAAGCCGAATTTTTTCGACGGGACATTTATCGAACGTCCTCTTCTGTTTATTCCAATCGCTCGATCCTCCCTTGTCACATTGTCATTGTTTGCGACCAGGATATCCCTTCTCGAAAATCTCCACCTTCCTTTGATTCAAGAAGTGTTGTGTACATCTTTAGTTGGATGATTGACTCGAGAGGAACTGTTTTGATTCGGTTCGCAAAGGTTAGGAAGAATGTGTAGTATTTGATATCTCTTAAGTTTAATTTATGGGACAGTTGTTTTCTTTTGGACAAGCTTTCATCTCGCTTTAATCAACCTTGAATGCTCTTTACATTCATTTTTGTCTTCATTTCTGATGTGTTAAGCTCTTCATTTCCACATACATCAGTCCGGGCAGTCACACTTGACTCAATCGTCAATCGTGAACACTTTGAGAAGAAACAGCACTATAACCCAGAAACAATCATCCTGGATGATGAACTGGTCTCCACGAATGGATTTCCATTGCATTCAACGTGGATGGATCTTGGAAGCCGTCACTACACTCGACTCATCTCTGATCCAGCGATTGCAGACGATTCTAAAGATTTTTCAAATCGTCTTGGATTTAACTGGAGATATATCTATAGGGACTCTTCCCTGTTCGATGTACAAAACTCGACAATAAGATTGTTCAAGCTGGAGGCGATTCTTCAGTCATCATCAAATCGAAATAACTCACAGAAACGGCTTTCTAGAGACGACCAATCACTTACTCTCGCCAATGTTTTATCATCTGTGCTTTCCATTGAAGATTGTCGGATTATTGGCAGTGGAGGAGGCCATACAGTGATCGTGAAATCATCCTCGTCATATGTCCATGGAAGTACGATTTCATTAATCCGAACCGAGCTCCATCCCGAAGATGGCATTATGGCGCCATTTGCGGGAATAGATACCTCGAAATTTCCATCGTCATTGAGTGTCAGTTGGTCTTCGATAACACTCTCATCAAAAAGCGTTTCAAACAAGAATGGGCTGCTTGTAGACACTCTATCGCCCACCGGGGAACATATTTCAAAGTGGATGGTGTCGAGCACTCTTCTTTGGAGTTCATTTCGCAATCTTACTTCTCTCAACCGCATCGTTCCCAATCGACCAGAAACTGTGGACCAGACATGTGTCGGTTCGACAGTGACGAAAAGTGTTGGGATATTGCAGGGAACGATATTAGGGGACCCAAACATGGGCGGATCACTTCTGAGCAAGAACTCAAGTTTTCGAGAATGCACCGCGTCAAACCCGGTGTATCCAGACTCTTTCATCCCAAAAGCGTTTTCAGTGTTCATTCAGAGCTATTTGCAGCACTTGAAACTGCCCTACAGTTTTCATGGAGAGTCATACGACGCCCAGTCTCAGCTTCTCTTTTGGGGGATCGTGCGCTCCATGCCAGACGAAGCTCCAAGCTCATACCGCTACAGCACGTCAGCCACTCCCATCGTGTTTTCAGACTGCGAGTTTGTGTCGATGGGAAGCGCATCTGGCCTGGAGATTGTGGAAGGAGGGTCAGCCATCTGCGTGACGACACAGTCGAGTCTCTTTGTGGAACGATCATTGTTCAGAAACTGCACTTCGCGAGGGAGCGGTGGAGCGATTCTGGTTTGGAGGGATATGACGAACTGGTCGTCCGGAACACGGATTGTGGGCTGTAATTTTACGAACTGTTCGAGTGAGATGGAAGGAGGAGCGGTCTCGTTGAGGCTGATCGCGCAGAACGAGATCCAACGAAGCTTCTTTGAGGATTGCATGGCGTCGATGAATGGAGGAGGATGCCAGGCGAACCAAACTGAAATTGTCTTCTGTCGTTTTGAGGGGAACAACGCTCTGGCTGTTGGAGGCGGCGTGTTCGGAATCGAATCGACGCTGACGTTCTCGCTGTTCAAAACAAACGTCGCGCCGACCTCGCCAGACTGGGCGATCGAACCGGTGTTGCTGAATTCGAAGAATGGCTTTGGCTGCACTAGGTCGGAAGACGATTGGGATGTGAAGACGAACGTGCTATTCGTGGAAAGTGATGGATCAACTGGATCGTGCACGCTGAACATGCCATGCAATTCAATCTCCGCTGCTTTTGCTCAGATAACCTCGAATGCTCAAATGGAAATATGGATGGGAAAAGGTGATTTTGGAGAAGTCTCCATCGACGACGAGCGGTCAGTGTCGATCAGTCGATTGTTCAGCGAAGAAGACTGGACAGACACGAAAGCCACAACTTCTTTCAGCATCACTGTCTCTGCTCCCTCCACCCTTCTCATCACCAACATGCCACTTGATGTTGTGTTCCAACAGTGGATTGTGAATGTGCCGCCAACATCGGGAGGGGATCTTGTGGTTCGTGGAGTGGAAATGTTGGGAGAGGGAGGGTTCAAGGTCTCGCCTTTCATCATCGCGGCTGGAAACGCTCGATTCGAAAACTGTCTCTTCCAAGCACTTTTCGGTCTGGAGGCAGCATTGATCGAAGTCGAAGGTTGGGCATCAGTCACGATTGTTACAACCAGCTTCTCGAACATCACCTCGACCAACGCAGCGGTCTCTGTGAACACTGCTTCTATCTTCATCACGAAGTGTAAGTTCTACAGAATACACCGAACGGAAGGGGATGGACCAGCCGGACTGGAAATGACTGACGTGGGGACACTCGTCGTGGGAGCGCTTTTCCACTTCTGTCTGTCGGACAACGGGATCGCTGGTGCGATGAAACTCGTGACGCCATCATCGACAGCTCTTCTGGGATCGCAAATCTCGTTTCTGGGGAACAAGGGAAAAAGCGATGAAGTTGCTCACGATTTGTATGTTGACGGGATCACTTGGGCAGACACGGATCCAAACATCACTCAAATCTACTCGAAAAGCGACTTCCCTCATCTCGTGGACAGTTCCAACACTCCTTCTCACCTCCAAAACAATACTATCTTCCAAATTGAAGACGATGATACATTCACAAATTGTCACGACAACTTCAACTTCATCTCCACCTTCTCCAGATCGGATTTCATGGAACTTGATCTGAACTCCTTCGTTTCTCCGCCTTCCCTTCTCGACATCTGGATCGGTTCAATCCAACCAGATCCTTTGTGCTTTCAGCCTTTGGCCGTCACCAACCACAACTTGCGAATCACAACAGTCAAACAACCTTTCATGTCAGCCGTCATGCAAGCACCTCACTCAACTGGCACGTTGTTCACACTCACCGACAGTCCGTCGTCCTCCTTCCAAAATCTGAATCTGATTCTGGACAACAACGAGAGGTCTCCGTTCATCAAAATTACAAGAGATGCAACTCTGGGCATCACGAGTTGTCTAATCACATCTGAGACAGGACAGGCTCGCCGATCATTCGTGGAATCAGTTGGCACTGTTGATATGCAAGCTGTGACCATCTGCGACATTGCACTGGATCAGTGTTCTCTGATTCAAACACAAGGCGGAGATGTGCGACTGTTCTTCTCCCACACAGTGACGAACATCGGATTCGTCTCGAACGTGACGACAACAGGAAATGGTTCTCTTCTGAACGCTCGAGACACACTCGTGTATGTCAAAGAAATGACGATGATCGGATGCAAAGCAGCGTTTGGAGGAGTGCTCTATTTGCGAGACTGCCCAAATGCTGTCCTGGAAGGCCACTTCTTCAACTGTTCGGCGTCGGAGGCAGGAGGAGGGATCTGCGTGATGAACACAAAGTCGAATGCCACGAACCTTTCGCTGACAGTCGCTTTTGAGAACTGCTCAGCGGTGAACGGCGGATGTGGATTCTTCTGGATGACTGGACACGAGAAGTTCTTCCAAACAGATCCCGACTACTTTTCACATTTTGGGCAGCTCAGAAAGCTGCCTGTCTTCAAAGGCTGTTCGGCAACGAGAGGAGCTGGCTTCTACTTCGCCGGGAAATCGAACATTATGGACACACAGCTGTACGCGTGGCGATCGTCCAACTTCGAAGTTGCTAATGGGTCTGATTTCTACTTCTCGCAAATATTTGCTGACTCTGCCCCAAATTTCTCGATGGCGCTTGAGATGATCTGTGCGAACTCGTGGTCTTTCAGTGGACGCTCGAAGGAGGTGACTGGAAGCTGGAAAACGATCAGAGTTGAAGGTTATCCGGAGCTTGGGAGGAACATCAAACTGCCGCAGATGGTGTTGATGAAGTCGAATGCTACCGATTCTGAGAATTGTGAGAATGCTGTTACGATGACGTGCGCATCGATTGCTCGCTATCTGCCGCTCTTCCACACAAAATCGGACAACAACACGTATTTCCAAGTCCTGATCTTCTTTCAAGGGCAGGTGTACTTCTCAGAAACTGGGATTGTGAGAGAGCAATCGGTGCTGATCACGAAAATCACCGACCCCGCATTCGAACCAGTGACGAACATCACAGTTGCCCGCGCTTTATCCTTCTCCAAAACGGATACTTGTTATTTACGAGTGGAGAAGGATGGAGAGCTGGAAATCTCGAACGTGACGCTTATTTGGGCGTTGAACATCTCTCTCTGTGCGAATGCTGATAAAACAGCCAAAACAACACTCAACGAATGCGTTTTCAGACTCAATGAAGTCATCTTCGTCCCATTCCTGTCATGCATCGCAGGATCACTTGACATTTCAAATGTTCATTTCAAATCAGTCACTTCCTTCACCCATCGCGCTCCTGTCATTGCCGCGATCGCTTCTGATTCCTCAGTTCCACTCACTCTCAATTTTAGCTTACTTATTTTTGAAGACATCACATTTGATGCTTCTATCGAAGCTGTTGTCTGTCTCGACCATCCCACCAGTCTCTCACTCTTCGCAATGTCGTGGTGGCGCACAGAGCACCCAAATGGATCAACCACTGTTTATATTTCTGTCAGAGGAGAACATCTCCAACACATCATCCAAAAAACAGAATCATCCTTTCCAAATCGTGGGAACAACCTGGATCACCTGTACACGTCACTCGATCTCGCGGAAGATCCGTCGAGTGTTTTCTACTCGCCCACCCTCCTTCTCTACCTGTCGCGATATTCACACCCAATCATCGACGTCAAGACAGAGGGAAGGGACATTGATGGTTGTGGGGATTATATCTTCCCGTGTCTGACGCTGGAAGAAGCGAATCTTCACTTGGAGCATGGAGACCCATCGCAAGTGATTGTGTATGACCAGACACAGCTGACGAATGTGTTCGAGCTGACAACGGACTCAGTTGAGATCACCGCAGCGGCAGACCTGGCGATTGTGGAAGTGGGGCCTGACGGATCGTTCAAGATGGAACGACAGGGATTCCTGAAACGCGAGCTCATCTTCACACGGATCTCGTTTGAGCTTCAATCTGGACGAACACAAACTCTGGTGACAATCGATGACGCGTATTTGTTCATCACTTCCTGCCATTTCAATGCACCATCCGAAGTCAACACAAGACTTGTCGATTTAAAGCTGAACCAAGCAACACTGTCGAACATAGATCTGACGTCGTGTTGCCCTTCGGAAGGGTTGTTTGATCTGTACGGGCTAGCTCCCATCATTCTGGATAACATCGTACATTCTGCGTGTCCTGCTCACACTCTCATCTGGTTCCGTGGAGAAGGCCTTTCGAGACACACGCTCACCAATTCTCACTTCACTGGAGCAGCGAGGGCATCGTCGGGAAATGCGGAGGACGGTCTGTGTGACTGGACAGGAGAACTGATTGTGGTGGAAAAGTGTTTCCTGGCAATCGAGGCCTGCTTGTTCACTCAACTCTCAAGTGGCGCTTTCTCGATGATTGACTCTGATCTGAATTTTGAGAAAGAGATGTTTGTGAACAACTCCGTCGGTCACAGCTCCTTCCCGTCGATGCAGAAGAACATCCGCTGTGTCGGAGCAAGCTCCGTCCGCGCCGCTTCCATCTCCAGCGACGAACAATTCACACAATCATTCTGGATCCAAACTGAGTCGTGCGCCGTTCGAATTCACGACTTCAATGTTGTCCCAAACCCGTTCTTCGTTCCTGATCTCATCCCATCAGACTGTTCTGTCACTCACTCCACCAAAACGCAAACATATTCAGTGTCGCTGAAAGGGACACTTCTGATCCCATGTGGACTCAGTTTTGTGGTTTGTGAAGGAAAACAAACTGACGGAGGGAATTTAGTTTCCATCCAGCTCTCCCTGGACACAACCACACAATTCAACGAAACAGACATTTCCATCGACATCAATGAAGCATCCCTAAGCTCTCTGTCTTCTGCGAAGTCGTGGATGGCGTATTTAGCATTTGGGAAGAATGGGACGACGAAAGAGTTCGGGTTCAGCGATTCAATCAGAAAAGCTTTCACTGTGAAGGGCCTGCTTGTGTGGCTGATTCCAGTCATCGTGGGAGTTGTTGTTATTGTTTTTGTTATTATTCTTTTATTCATTATTCTTTGGTGGAGAAGGAAGAGAAAGCGAGAGAAGGAAGGAGAAGAGAAAGACACAGTGGACGAGGAAGTGGAGGGGACAGACGAGGCTGAGGGCGACAATGAAAAGGCTCAGATTGAAGCGGATTATTCGACGGATGTGATCGGTCCAGGGCTGATCGTGGCTGAGGAAGGGCTTTTCGGTGGAAAGAAGAAAGAGGAAGACGAGCAGGACGGACGACATGGCGGAATGAAAGATGAGAACGGAGAGAGACGAGATGAAAAGGAGAACATCCCAATCGCTGAAGATGAGACGAACAAGAAGGAAGACATTCATTGGACACATGCAGGTGACGACTCACTTGAAGTGTTCATCGGACTTGCTGAGAGGAAGGGAGACGAGAAAGATGAGAAAGAGGAAAAGGAAGATGTGATGGAGAGACCGCACAAGAAGAAGAGAAAAAAGAAGACGACAATGGAAGAAGATGAGAAGGAGGAAGAAGTTGAGACATTACAACGAAAAGAGGAGGAAGATGGAGTCGAAAGACAGGATGACGGAAATGTGGAAGGAAAGAAGAAGAGAAAGAAGAAGAAGAAAGGAGCGGAGGAACAGAATGATCGTTTGCTGATTGTTGATGGAGAGAACAACGGCACAGTGAATGAAGTGCATATGATCGAAGGAAAAGAGGGAGATGAAGTTGAAGGAGAATTGGAAGTGAAGAAGAAAAAAAAGAAAAAGAAGCATAAGAAGAAACAAGAAGAGATTGAGGAAGGAGAGAACATGCGCACTGAAGAGGAAGGAGAGATTGAGGAGACGAGGATGAACGACGAGATGACAGCAATTGATGCGTCTGGAAATGTGGAGGAGGTTGAACGGCCGAAGCGAAAGAAGAAGAATAAGAAGAAGGTTGAGATGGAGAAGGAGATGAAAGAAGAAGAAGAATTGGGAGGAGAGACAGAGATTGTGGAGATGGGTGGGGAAGAAGTATATCACGAAGAGGAAGAGGGTACCAAACAGAAGACAACGAAGAAAGGAAGGAAGAAGCGGAAGGGAGAAGTTGAAGAACAGAAAGAAGAAAAAATAGAAACAGAATTGTGATTCAGAATCAGCTGAACACGGGTTATCGTTGCAGTTAGTCTGAAATCTCTTTTTGACCTTTCGTGAGGATTTGTCATTGTTATGATTTTTATTTCTGTTGACTTCATTCACTTCGAAGTGTTTTTCTGTTTAAAGCACTGAATTCGAAGACAAATGACATGGTTTGAACCCTCCATTACGAGATAAGTAAATTATGGATTGGACAGAGGTTCAGTCTTGAAAACTCAGTTAACAGCATAAATTTGGTTGCCATCGGTTATCTCGAGGTAGGTCTGATATGTTAAATTGCCTCACATTATCATAGGTTGACCAGTAAAGACTAGATCACATGAACAGATTTCTCCTCATCCTCGTTCTCTTCCTTTCAACCCACTCTCACCTCACTACTTCCCCGACCTCTTTTCGATCACTTCCAAGCACTGACACGAAGATTGGAATCGAAACAAGTCATTCCAAATCGAGGATATTGCGACTGAAAAATGATGTGGTGTTCTCCTCGACGATCCCAGTCATTTCCGAAAACGTATCACTGATTGGCAATCGTACCACATTCCTATTCCAAGAACAGAATTCACCAAATTCGGGACATGCTGTGTGGTCTCTGAATGAACCGTCAACAAAACGAACGTCACCAGCATCTCCAAACTCCAGTGATTATCAAGCAACTGCCCAGATTTTCATGTTTGATATTTCAAATAGCACATTTATTATGTCTGGAGTTCACGCCATCATGAACTCGAACGAGCAATCAGTGTGCTCAATTGCTGGGTCGATTGTGCGGTTTTCGGACAGTTGGATCACCTCAAGCAGCGATATTTGCCCGTTCGTGGTCAGATCATCGGAACATTACGGATTATCTGTAGATTCGACCATCGTCCTTTCGAAGATTCATCGCCGCTCGCTAACCAACTCTATTGGACCGTTTGTTGGTTTGGCCAAACCACACGCACAAATGGTCTCCTCTACATCTACTGACTGGTCTGATTTGCCAATATCCGAAATGGAAGGGATTACTGTCGTTGGAACTGATCTCTCGCTCGACACTCAGCATCTGATGTCGGGCACTGGCCCTCTGTTCTCGTTTGGTGTGACTGAGCAAGAACTCTCTTTGGGAGTGTCTGGCTGTGCTCTCCAAATGGAAACAAGTCTGATCCGAAGCACTCTTGTGAACATGACCAGCTCGTCTGTGTTCTCGCCAACCACGAGAGAGTGTCGTATTTCGATCGATAAATGCTTCTTCGAGAACGCCAAAGCCAAGTTTGATGGAGCGATGTTCCTCTCCTCCGACGCCATCGCCATTTCAAACACAGCCTTCGTCAACTGCGCTTCAACTGCGAGTGGTGGAGCCCTGACAATCGCTCTTGCCACAACTCTGTCTCTCTCGTCCTCGCAGTTCAGGGACTGTTCATCAACAGGGCGTCCATCTGCAAGGGACGTATATTTTCAATCGAAAGAGTCATCCCAAATCACATCTGACACGTTTCAGTTCTGCGATTCCACTTCGGGTGCCCCAAATGTCTTTTTCTTAACGGATTCATCTTCCAACAGTGATCTCGTCCCGCAAATCTCTTTCACACCCACAATCAAGTCTGTCGATGTTACATTCGATGGAGATGAAGCGACAGTCACAGTTGAGACAGAAGAAGCAATCAAAGGAACGATGGGTGTGCTGCTGAATGGGTCGAATGTTCCTCGACTCGTCCATGTCGTGTTCGGCGACAGAAGCACAGATTCGACAGTCGGAAAAGGTGTAGTTTCATCTGGAGCGAATGGAGTCCTTCCCAGCACATCATATTCACATTGCCGTTCGACACTCTCTCCATTCCCACCATCAACCGTTCACTCTGCTGATGCCACGCTGAAGGATTGGAACACAACAGAACTTGTACTCGCTGGGTCCACCTTGTGGGAAGGGAGTTATTGGATACTGGTTGAGAAAGGAGGGAAGACACTGAACATCACACTCTCTCACTCAGACTCGATGACACTGGTCGGAATAGCACCTCTCTATCCATCGACAGCAGAAGGAAGACTGGAATGGTCAACAGAGTACAAAGTGACGAAAGTGATGTGGCTTCCAGAAGGCGAGCAACATGAACAAGAAATTGAGCTTAAAGGATCGATCACATTCACCACACCAGCCGAACCACCTCGAATCGAGTCAGTTGGCTGTTCTCTGAATGGGAAGAAGGACGTGGTGATTGTCGAGCTGAGCGGAAGAGCATTGATATCGTCAGGGCATACCGTGGTGACATCGGGAACATCTGGTGAAGTCTCTTCGAGTGGAGGAATATTCAACGTGACATCGACGAACTGTTTTGTGAACTTCTCGATCGGGTCGAGTGAAGACAGCTCGCATGTTGTGTTTGGAGGACGATACGAATTGTTGTCAGTTGGAACAGACTCTTCGTCGTTTGCTGTGAACTCTGGTCTCTCCTTCTCAGTTCCTCATCCTCCCCGAATCACCTCAATCACCACTCCAAGCGAGGTGAGCTCATCCACTTTCGTTCTTTCTGTTTCTGGGGAGCATCTGCCATCTGGGTCAACTTTCACTGTCACATTAACTTCTGGTTACATTTTCGACATTTCATTCAGCTCAGCCAGTTCTGGAACATCAACGATCGGAATTGGTGGAAGTGGCGAAGTGCAGTACGACACAAACTATTCCATCGAATCAGTGATCCGAACCGAAAGTGGGAAGGACGACGAGCACATCCTCTTCCCATCGACACCCATCCGAACACCACGCGGTCCAACTCTTTCATCGATTTCGTGTAATTTTTCATCATCGAATCCAAACATTCTGAATCTGTCACTCTCGACAGCACGAATGCCACTGGAAGACTTCACACTCAAACTGAAGACAACTCAATCGCCATCCGAAACCGTTCATCTCGCTGTCTCTCCTTCTGACCTCTCCACTGGGTTCGTTCTGGTTGAAGTGTACAACCAGACAAACACGCTGAAATATGGAACAGAATATTCGGTTGTTGGACTGACAAGTTCGTCAGTTGTGGCTGTTGTCACTGCTTCGCCTTTCTCCACTCCGGCCGAGCCGATTCGGATCACATCAGCAGACTGCTCACTTGGGGGAGATCAACAGAAATCAGCACTTGTGACTCTGACGGGAGTGAAGTTGGGAGGAGGGAGGACATTCAATGTGACAGTTCGGAAGATGGAAGGGTCGACACTGATAGGGAATGAGATTGTGCTCTCTGGAACACTCTCTGATGGATATTCATCGACCACGCACACCCACTCTGTGCTGATCTTCGGAACGACGAACCCTCTCCTCTCTTTTGGAACGACGTATCAGATGACCAAGTTCAAAGTTGATGGATCTGTCTCTGTTGTGGATACTGATATCGTTTTCGCTGTTCCTTCTGAACCATCTC
This sequence comes from Blattamonas nauphoetae, assembly GCA_033064195.1. Classification (NCBI taxonomy): domain Eukaryota; phylum Preaxostyla; order Oxymonadida; genus Blattamonas; species Blattamonas nauphoetae. Next base: position 73,685 of record JARBJD010000226.1, on the reverse strand, counting down.
GGATCGTGAGAATCGAAAAGAGACAGATGAACAAAGATCGAACTCAGATGATTGTGCTGCTGGAAGGACGTGCACTTGTCTCTCGAACTGGAAAGGTGAATGTGTCAGATGGAAACATAACGTGGGAATCGTTGTCGGAAGTGATTGTTGTGGATGACACACACTGCACTGCTGAGTTCGCAGTTGGAGACGTTGAAACATCCAATCAACTGAAATTTGGAGAAGAATACACACTTCGAGGAAGCTGGACAGAATCAAATGGTTTTCATGTTGAGGATGGAATCACGCTCGTCGTTCCATTCCCTCCGATCATCACACACATCCATTTCGTCTTCCCGAACACTCTCCACACAGTTTGTGTCGTGACACTGACTGGAACAGATCTGATGATTGGGAACTCACTGAAGATCACTCTGAACGACTCGCTCTCCTTCATTGCGACTATCACCTCAGAAACTGAAGCACGATCAACAGAACAGTTGATCGGATGGCCAACAACACTCCAACACAACACTGAATACACACTCACATCGATTGAAGCGATGAACGAAGATGAAGGGATTCCTTCCTTCGATCCTGCGATCTCCAAGACGACTGGCTCTCTTCCTGATGATGTTGTGATTTTCGTTGATTGTGGGTCATCGTCAGAATCGTCGTTGTTTTGTGGGGATCGAAAGCGACCTTGCAGTTCGATTGAGGATGGATGGAAGATTGTGGAAGGAGTTGGGATTGGATCGTTGTCGATGTCGATCAGTGACAACTCGACACAGAAAGAACAAATCACAATCTTGTCTCACTATCGAGTTGTGATTTCATCAGGACCGTCGACAAAACCAGAACTGCTTGTCTCTCCTTCGTCGTTATCAGAATCGGAAGAAGAAGGAATGATTGAAGTTTCAGGAGGTCGCCTTTGGATTCATCAAGTTGATGTGGTTCTCTCCGACTCTCCTTCGCTGATCTTCATTCGGATGGTTGGAGGACAACTGACGATGGAGACGTGTTCACTCACATCGACGTCTCCCGAACTCTCGGCTTCAGCGCACCTGGTCTGCACGTGGAGTGGAGGAGGGATTGTTGTGGAACACTCGACAATCACAATCACATCATCAACATTCTCGGAACTCTCTTTTGGAGCGATCAACGTGAAGGGAGGCAACCTGACGATCGAAGGCGGGATTTTCCACAACAACAATCCTCACTCTTCTTCGTTTCCTTCTCTCCGTCGCAACATTCTCTGCTCGGAAGGGGGAGTGATTGAGATTGGGCGTCTGAGTGGAGGAGATGGGAAGGCCGACCATCCTCATCTTTGGCTGTCGTCGTCGGATTGTTTGGTGAGTGGGGAGGATGTGAATGTGGATGCTCCTTTCTTCATCCCAACACTCTCTTCGTTGTCGACGACCAAGCTGAACAAGAAAGAAAAGGCAATCGTTTTGACGATCGACGGAACAACTCTGATTCCTTGCTCTCTCTTCCTGGAAGTGTTCGAAGTTCAAAAGGATGGGAACGAAGGAAAGACGGTTCGGATTCCTCTTTCTGAAGACTCCACCGATTCATTCAACGAAACTCTCATCGAAATGAGTCTGCCGCTGTCGTCCATGTCAGGATTCGACTCTTCTTTGGAATGGTGTGGACGGCTTGTGTATGGACAGAACGAAACGACAGCATCATTTGTGATTCAGAAAAACACAGCAGAGAGAATCACGCAAGGAATATTGGAGAACATGAAGTGGTGGCTTCCTCTCGTGATCTCTCTCTCAGTCTTGTTTTTGATTGTGTTGGGGATTGTGATTGTCTGCTGTTGTCGAAGAAGAACTCAGAAGAATGAACAGAAAGAAACAGAAATGAACGAATCTGACGAACTACCAATGGAAGACGAGAAAGAAGACATTGTGACAGACAATAAAACTGGAGTGAATTCTATCGATCCATTCTCGTCTTCGAAATTGATCATCGAAAATGAAAAAAAAGAAGATCCAACACGGTCGGATGACTTGATCGATCTGAAGGAGGACATCCTCATCACTGAAGATAGAACAAGCAAGAAAGGAGACACTCACAAGACACGTCCAGGTGACGACCCTTTTGAGGTGTTCGTCGGACTTGCTGAGAGGAAGGGATTTGAGAAGGAGAATGAGAGGAAGAGAGAGTCGGAGGGAGATGAGAAAGACGAGAGAGAGGAAATGGAAGATGTGATGGAGAGACCGCACAAGAAAAAGAGAAAGAAGAAGACGAGAGTGGAAGAAGATGAGAAGGAGGAAGTGACAGTGACAACACAACGAAGAGAGGAGGAAGATGGAGTCGAAAGACATGATGGAAATGTGGAAGGAAAGAAGAAGAGAAAGAGAAAGAAGAAGAAAGGAGTGGAGGGAGAGAATGATCATTTGCAGATTGTTGATGGAGAGAACAAGGACACAGTGAATGGGGTGGAGATGATCGAAGAAAAAGAGAGAGATGGAGTTGAAGTTGAAGGAGAAATGGAAGTGAAGAAGAAGAAAAAGAAGAGGAAGAAGAAACAAGAGGAGATTGTGGAAGAAGAGAACATGCGGACTGAAGAGGGAGGAGAGATTGAGGAGACGAGGATGAAAGACGAGATGACAGCAATTGATGCGTCTGGAAATGTGGAAGAGGCTGAATGGCCGAAGCGAAAGAAGAAGAAGAAAGTTGAGATGGAGAAGGAGATGAAAGAAAAAGAAGAATTGGGAGGAGAGACAGAGATTGTGGAGATGGGTGGGGAAGAAGCACATCACGATGAAAAGGGCATAAAACAGAAGAAGACGAAGAAAGGAAGAAAGAAAAAGAACGAAGAATCTGTAGAACAGAAAGAAGAAGCTTATGCAGAATTTTGATTCTAAATCAAGAGAAGATTTACACTTTCGTTCAAGCAATGCAGGATCCAATTTGTGAACTTTCGTGAACTTTGGTCAATGTTATTATTTTATTTCTGTTGACCTCACACACTTCAAAGTGATTTTCTGTTTGGGTAAGATATGAAACTGTTCGGAGTTCAATGAGAACGTCTTCATCACATTCATTAATCACATCCTGATCGCGGTTCTCCAAATATCTCGAGTATGAACGTTAAGCGAACCCTTAACATTCATTCTCATACTCTCACCAATGCTTCTTTTCCCTCTAGTTTCTTTGATTCATACTGCGGACTATTACCATGCGGATCTAACCCGACCACATGGATCTAACCCGACTTCAAAAGACACTTTTTTCGACTCAAATCTCAATCCATCCCAGATTTCTCCGAACCCACATTTGAGTGAGTCCAACCCATTTGGAGATTGGATTCCTCCCTCCCCCATGAATCATCGAGGGAGAAATCGAACTTCCAAAATAGGATTCCAGGGCTGGGGCGCCTATTTCGGAGTCAGGGTATCGACCCTTTTTTGGCTCCAAAATAGGAGGTCCTTAACATTTAAGCTTAGGGAATCCAAACTTCAGAACCACTTTTCTCCACGCCTGTTCAAGATTTTTCTTTTTCGTTTCATTTCTGGTGGTTTGGGATGGTTTTCTCTCGAAATGACAATTTTTCGAAAAATGAAAATTCTTGGGGGGACCTGGGTGGAAATTGAGGGTCAAAAACTGATTTCCCTGCAGATTAAGCTTAGGATCTTGAAAACTTGTTTTGATCATATCTCCACAACCAGACATAGTTCGGACATGAAGTTTTCACCAATATGGATCTTTTGATGAGAATTAATTTTTTTGGAAAATTTTGAAAAATATCGAAGACTTCCTATTTTGGCTTTTTTCGACTTTTTCATCAATTTCTCCAGTCCTGTTCAAGAATTTTCATTAATATTAAGTTTTGTTGAAAAAACATTGTTCGTATTCATTCGGACCTGGGTTGAAATCGATTTAATGGAATTTGATTTCAGATTAAAAACATGAAGCAAAGTTAGTTAAGGAAGACCAAACATTCGAAAAATCATCAAATATTTATCTCAACTGCCGCAAGGGGATTTTTGTCAAAATTTTCCGAGAAAATTAATTCTCATCAAAAGATCCATATTGGTGAAAACTTCATGTCCGAACTATGTCTGGTTGTGGAGATATGATCAAAACAAGTTTTCAAGATCCTAAGCTTAATCTGCAGGGAAATCAGTTTTTGACCCTCAATTTCCACCCAGGTCCCCCCAAGAATTTTCATTTTTCGAAAAATTGTCATTTCGAGAGAAAACCATCCCAAACCACCAGAAATGAAACGAAAAAGAAAAATCTTGAACAGGCGTGGAGAAAAGTGGTTCTGAAGTTTGGATTCCCTAAGCTTAAATGTTAAGGACCTCCTATTTTGGAGCCAAAAAAGGGTCGATACCCTGACTCCGAAATAGGCGCCCCAGCCCTGGAATCCTATTTTGGAAGTTCGATTTCTCCCTCGATGATTCATGGGGGAGGGAGGAATCCAATCTCCAAATGGGTTGGACTCACTCAAATGTGGGTTCGGAGAAATCTGGGATGGATTGAGATTTGAGTCGAAAAAAGTGTCTTTTGTAGTCGGGTTAGATCCATGTGGTCGGGTTAGATCCGCATGGTATCTGCATCAAAAAAACGAAACCCAAAACAGTACTGACTGCTCCGCACTCAACCCTTGCTTCGCCATTTGTCTTTTCACCGATCTGATCGACAGCAACGATTCGGCACTGACCTATTCGGACACGGTGATATTCCACGTGTTCAACTACGCAGAGGTGTACAGGGCAGTGTCGATAGGGCCGCATACGGGGCCAATGAATGTGTCGTTTCTTGGGGAGAACGACAACGGGGTTCTGCAGGGAGGGGGGACGCTCACGTTCCTCTCCGCGGCAACAGCACCGATAGACGTGCTGTTTGAATACATGAAGATCTGGTCGTACCACGTTGTGGACAACGAATGGCAGACTTACATCATCGCGTGTCTGGACGACACGACAGTGGAATTCCGAAACAGCGTGATTGCAGATTATGCATCCATGATTGACTTCCCGCTTCCGGATCGATATTCGCTTGTTTGCATCTGGGACGGCCAAATGGCGTCGGTTCGGATTGCGAACACAAAATGCAAAATCCCGAACACAACATTCGATGGGATCTGCCTTGGGGGCCTCTCGTTGCGGAACGTGCTGCCCTGGACGGAGCCAGCAGCTGGAGAAAATGCAGTTCTCCTGGAACTGGACAAGTTCATGTTTCGTGGAAACCGCTGGCCTCAGCCGACAACAGATGGAATTCGGGCGTACGTGCCGTATCGGAACCTGTTTGTTCTGAGCGAGTCGAAGAAGACAGAGCATATCATCATCCACGCGGGGGAGGACGGATTCGACGGAGGCAAAGACTTGTCAGAGCCGCTGGAGATTTACTATCGAGGGGTTGTGCTTCTGACCGACGTGAACGAGACGGGGACGTTGGTTCCGTTCACGCCCCCACGCACAGCACCGACGTTCGACAAGATTGAAATCACAGCAACACGCGGGACGTCGAGCGAGACGACGCTTGTGACAATTGCGATCACGGGGACGAACCTGTACCGTTGCGGGAGCAACACACTGAACATCTCGCCATACTTCAACGGAGAAGTGCCAGTGAACCCGACGTGGCGTGAGGTGCCAATCACTCGCGCGACAGGGATGACCGAGATTGTGGCGGAAGCAAAATCGTCGGATCTTTGGCCGGCGGGAAAGTGGGTTGTGCGGGTGACGATTGCAGCAGTGAATTATGTCCATTACGACGTGGTTGGTGTTGGGAGCGAATCGGTGGTCCCGATTCTGGCTGCCCTCGCCACGGCTTTTCTGCTTCTGTTTTGATTTAGCGTTTGATTTGGGATTGTTTTGATCCTCTATTGTAACATTTTGGTTTTTATCTTGACTGTCAGAACTATCAAACTTCGTATCTCACGTTCTGAAGAGATTTCTTGTTTTCGAGTTTTCTTTTTCTGTTTTAGTATTGATCACTCTCATTTCTTCTGAACGAGAACGATAGATGAGCCGCTTTACATTCGAAGGCTGCGACATCATTTCTTTCATAAAACGATGTCAACGCAAATTGTTTGAGAGGATAGCTGTGGAACAAGAATAACGATGGCTGATTGGAATGATGATACGGACATGTGTTTCCGGAATATCGTTGGCAGTCATCTCTTTCTGGTTCTCATTGTGGGGACGAGATCAGATCATGCCCATCAAATCGATAGACTCTCAAAAGTTTGCTCAAATTCCACAAATATTCAGAAAAATCATGTCAATGTAATCTCGTCCAACAATAAAGTGAAGATCTCCGTCACATTCGTCTCCATTTCTCCCGATCCACCTAGTTTGTGACAGTTGGCTCTCAGTCTCCATACCAAACATTTTATTGGGCCCGCATTTCCTCCACATGATATGGAATAATACGAGTAGAGCACACAGAAACGACGAGAGAGGCGTGGAGTGTCGCCAGCATCCGTTTTCGGTGTCTTCTTCGGTGTGCAGTCAGCGACAGATTCGTCGAGTTCGAAATTGTGCCCAAGTCGATACGAATCTCTTTCCCTTGGCGCACACCTATTTACTTTCTGAAAACGTCTTTGCGTCGATGGACTGCCAGTTTTGGTCGCAAAATGCATCTCTCCGAACAAGTCGAGCTCACCTGCGGCAGTCTTTCCAAATCGTTCCCATCGCAGTGCAATGCTGACATTGACCGAATTCTGTTGCTGAGTGATGAAGATCTCTCTGCGAGAGAACTGACGTTGAGAGAAGCTGGGAGTGGACAAACAATAAAATAAACGATCTCGAAAGATCGGAAGAAACCTCAAATGAAGTGTGGACAGCTGGGGAGAGGATTGGATGCCATCTGGCGACCAATTCGACGAGAAAAGTGATTCTGGATTTTGAGGTCGTTCAGATCTGATGACGGCAATTGAAGGAAAATTACAATCGTTTCCGCAAACCAAACCATGAGGTGATGCCAGAGCCAACAATGTTCACACACAAACAGTGTGTGGTGTCCAAAAGGAGTCAGAAACAGGTCAAAACGATCGCTGGTTCTTGTCTGTTTCTATTCCTGTTTCGGGAGGTTCATGCCCTGCAGGTTGTTCCATTTGATCGAGTCGTCAACAAGCTCTCTCCCATAGAATCCGTTTTGGTCGTTCAGCAGCTTTTCCTCCATCACATCTTCGTTGCCCTCCATTCTCAACATTCGATGCACTGTTTTCCACATCTGTCGCATTTCGCCCCTTGTTCTTTTCCAGTCCCACAGGGCTCTAAACATGTGAAACTGAAAACGGCTGATTGAGCCCTCAAATTCGAAGAATGTGAGACAACTGGTGATTGTGAGAAAGACTGGCATATGAAGAACAAATTCTATTGTGGGTTGATAATATGGAAATATTCGGAGCAGTTGAGCGAGTAGCATCAGAAAAAACTGAGATTGGTCACCATCGATGATCGAAAAGCAGTTCATGCACAAATGCCAAATATACTGCTCGGAAGGAACGAGAACTTGCTGGAAAACTGTCTCGTGAATAGCGAGTTGTTCATCTCGATCTTTAATTTTGAGAGAGGCAAAGCTATCAGGAGTTGCGAGCCAGAGAAAAGTCAAGATGCTTTTCATGAGGTATATGTGGATATCCTCTGCTTCTGCAAAGGAAAGAGAATGTGGATTGAGGGTGGTGATGAGTTGAGGGAGTAGATCAGCTTTGAAGAGGGCAAGACGGACTTTCGATGAACATAGTTCGATCAGATATCTGAGAATTTCCATTGTTGCTGTGGTGATGACCTGGCTTGCAGAAGAAATGAGTACCACTATGGACTGTACGAAGTTGGTCGAAGATTCATCAGTAGTTTGTCCAAGGCTTACGAGAAAAGCATCTGCTGATGATCGAACTCTTGTAGATACAGATTCGAGAAACTTCACGGCCTTCTCTTCCAGAGAGTCATCAAGTGAAGGCTGGAACTGTACTGTAGCAACAAGAGATCGAAATACAACGGCCGTTTCGCGAATGTAATCATGTCGACTTTCATCCCAATTCAGGAAAGCAGAACAGTCTGAAGAATATGAAAAGCAGTGTAAAGAGATACCAGGGCAAGAAGAATCAGGGGAGGAGGATTGCTTCATGACTAAAGTCGTCATTCTCTCGATTTCAGAGTTCAATCACTTTTTATGGGTTGGAAAACTCTGGTTTGAAACGATGAGATTGTGATGCAAAAGAGGTTCTAAATGAAGATAAAAAATAAACAACGAATACTCCGACGATTCCTGAATGAAGAGGGAGCTTGTGAACGAGACGAAGTGGAAGATAACATGAATTCGTCGAAGAACAAAGAAAAGAGACAAGCTGGTCATGAAGTCAGATGACACAACACAACAGCAGTCACAGAGACGAATGCTCCAGCGGCTCCGCAGTTCGACCATCCCCATCTCCAAGTGTTTGGAGCGTCGAACGGATTGGGACGGAAGAAGAGTGTATCATGAACAAGAAAGAGCAATGCACGACAAAAGAGCAAACGACGCAGTTCGAGGCAGAGAGTGTGGAGACGAGGAGGACGCAGGTTGTCAGACTTCGAAGGGTCACGAGACAAACACGCTCGATTTCAGTTCGTTCACATTCAGTCCCTCCACATTGTTCCATCCCACCGATGCGCAGACCACAACTCGTCTGCAATCCCACTTCACGTTGGGTTTCAGTGGTTCTTCAAGGATATCCTCGATGCCTTCCATTCGAAGAGAGTCATCAATCACAACAATCATCGCAGTGTTTGTCCAAACCTTCGAGAACACTTGCTGGGCATCAAACAGTGGAGTCAGGCACAATTTGATAATTTGGTCAAAGAGAGTGAATGTCAATGTACTTGGAATGTTGAAAAGGATGGGAAGAGTGTGAACGAACTCCATCCTTCTTTTGTGATAAAGGCAGATTTCGAGAATGTTGTCATGAATGAACATGAAATGATTGGACTGCTCGCCATCCACAATCGAATGACGGTGTGTGCACAGATGTCGACCATTCTCTTCCGACGGCAGCAGGAGTTGAGTGAGGAGTGATTCATGAACTGCTTCTTGTTCATCTGGCCGAGTCATTTTGATGTCATCCGCTGAACTAGAACGAGAAGCATGGAAGGGCTGTCACTGGCACAGAATCGGGATATCGTGTCGCAAACTTTATGAACGACTAAGGAACAAGCAAGCAATGCTGAAACACAAAGACAAGACAGATGCGGAAATGGGAGTGGGAGTGATGACAACGAGTGTGGAACGGACGACCGTTCCATGAATGCTGAATGTGAAGGACGAGGCACTGACTCAGTTCATTCTTGTCTGCGTTTCTCGTCTCACTTCGAGACAGCAAGTTCAGCGCTCCACTCGTAGTCCCCCAATCTTTCATCTCTCATCAGCACACCAGAGACACTGAGCGAGGCGTGTGTGTGCTCCAACCACCTCATTCGGAGCGTTCAGTTCAGAGATCACCTTGGAGTGCGATGTCAGCCAAATAATCTCCTCCAGAACATTCTCTGAAAACGGAGACAGCTCAAACAGGCATCACTTGTGTTCTTTCTTGTTCTCCCTTCAGTTTCAGTCCAAATGTGAACATCGAAGCTGCCCAACCAAAGAGTCCATTCGACGATGAGTGCACTCACAAACGGACACGACGACTCGCTAATTTGTGTCTGATCGATAAACTGCGAATGCGATGAACATGCACCAATCGGGCGAAGAGGTCGGGAAAGGCGAGTGGAGAAGGGGATGCACTCTCCAACAATCATCGTTCTCCATTTCGTTGTCTCCAACGTTGGAGAGGGTGTGGAGAGAGGAGTAGAGTCGGTCTGAAGTCGCTTGGTGTTCGCTCCTTCTTTTCACTTCCGATTTCGACTGTTCATTCAGCGTCCAACGAGTCGAGTGATTTCAACTGACTTTCGATCGGTCATCGCGAAAACGCTTCGGTGTTGTCAGATGAGACACAGACGAATGATTCGAAATCAGAAGGGAACCACTCGACTTGGAAAGTGGGTTGAAGTGACACATTCGACACGACGCTCTCCATCCACTCCCCACAACGCTCACGCGCTGCCTGCTCGGCGACACGTTCAGATGCCCAAACTGCAACGGGAGAGGCCAGTGTCGAGATGGTTGTCGTGTGGAGAGCATGTTCCGAAGAATCGTCGGCGGGGAGAGAGCAACAGCAACGAGTCCAGCAATTCGTTCGTGTCAACCAGAAAGTGGGGCAGACACGTCAAAATGGACAACCACACGTCCACCGAGATCCGCCTCGTGCTCCCCGAACCAGTCAATGTTGGCAGATGCGTCAGCTCATTCAACGACAAGTCCACGCGACTCAAGTACGGCAGTGAGTGGATGAAATGCCGTGGAAGCTCCGAGATTCCGTTCCCAGAATGGGAGAGGGTGTTCGGAATTCCAATATAGCGACACAAGCGGAGACACAGAGGTCAGCAGGTTCGACGCAAGGAATTGGTGCGCCAGAAGAAAGAGAATGTGGTGATGATGCATCGCCGCTCCCGATTTTTCAGGGATCATCGGATTGCGCAGCGAGACAACGAATCCAAGAGACAATTCACAATTGCGGGACATCGCGGGATCAGTTGGGAGCGAGGCCAAAGCGTGGGGAGAGGATCAAGTGGAAGAATGTTGGGAGACGGAACAGCTCGAATAGAACCGTCTCGATCTTCTTCGAGACAGAATGAACTGGGACGAGCGAGGGGAGGAGAGAGCGACGGAGTGATGATCGCGATCAAGTTGAACGAAGGATCCAACCGACATAAGTTTTGAAGTGTGAACAATGAAGCAGGGTGATGGGTCAGCATTCTGGAAGCAAGTGATGTGAGGAGACGGGTGGAGTTTATACTGATTGGTCGAGCCGATGGAGAGAGGGGGAGGGAGAGGAAGATCAAACGCATCGCATCAGCCAGTTGTTCCTTCCTCGTCCACTGCACGGCCTGCCGTTGTTGTTGCTTCGAAGCCCGCCCACGCGGAAAGAGGTCCGAAGAGCGCATCCTTTCGTCGACCTCGATGGATGTCATTTCTGCTGTTCCAAAACTGCACAGCATCGCTTCACATCATCAATGTGATGTTCAAATGCTCTGCACGTCACAGATGGAGGAACCAGAAGCGATTGTGCGCTGTTGACTGATATCGTCGAGGGAGCAGAATGATGTGCTTTGGTCAGACGCAGTTGGGGCCAATTATCAAAAAAGACGACATTGTGTTGGTGGGCGGGTGTTCTTCATTCCCAAGTTCCGCAAGCCGAGCATGAACGGCAGGTGCATGTGGGAGTTGTTGCGGAGTGCACATCGGTGTGGGGAGGAGGGTGTTGTGAAAGAGTCGTCACATTTGTCTCAATTTACGGTGTGCGGCGTGCAAGACAAGCGTGTGATGCCAGAGTCGACAAGGATCACACATAATCAGTGTTTGCTGTCCAAAAGAAGCCAGAAACAGGTCTGCAAGGCTCGCTTGCTCTGGTCTGTTTCTATTCCTAATATCGAAGATTCATGCCCAGCAGATTGTTCCAATCGATCGATTTGTCAACAATCCACACTCCGTACCAACTGTTTTTGTCATGTCGCAGCTTTGCTTCAATCACATCGTCGATGCCCTCCATTCTCAACATTCGATTCGCGTCCTTCCTCATCTGTTGATCTTCTCCGCCTTCCATGTTCCATTTCCGCTGGGAATTGATCATTGCATACAGAAACCAATAGATTGAGCTATCCTTTTCGAAGAATGTGAGACAACTTGGGATTGTTAGAAAGACCGGCATATGAAGAACAAATTCCATCGTCGGTTGATAATATGAAGATATTCGGAGGAGTTTGGCGATGATATCCAGAAAATTCTCGGATAGCTCACCATCGATGAGCGAATAGCTGTTCAGGCACAAATGCCATATATACTGCTCAGAAGGGACGACAACCTGCTGCAAAATTATCTCGTGAGCAGCTTGTTGTTCATTACCTTCTTTAATTTTGAGAGAGGTGAAACCTTCCGGAGTTGCGAGCCAGAGAGATTGGGCGATGATTTTCATGAGGTTGATGTGGATATCGTCTGCTTGAATTAAGGAAAGAGACATAAGATTGAGAGATGGGATGACTTGAGGGATCAGATCAGCTTCAACGAGAGATTGTCGGACTTTGGCTGAACAGCGCTGAACAAGATTGTTGAGCATCTTCATGGCTGCAGTCGTTATGGCCTGACTGTGTGATGAAATGAGTACCCCAAAGGACGGTACGAAGTCTGTCAATGAATTAACAGAGGACGATGCAAGGCTGGCGAGAAAAGCATCGTATTTTTTCTCTTTGTACGAAACCAGAGATTCGAGAAATTTCACAGCTTTAACTTCCAGAGAGTCATCAAGTAAAGGTTGCAACTTCAAAGTGGCAACAAGAGATCGAAAGACATCAGATTTTTCTGATTCAGAGCCAAGTTTTTCTTCGTTCCAAGACAGGAAAGCAGAACAATCTGGATAACAAAACGAACTATTGGGAGAGATAGTAGAGCAAGGAGAACCAGTGGAGTGGTGAAAGGTCGGGCTTAAATTTGTCATTCTGTCTTTTGTCGTGAACTTCACCCACAATCAAAACTTCGATGACCTCCCTCTCCTCAATTCTGCCTGAACTTCAGTCGTTGGAATTGGGAGTCAAGCAGAATATTACAGTCTTGCTGACTGGACTGCAGAGTCCAGATGATGGGGACGCCTGCGATGCCTCCAATGCACTCGTTCACCTTCTGTCCCGTTTGTTCCTCTCCTCCTCCATTTGGTTCAGATACCCCACTCCGTCCGATCTTGGCATCAGGTGTGGTTGGCACAAATGGTCTGTCGATCTTGAAGCGAGTTCTGGTGCATTCTACGAACCCGACTGTGAAAGTTTGGTTCTTCATTGCTTTATCTTCCCTGCCCCTCTGAAAGCACAACACCATTCGAATCCTGTCATCGTTTAGTGTGATTTTTCTTTCGATATGATGATTTTGCAGTGTCATGTTCCGACGAAATCGTGAAATCGATAGTGAAGGCCGATCTGATCTACCCGCTGACTCCGTTCCTCTCAACGAACCTCACAGATGTCGCATTTAATGTGTGCTGTGACTTTTCGATTCGTTTTCAGACATGGCGGATCTTGGAAGTGTGTGCGCATCGATTGAGTGAAGTCCACTTTCAATTGATCGGGAACGGGATTCTGAACACGGCCAACCAAACGATTCTTGACATTCTGAAACGTTGCGACGCACTCAGTCAGGTCGATACAACTTCCGCACAGCAAGAACAAGACGACTGGAGCTTGGTTCTTGTGGAGATCCTGGAACTTGTGTCGGCGCTGAATTCAGGAGACATGCGACAGCTGGTTGGGCAGCAAACGATCGACAGGATGATTGACTTGGTCGGGTTTGGGAATTCGGCCGTCTGCTCGAAAGTTGTGGGGCTCGTCCACTCGATGCTGGCGTTCTCTCCTCTGCTGCGGGAGAGGTTGTGGGGCTCGACTGTGCAAACGCGAGAGAAGAGGACGGGGAGTGCAGTTTCGATGAGTGGGACAGCGTGTCTGCAAACACTGGCGGAAGAATCGGCATCCCGTCTGAAAGAAGTCTGGGCCGAAATCTCGACGGTTGCGATGCTGCGAATGCGGCGATGTTTGATGAGAAGGACAGAAGGAGGGCAACAGGCAGATTGGACGGACGGGGAAGAGCGGATGTTGGAGGAGTTGATGAAGGAGAGCGAACGACGTGGAGTGATTCTGGACTTCTCGCTGCAGATCATGGTGCTGCTTGTGAGTTCGGGAGGCCACGTGAAAGTTTGTGATTTTGAGATATTCACTTTCTTTTTGGGTTTTAGAGTTTATATTCGAATGGATTCGTGCGCCAACTTTTTGGGATGGTTGATTCGTTGGTTGTGATCTTCAAGTCGAATGCGATCACAATCGGGATGAACGGAGCTTCTGATGTTGTGTCCGACATATTTGCAACCGATTCTGCTCCCACAGTGGCCAGCCCAGCGACGGACAGGAACGACTCGCCCAAACTGTCCCGCTCTGCACTGAAAGCACTCCGACCGCTCGTGCAGCCTCAAAACACGCCGACCCTTCCTTCGCTGGAGGAAGTGATGGCGTTCGTCCGCTCTGAGCAGGAAGACGCGTCGTCGCCCAACCTTTTCTCGTCCCTCGCTCTGTCGCCCACAACCCGCTTCAAATCGACGATCGCGGCGAGCTGTGGGACATTTGCAGAATCGTCGGCGTTTCTTCTGTGCGAGCTGTGCGGGGAAGGGCAGGCAGGGCTGGACGAGCTGATCCGTGTTGGTCGCTCGTCATCTGCGTCGCTTGCGGACTTCGTTGGTTTTGTGGTGGATCTGTGCCTTGTGTCGCAGCGAGGGGCAGAGAGGAAGCTGCTTGAGCTGCTGGGAAGGGTGGGGGAGAGTGAGAGGAGAGTGGACTCGCTGTGTGGGGAGGGAGTGGTGGAAGGAGTGTGGGGGCTGCTTGAAGCGGGGTCGGTGGGGAAGGAGGAAGAGGCGAGTGTATGGCTTGTGGGGCTGTGTGAGAGGTGGAGGGAGGGCGGAGAGAGGAAGGAAGGGAAGGAGAGGGAGGAGTTTGTGGGGATGCTGCGAAGGGCAGGGATGGAGGAGTGGCTGGAGGGGATGCGGGAGAGCGAGTGGAGAGAGCGAGCAGAGGCCGTGTTGGGATGGGTGAGGAGTGTGGAAGGGAAGGAAGAGCCACAGAGTGAGGAGAGAGGTGCTGAGGGAGCAGAGGGGGAGCAAAGCGAAAATGGGGAGAAAGGAGAACACTCTGGAGGAGACGGACTTATTCTCGAACAGCCAGAGACAACAGCGAAGGATGAAGCGGAGCTGTGATGCATGTCCGCTGTGGATGGGACTTGGCGAACAGTCTTCGTGTGCTGTCCGCCATGTTGGGGAATTCTCGTTTCCAACGACTTGTTTTACTTTTCTGGGTTCCTCAACGAAAGCTTGAACTCAGAATCCAATAAAAGGACCGCAATGATTCAGACAACATGAACCATCGGTTAGCAACGATCCGCCTGATTTATCTTCATTTTTTTCTCGTCCATTTCAATCTCTTTGCTTCAACCATACTTCTGACCCATAACGAGTGATTCAAATCCAAGTCTGAAAGAATGACCGTGATTGCCCAGAAAACAGCCACATATCCTCATTCTCCTTACCCTGGTATCTCTTCCCACTGTTTTTCATATTCTCCAGATTGCTCTCCTTTCCTGAATTGGGATGAAGAAGATCCTGGATCTGAAGTCGAAAAGGCAGTTGTCTTTCGATCTCTCGTTGCCACTGTGAAGTCACATTCTTCTTTTGAAGTCTCTTTGGAAACTAAAGCCGTGAAACTTATCGAATCTGTGGATCCACTGTATGCAGAGGCAGCAGATGCTTTTCTCTGCAGCCTTGGACGAACCACTGATGATTCGTTGACTGATTTCGTCCAATCCATTCTGGCGCTCATTTCATCCTCCAATCGGGCGATTGTCAAAGCAACAATGACGATGCTCGGAAATCTGATCCCGAGGATTTCAGCTAAAGTCCGGCTTGCCCTCATTAAAGCTGATCTGATCCCTCAACTCGTCAACACTCTCAATCCAATGACTCTTTCCTTTGCAGAAGCAGTCGATATCCACACTAATCTCATGAGGATCATCTGGAAATCTCTCTCGCTCGCAACTCCGAATGGTCTCGAAATTAGAGATCCCAGTGGGCGACCAGCTGTTCACGAGACGATTTTGCAGCAGGTTGTGGCCCCTTCAGAAAAGTACATTTGGCATTTGTGCGTGAACCGACTTTCGATCGTCAATGGAGACAAATCCATTTTTTTTCTGTATCTCCTCACCCAGCTCCTCCAAATCTCTCCACACAATCAACCAACTATGGATTTGGTCCTGAATATGCCAGTCATTCTCACAATCCCAAGTTGTCTCACTTTATTCGAAGATGATTACTCAGTCTGGCTATTTATGTCTTCAATGGTCGATACCCAGCGTGAATGGAACAAACAAAGAGGAGAAGTGCGGCAGAAGTGGAAGACAGTGCATCGAATGTTGAGAATGGAGGGCATCGAAGATGCGATTGAAGAAAAGCTGCGAGACGACAAAAACGGACACTACGGAAGATGGCTTGTTGCATATTTGATCAGATGGATCAATCTGCACGGCTTGAACCTTCCATAACTTTAGTAGAAACAGACAGGAACCAACGACCCTTTCGACCTGTTTCTGCCTTGTTTTGGACAACAAACACTGTTTGTGTGTGATCGTTGTCAGTTCTGGCATCACCTCATGGTTTGGTTTGCGGGAATGATGGAAATTCTTTCTCGCCAGTCTCGCTCGATGGTCGCCACACTCTCGTTCGCCGCCACTCTCGCAATACTCGTTTGTGGAAAGAAATACATTGATCGATGTATCGATGGTGGCGATCGGTGGGAGTTTGTGATTGCGTGATTGTTTGGTGATTGTTCTCTGAAATGCATCTCTCGTGATGATTGATTGCACTGATGAGATTGCGTATCGGAATAGATCCCGCATCGACCATGTCCTCGACTCTTCGATGAGACAGAAGAACCAAAATACTTCATGTCCCCAACCACAGCTTCCTCGTTGTGCCACTCGAAGTGAGATGAAGAGAGAAAGAATCCCTCATGTCCCCAACCACAGCTTCCTCGTTGTGCCACTCGAAGTGAGATGAAGAGAGAAAGAATCCCTCATGTCCCCAACCACAGCTTCCTCGTTGTGCCACTCGAAGTGAGATGAAGAGAGAAAGAATCCCTCATGTCCCCAACCACTGCCTCTCGCTCTCGTTTTCGTCGTCATCGTCCACCCGAAGACACGACTTACCGAACCTGCGGGTGAGATACCAGGACGTTGACACTCCTGTTCATGCCACTCGTGCTCAACTCAAGCTGATTCGAATGGATTGACACGCAGAACAAGAATGAGCACATCTGCATCGCCTGCTGGAGACGATTGTGAGCCTCGTTGTGTTCGCTGGATCTGAGCTCCTTGTTGCGAAGTGCGGAGTTTGTCGATTCTAACAGCCATTGCGAGACATCCTCTCGTCGATGACGGTGAACACGATTCCGTCAAGGAATGCGTCATGGTGGCTGATCCAACTTTGTGTGTCACCCGCAGTCTCAAATGGGGTGCTGTTCGTCGAGTGGCCAAGAAGGTGTTGTGGTGCTGTGATGCGCAAAGCACCGACAGACTGAATCTCTCCACAGTTCACGTAAGTCGAGTCAGGAACAAAGAAACAAAATCCAAACCGTCAGTTGAAGCGACAGCAAGAAACATCAATCTCAGATTGGGTGTTTCACGATGCTCGAAAACTCTTGACCATTCAACGCGAAACTCTCCCCGCAAGGTCGATCTGTCCGTGATTGTCTCCAAACGGCCGGAAATTGGGAGCGGAGCAAAGATGATGGCTTCAATCGGTTTGTCGATCGTCTCACGTCTCAAGATGTCATTTTGGCAAGGGTGGACTTTCTGGGCCAAAAAACTCTAAGTAGTGGCAAAAAAGTTGTGCTCGGCGGGAGTCGAACCCCGAGCACAACAGTCGACAGAGGGGTTGGCTACCGCTAGGCCAAACGCGCCGCACGTTCACTTCCAAAAAATTGGTGTCTTGAAGGGAGAACTGCAGTAGATTGTCACTTCACGATACATCATGATCAATCGCTATGTTTTGAAAAATTGTAAGAAAATACGAGACATAAAGTTGAAATGAATCAAGAAAGCGTAAAGATGAAGTGATATAGTTCGCCGATCGACTTCATCAAACACGATCGAATGATCGTGACATTCTCTGAGACGATCTCGACAGTATTCTCAACATTTTGAAAAGAAAACGTGTTCACATCCATATTGGACAATTTATTATGAGAGAATAGCCTCGATGAACTACAATGTCACAACACACCTCGATCACCTTTGGCCCAGAAAGTCCACTCGTGCCGTCATTTTTAATTCTTCGATTTGGATAGTTTCTCCATATCATTTTCATTGTTTCGCAGTTTTCTCTTACCCATAACGAGTGTGATTTCTCACAATCTAAACGAATGACGACTTTTGACGCGAAGATATCCTCCTCCTCTGATTTTACTTGCCCTGGTATCTCTTCACACTGCTTTTCATATTCTCCAGACTGTTTTGCTTTCCTGAAATGGACATTCAAACGAAAAGAATCAGAATCCAAAAAGGCGGTTGTCTTTCTGTCTCTCGTTGCGACCGTGAAGTCAAAACCTGCATTAGATGACTCCTTGGAAGCGAAAGCAGTTGATTTTCTCAAATCTGTGAATCCGAAGGATGAAAAATCAGCAGATACTTTTCTGAGCACCCTTGGACGAACAACTGATGAATCTCTGACAGACTTCATCCAATCCATTGTGGTGCTCATTTCTTCACCCAATCGGATCATCACCACAACAGCAATGGAGATGCTGGATTTACTGATCTTGTCATGTTCTGAGAAATTCCACCTTGCTCTCGTCAGAGCAGATCTGATCCCTCAAATCTTTGCTACTCTCAATCCACTATCTCTTTCCTTTGCAGAAGCAGTCGATATCCACATCAATCTCATGGACATCATCCGCATGTCTGTCCAGCTCGCTACTTCAGATGGTTTCTATAAACTCAAAATTTACGAGGAAGATGAAGAACAAGCTGTTCACGAGACTGTTCTGAAGCACGTTATGCTATATTCTGAGAAGTATATTCGACATTTGTGCGTGAACCGCTTTTCGCTTGTCGATGGAGACCAATCAAGGCGTTTTCTGACACTCCTCACCCAGCTCCTCGGAATATCTCCATATTATCAACCAACGATGGAATTTGTGCTTCATATGCCAGTCTTTCTCACGATTCCAAGTTGTCTCACATTCTTCGAAAATGATCGCTCAATCTGGTGGTTTCTGTCTGACATGGTCGATACCCAGCGGGAATGGAACGAGCAAAGCGGAGAAGTGCAACAGATGGGGACGACAGTGCTTCGAATGTTGAGAATTGAGGGCATTGAAGATGTGATTGAGGAAACGCTGCAAACCGACAAAGGAGGATACTATGGAGGATTGATTGTTGCCAGATCGATAGACTTGAACACCTTGCTGGGCATGAACCTTGGAGATGGTTGGTAGAAACAGACGAGAACCAGCGACCATTTCGATCAGTTTCTGCCTTGTTTTGGACGATAAACACTGTTTGTGGGTGTTCTTATTTGACTTTGACATCACCTCATGGTTCGGTTTGCTCGAACGATTGGGATTCTCTCTCGCCCTGTCCATCTCCTCGTTTGTGGAAAGCAACAAGGATTGAGTTGGTGAGGTAAAATTTAGTTGGTAATCTGAGATTTATACATAATTTCCAAAAATCAACATCCATAGAGAGAAAAAAGTGAGATTTTTTCAGATCACATTGAACGGGGGAAATAAAAGGATCCATGCTTTCTTTTCGAAACTATCCCTTCGGCATCTTCTCCAGTTGTCTGGTTCTGAACAAAAAATGACCATATTGTTGGATAGTGACTCTCACGATGGATTCCTGTTCGTTCTCGAAATGCTCGACAACAGACAGTGGAGGAGCACTTCATCTGTACATGGCAAACGAAACCATGAGGTGATGTCAGAGTCCACAAAGATCACTCATAAACAGTTTTTGTTGGCCAAAACAAGCCAGAAACAGGTCGAAATGTTCGCTGGTTCTTGTTTGTTTCTAATGACGTTTTCATATGTTCATGCCCTGAAGGTTGTTCCAGTCGATCGAAGTGGCAACAAAAAATCCTCCGTAGTTTCCGTTTTTGTCGGTTTGCAGCTTTTCGTCCATCGCATCTTCGATGCCCTCCATTCTCAACTTTCGATCCATTGTCTTCCACATCTCTCGCAGTTCTCCGCCTTGTTCGTTCCATTCACGCCGGACACTGTATAGTAAATACAGAAAATACCAGGATGAGTTCTCATTTTCGAAGAATGCAAGACAGCTGGGGATCGTGAGAAATACAGGTAGAATCAGATCAAATTCCAGTGTTTGTTTATAGAAAGGAGATATTTGGAGGAGTGTGGTGAGGAGTATCAGAAAACTTCCTGCTTGGTATCCGTCGACGATCGAAAAGCGGTTCAAGCATAAATTACAAATATACTTCTCTGAAGGTGCGACAGCTTGCTTGAAAAGTGTCTCGTGAACAGCTTGTTGTTCATCTTCCTTGTGAATTTTGAGTTGTCTGAGACCGTCCGGAGTGGCGAGCTGGACAGACTCGCGGAGGATGATCGAGAGATTTAGGTGGATATCGAATGCTTCAGTAAAGGAAAGAGACTGTGGGTTGAGACTGGTCATGAGTTGAGGGATCAGATCAGCTTTGATGAGGGCAAGTCGGACTTTTGCTGAACAGTTCCAGATCGAAGAATGGAGCATCTTCATTGTTGCTGTGGTGATTGCCTGATTGGGTGAGGAAACGAGCACCACAATGCATTGTACGAAAACTATCGAATAATCATCAGAATTCGATGCGAAACTGCTGAGAAAAGCATCTGTTGATTCTTTATCCTTCGGTTTCACAGATTTCAGAAATTTTACTGCTTTCGCTTCCAGAGTGTCATCAAGAGTAGGCTGCAACTTCACAGTGGCAACAAGAGATCGAAAGACATCGACCTTGCCGTAGATTGACTCATATAGTTTGAATTGCCAATTCATGAAAGCATAACAGTCTGGAGCATGAAAAGCAGTGTGAAGAGATACCACGGCGTGATCCACTTGAGGAAGTGTATGTTTTATTGGTATTTGAGGTCATTCTGGCTGACAACGATCCCATTCATTCATTATGGGATCGATCCCGAAACACAACTGTTCTATTCATCATTGCCTGATTTGATGAAAGTCTCACAAACAGTGTTAAAATAATCTCCAAAATAAACAGAATCCACTTATTTTCAATCAATCATTGAAAGCAATTGAGAAACTCGCTATTGCGTACTCCCTCCGAATGTTCATCCATAATATCTCTCCACCCTCATTCACCCAGGTGCCGGCTGTCCCGTCTGCAACGATAACGACACTGGCTCGCCCAGAATGCTGGGTGCTTGTCCACCAGCCCAATCTTCCACTTCTCCAAGTGAGTCGAAGACTTCCGAAGACGATTCATAAAGATCACTCCCTTCTTCCAGATCGTCCTGCTCACCCAGAATGTCGGTGTCCATGGTTTCTGTGTGGAGGGAGAGGTGATAGATGGACGGGATGTCTGCTGCTGTCTTGTAGATGGATAAGAACGGAATGAGAAGAAACGACATCACTCGCGAGACCTTCCCTTGATCAAACCTGGCCATCATTTCTCGGATCACTCTCCTCCGAACACGAACAGCCGAAAAATGTGGATGTGATGACTGGATGCGTTGGAATCGCGTTCGCATGCTTCTCCACAACTCGAAGACAAACGAATCGCGAGACACGGCCAAGTGATGGTTGAGGTTCGCTCCATGCGACATGTTGTTCACAGTTGGGAAGACCAATCCCCGACTTGTGTCGAGCGGATTCGCTCTCATTGCATTCATCAATTCTCCACTCAGCACTCGGCCATTCGACAGAATGCTCGGAAGAGGGATGTATCGAGGTGCATCCAACATGAACGAGAGAAGCGTCTCACTGTCATCCGATCGACCTTCCAAATACTTGATGGGAACGCCAGAAATCGCATAATTGCGAAACGTGAGTGGTTCATCGTCTTCGAACATTTTCAGAAGATTCCATCCCGGGTATCGCCAGATGTGAGCGAAGGTCGTGTTGCGGACAATGTCCTGATACTCTTCCATCATCACATCCAACATTGGAATCTTGTCCGAGTTGATGGGATTCAGAAGGTACGACGACCCTTCGATTCCCAACGTGAGGACAGGAACAAGCGACTCAAAGACTTGAAACGAGAAGTGGGGCATGAGTCTGATTCGATGGGGAAGGAAGCGCTCCATGTCGTTCGGCTGCATTCGATGGAAGTGTCGGAGGATTTGGGAGCAGAATTGTGATTTCCGACTTTGGCCAGGCTGTGAGGGAATTCTGACCAGTCGAGGAGTGAAACCATGCAGTCGCATGTGTTCTTCCAACTTGTCAACAGTCTGAACGAGAGAGTCGTCGTAATTTGGCCAGAGATCGTCCATTTCGTGACCAAGATCTTTGAAATGTCGGAATAACTGGGTTTGCATATTCTGTGCTTCGAACGACGTTCCATGCGAGACGTGGAAGATAAATCGTTGCGGTTCTGGAAGGTCGCGACGAGCTGATGTGATCATCTGGGCAGGGAAGGAGCTGTAGGTGCAATCAAAAGTCTCCCCACACCGAGCACAATGTCTGGGCATCACAATGCTGTCCTCAAACACGCCCAAATTCCTGAAGATTGACAGAAGAATGGTTGACTTGTCGCACAACACACCAACCGTCGAGGACGACACGAACGTGGCAGCGTGGACGAGAGATGGAAGGTACATCAACGCGAGGCTCTTGACAGTCACGCCAGCTGTTGAAGCCACTTTTAACTTCTCCGAACTCGGCACGCGAAGATTGAGTGTGGGTGGCGGGGAGTGGGTTGGGATGAAGAGGGCGAGGTCGGTGACTGATGCTCGGTTGAGTGGGAGTGGATCACTGCAGATGTGGCCGTTGTGTGTGCAGAACATCTTCTTGTTGAGATGGAGTCGGAGGTTAGATGATCGAAGTTCTTCGTTTTCGTGTAGAGATGAATCAAGATCGTGATCGGTGTGTCGAAACACATCGTATCCAAACCGGCTTTGTGTTGCTGTGGAATATAGAAGACAGAATTTGGTGAAAAGTGGATTGAGTTGGAGGGATGTTGGGAAGCCGTGAGGAAGTGTCAGATCCGCAACATAAACAGAACAAGGGGCAGCAACGATGACCATTCGATAACGACGTGTTGTGAAGACCGACCAGTGGATGAGATGAGACAGTGTGGCTTGCAAGTTCTCGTCTCGATCCTTTTCGTTCGTTCTCTTGCGTGGATCCTCAGGAACAGAATATGAAAGAGTGTCTGGATGCAAAGTTGGCACAAGTTGAGACAGAAGTGAAACCATCGAGAAAGACGTGATCAACGCAGGAGCTTCGATGGTTGCGATGAGGTGAGTGGAGACAGGCACATCGTGTCGGCTTGATCGTGTCTGATGCCTCCATTCGTCCAGTCCCAACCAGAGTGATGAATAGGAGTGTATGGCGATGTATGAATAATGCGATGGGAAGACCGACCTGGGCATCTGATTCTCGTCGAAGAAGGGCTGACAGCAGGAGCACTGATACGATTCGGGGAGATCAAAAACCATGTCCAGATTCGTGTCTGAGCGATAAAGTGATTGCATCATGCTTTCAACATTCACTTCGACCGTCCGATGGAAGGGAAGTGACAAGTTGAACAACATCAGATTCGGCCCATTCAAAGCGACGAGAAAAGAGCGTTCAGAAAAGATGCCCTGCACATTGCCCCACAATCGCAGACGACCCACAGGCCAAGCATGGATGGTCTTGAGCTTGTCTGTGGCTGGATTGTGACTGGGTGCGGCTATGGTGTGTTTGTAGAATTGAGGGTCAGTGAACTTGAAGTTGTTGATGTTGTTTGTGATGGAGGAGATGTCGTTGGTTGTTTGTGCTTGGAGCAACGCAAATCGTTCGCCCATCGTGACGATATCTTGTCGTTTCAGCTCAAACAAGAAAATGTCAGAGAAGTTCGTCTGACTCTGCGAATCGAGAAGCCACTCTCTCCCAACCAGCGCCAGAAACAATCTGTTGTACTTCTTCACCGACTCGTCCATCGTCAGTCCTGCTCCCATCGGAGTGATGTGGAGAGCATCGAGAGAGATGTCTGGACTTGATTCGTGATCATCATCTTCGGTGACGTACCCTTTCTTCTTCGCGAGGATCCGCTCGTGGAGATTGTAGTGGAGATGGACTTTTTCTTCGATTTCGCGGATTTCAGTGAGAGCTGTCGATGTCGGGACAGTCAGGCAAACAAGGTCGGAGAACGTGTAATTCTCCAAAGAATGTTCGGAAGGGAAGGGTCTGTGTGTCCCTCTCCTCTTCTCCTGCTCGGCCGACTCTTGTGTGGACGTCTCCTTGTCAATCATGAACGGGGTGATTGAATAATCGAGTGCAGTGAGAACAACCGTGCACAGCAGATTCCGAACATCCAAGTCATCAAAAATGAGAAGATTGTAGGAATACAGTTTCACTTCCTGAAGAGGCAAGATCGACTCGTTGTCGTCTTCCACAAAAACAGATCCCGACGAGTTGGAGTGAGAGGTGGGCGTTGTGAGCGTGCTTTGCGACGGCTGACTCGACATTTGCTCGCTGTTGATTGAATTCGATTCGGTGAGATCACTTTTGGTCAGCTTTGCCGATTGGAGGTTGGGTGGCGGGAGTGATTGTCGCCTCTCCAAGTTCCGAACAAAAAGGTGCTTCGAACGATGCGGTTCAGAAGGAGGCTCGAAACGCTGGCTGAACTCTTTCGCACTGGCAGGAGCGAATTTGGGCTGCTGTCTCTCTTTCTTCGATGACCCTCTCCACTTCACATTTGCTGCTTGATGCGAATAACCCAAAGGAACAGCGTTGTGACAGGGACGTGATGTGATTGGTCGGTCAGTCACCGCTCTCGTCGTCTGCTGTCGTCTTGTGAACTCTGATGCCAAATCAGCAAAAGGAACGCCGTTGAGATCACAACGAGGAGTGCGTGGATGGAAACCCGTTTCGTGCTGTGCAAGCGTCCAGAGAACGTACGAAACAGAATGAGAGAGTGTTGCTGGATTCTCCATTCTCCTTTTGAAGTGGTCCACGGATGTCATGAACGGCAGGTTGTTCAGCTTGTCGCGTAGCTTCATCCGTCCTGGCTTTGTCCTGCTGACATGGATCGGCTTCGATGGAGGCGTCTGTTGATGTCTGTCCAGTTTGAAGTCCTTCACAAATTTTGTGATCGAGTCATCTCCCTTTTCTCGAAGGTAGTCCAAAACGAGGTCGCGGAAAGGAAGATGGGCGGTGATCTCGTGGTTGGCTTCGATTTGGGCTCCGAGGCTGATCAACTGCTTTTGTTTCTTCTGCCACTTCTCCCTCGCCTGGGCGTATCTGTCGTTGTGATGGGATGAGAGGAAGTTGACACTGTAATTCTGCTCCAAAGACTTCTCAGTTTTCAACAATCCACGAAGGATCTGTTGCGTGTCGACGTGTGCGAATTGGTTGAACGCGAACGGCTCGCGAGTGAGCACAGCAACAGCGTGGAGTTGTGGGATGGGCGCAATCTTGATTGGACACGAGCTGAGCAAGCGTGTTTGAGTTGCAACGGAGTTCTCGTTGTCTATCCTGCCGAAGACAAGAACCAGGTCGGTTGTGTCGACCCACGTGTGGGTGGGGACAGTCGAGGCAGTCGGGGTTGGCTGAGAGAGGAGAGGAAAAGAAATGTTTGAGGGATGATGTTAAGACACAAACAACACTGAACCAGAAGAAACAATCAAAACCATCAAATCTCTCTTCACACCGTCCCTTCCTTCGGTTCCTCCAACACAATCGGATGAATCTGATGAAACGGGCTGGAATGATACACCGCAATCGCCAGCATCATCTGCCTCTGCACGTTCCAACTCCAACACGCGACAGTATCCGAATACACCAGCAATCGTGTTGTCTCCTCAGCTATTGTCACTGGCAGCTGCCCGACAAAGTACGTCGAAACGCGAGGAATTCTGTGGAGTGGTGGGGTGAGACGATCGGCAGGATGTATCGGGTGTCCGTCTGTACTGTCGCTGTCGTGTGAGACTTGGTAAAGAATGATGGAGAGAGGAAGGATGGTCCAGTTGACAGATCCTTGTTTGACACCGGCCATCCACACAGCGGCCTGTTCTCCTTCTCTGTCGACCCATTCTGACCGGGTTTGTGTGGACGACGTGTTTCCTTCGAGAGAGGAGGATTGCGCTGAGTCTGACGTTCCTTCGTCTTGTTGTTCGAGATTCACAGCTTGTCTGACAGCTGTCTTGTCCATGTCTGTCAGGTCACATGTCTTGATTGAATGGTTGAGCAAACTCAGCACACAACTCGACGGTTCATTCCTCAATTTCGCCGAAAAGAAATGAGTCATCCGAAATGATGGATGGATCACATTTTTGACAAACATCTTCGTTCCTGTCTGCAGTTCGATGAAGGAGTATGGTTGGATGAACTCTTCGTTTCCAGAGTGGATGCTCAGAGGCTCTGTTCCGTTCGGGATTCGCTGGATTTTGGCTGACATTGGCTGGCGGCTGTAGAACCTTCGTTTCTCAGCGAGAAAGTTCTCAATTTGGATGGAATCGGCGACAGTGTCGAGTCTGAAAAGATGGACCATTCCCTCATCGACACAACCAACTGTCAGAAATGTGTTGTTGTGGAGTGTGTTAACCTTCACAAGGCAGACGTGAGAGGGGAAAGAGAGTGTCTGAAAGAGCGTGAGAGCGTGCGCGGGGGCAGGCTTCGTTTCCGACGACGATTTTGGGAGGACGCTTCTCCACACAAAGACATAGACGCATGTGGAGACAGAGACAGTGATCAGATCCCGCGCTGCACCGGCACACACAATGCTCGATCGGAATCTCATGTTTCCTGAGGTTTCATCGAGATGAGTGGAGGAGTTGAGAAGATGGGAGAAACGAGGATGGAACGTCACTTCTTTGAACTTGCCAGAATCAGCCATCGACCTCAGAATCATCGGAAGGGAGCACGCTGTTGGTGGAGTCCACGTGACGCTGTTCGCATAGTTCGGTTGGATTGGCTTGAGAATGAACGTTTGGGAAGATCCGCCGAAGCGAGCTGGAGATGACGTCGAACTCGACACATATTGAGCTGTTGGGATCACAACCAATTTCGACGATGTGACGTGCACAAGAGCAGACTCGACTTCAGTGAAAAGAACAGTGGCTTCGTCAGTTGCCACTCCAACCGTTGTCGTGTCAAGCGGATCACAGGAGGTGGGTGTGAGAGAGTAGAGAAGTGTTCTGTAAATGTTGTTGTACGATCTCTCAGACCCCACAATCGGTTTATTCTGCTTCTTCGCCGCTTGCGTGTCCACCACAGAGATCAGCATCAGTTGATGGATCGGGCTGGACGAGGACAGGCGAGCAACGAAGACTGAAGGAGCGACATCGAAGCGATACGAGTTGATGAGTGGGATGACCTTCCTCGCCACGTTCGACAGATAAAGAGCTCCGGAATTCCCCACACCAACACCTTTCGAGAGAGTGTCTTGCTTTCCGACGATTGTGAATGGTTTTTCCATTCGATGAGGCGCACAGCAGTTGATAACGTGTGCCGGAATGTCGTTTTGGGACGGATTAAACGGTTTGTCCATGAATCGGTTGTGGGTGATTGAAAGAACAACTTGTGGGCCGATCCGAGAGGGGAGAATCAGGAAACTCGGAATTGGGTGAAGAGTGGGCGGCGGGGGTTCGACATTTGGGGCAGGGGTCCTCGAGAGAATGCAGCTGAGGGCGTCGTAAGGATAGATGAAGCGATAGGACGGGGTGAGTTGGGCAGTGATCATCCACGTGTGGGGAAGGTACTGGCGATGGATTATTCCTTCCTTGACAAGATATATGCTTTGTCCTCCTCCGAAAATTAAGGATTCGTTGATCAAAGAATCGCGTCGTTTGTTTGAGGCGATAACATTCTTGTGGGATGGGATAGGGGGATATTGGCGATGAAATGTGGCGAACAATGGCAGATCCGAGAGTGGAGACTGAAACGAAAAGAAAAGGACCTGGAGAGTGGGAAAGATCACCATGATGCACTCACAGGAGAACACAGCGATATGTGTTTTGAGTTGAGAGGAAGAGTCATTAATCGATGTGGAGGACCACGAGGGGTTCTCTTTTTTGGATGAAGTCAGCTGAAATGGAGTCTTCCGTCGCCAGTTTTGATCAATGAGCGCGCTGACGTGCTGAACAAAGAATGACAGCTCAGAACTTGTGGGATTATCGGAGGGAGGCGAAACATTGAATGAGAACGATGTTGGTTGATATTTGACGGATTCAGATCCCGAAAAAGTTGATGGCCTTTGTTGGGTTGTTCTCTCAGCCACGGTTGATGAAAGAACGGCTTTATGAATGTCACCATTCCTACAGTCGATTTGACGAATGGGGAACAACGATGCGCCCTTCAGCTGCTTCATAAAGAGGTGTTGATTGCCAACTAAGATGCGTGATGACGATGAACTCATCGAGACGAACGAATTCGGCCATAACAGAAAATGTTCTTTCCGGAAATCAAAAACCAAACTTAGCATTGCAACAGAGGCCGGAGTATCGCACAGAGCCATAGCCGCAGTGCAATCTGTATTGTTGGTTTCGAAGAGATTGAATGTTGGGAGGTCAGACGGTTCTGTTAAGTGATCCTGCCCAGGGATAGCTGGAACTGGGACCATTACTGCATCGTCACCGTGATATGGGTACATTGACCTGAGAAGCTGGTGTGTGATGTCGAGGTGCCTGACACGATTGATGATCGAGTACAGATTAGGGACAGAAAAGTCTCTTTGTTCCGGTAATGGTCGAGGTTCTCGTAGTGGGGGATCGTATTGGGCTTCGAAAAAGACAAATGTCCTCGATTCGCACGATTCGAGAACCGGAACTGGATTGTTCCAAAAGATCCTGTTCTCTGAGTTACGTTCATCGGATTCCTGCTTCGGTTGAGGCCGATTCATTTTCCAGACTTCTTCGAGACCATTTTTCAAATCAAGTCGGAAGTGATTGCCGTAAAGTTTAGGAATGACCGAAAGAGATGTTGTCGGGTGGAGCTGGAATTCTTCGAGGATATATGCAGGCGGTCCATCATACCGAACTCCAACGAAGATCGTGTCATCGACGACAATGATCGCGCGGAAGGAGAAGAGCGGAACATGGAGGGTGGGGAAGAATGATGAATTGAAGGGTAGATTAGGGACATCAGGTGGATAAAAATTTGGAATGGGGTCCTCGGGACTACTTGGAAGCTCAATTTGATACCACATTGGAGAATCTGGGGAGATAGGAACAGAATAGAGGGACTGTCCGAAACTCTGAAAGAAGATGAGATAATAAGAGGCGAACGCACACAGGGGAAATGAAAAAACGACGTTTCTGAGGATGTTGAAGGAGTGGAGAAAGTGCATCGTTGATAGATCCTGCAGCAACCGGGAAAAAATGGTTCCGGAGCCACTGAAGCAACAGCCACTCACCATGCACAGACAGAAGAAAAATGGCATCATTTCTGCGAAGAAACAGAGAGAAATTGCTCAATGAGTGAGTAAGAAAAACAGACGTCGATTGTTGAGGAGATGAAGAGAGGGTTGAAATTTCCTTCCACGTCTCGCATTGATATTTTGGTGAAAAGTTCTTCAAATCGGGCATATACGTATATACAGAAAGTGTAGAGACCTACAATTGAGAAAAAAGTAGTAGAACAAAGACTAATGGAGAAAAAGTACGAACATGGCTGACGACGATATCGACGCTGGTTCGCGAGAGAAAGTGGCCGCAAGCAATTCCAGTAACGTTGGTTGCCCTGGAAAGAACCTCAGAATAATAGAGATCCTGTTTTAGAGGGATCTCCTCCCCCATTTAAAGAAGGAGATTGATCAAGCCATATTGTTGGATTCAGTCAAGAGAAAACAAGTCTATCAAGAACAATGTCAGACACTATCACTTAAGTCCCATGACGGCAGTTCATAAGAAATAAAAATCATGATTATTACTCCAAAGGACAAGAAACTCAGAGTGACTCAGATGGAGTGAATCTGCTCTCAATCGAGAATTATTCTCGATCAAACGTAAAAAAATGGAGTATGTCAAGGCAGACGCCAACAAAGCAACGAAAGTTAGAGAAATTGCAGAGACATCACCAGTTTAAGAGGAGGCTCTAAGAATGGCTGTGACCCATGCATTCATCTGGTTGACGTCATCAGCGCGAAGGTAGAATTCTTTGGCACTTGGATTGTTCGGTTGAAACAAATGGAAAGTGAATGGAGAGCCTCCGACAC
Source organism: Blattamonas nauphoetae (assembly GCA_033064195.1). NCBI lineage: Eukaryota > Preaxostyla > Oxymonadida > Blattamonas > Blattamonas nauphoetae. The sequence continues at coordinate 43,729 of JARBJD010000226.1, read as the reverse complement.
TCTCACCACTTTTGATACTCGTTCCTTTGAGTGAGATGGTCCCGAGCTCTTTTGGAGAGTTCTTTGAGATGAAAAGGCGAAAGATGGACATGAAAATAATGATATCAAGCAGACAAACGGGCTTTTCGGAGTAATGGAGAGTGTTTCCTTGAAGTGTGAACCATCTTCTTTTCCAGTTCTTTCTGAAATGTCCTGAATGATATATGAGAGAGAAATGGAGAAGCTGGAATATGACGAAACCTTGTTTGGTGAGCCATCCTTCGACTGGCGTATGAGCTTCGACGCGTTCTGGATAGGACTGTTGAATGATCATGAAAAAGATGAAAAAATGCAATGAAAGTCGAAACATGGTTGCTTTTGGAATCCTCTGTGATTTCTGCAACAAAATTGTATGGAAACAGGCCAGTGTCTCCGTTCAAGCTTCCAATCCACATTCCGCTGTCATTTTTCTCAATTAGAGTGATGATATCGCCAACTTTAAATGATAATTCGCCTGAGACACGTGCATTGAAGTCGTACTGCGCTCGAAGACTCGTGGTGGTCATCGTTGAGAAAATTAAACAATAATCTATGGGTGCACCTATTTCTGGTGTCTGAAAGAACGGAAGAAAGAACCGTGTGTAATCGCTCCTCCTGACACATTTCATCTCAATCTCATTCTTTCATTCGTGGACGTGACCCATAACGAGTGTCTAAACTGACAAAATAGACAGAATGACTGCGCTAGACACGACGCTTAACCCATCCCCTGATTCTCCTTGCCCTAGTATCTCTTTCCACAGCTTATCATCTTCTGTAGATTGTGAAACTTTCCTGAATTGGAGCGATGATGAAAAAGTTGAATCTGAATCCGAAAAGGCCGTTATCTTTCGATCTCTCGTTGCCATTGTAAAATTGCAGCCTGAACTTGATGACTCTTTGGAAGCAAAAGCGGTGAAATTTCTCGACTATGTGCAACCGTTCTCACAGAAATGTGCGGATCCGCAACGACTCCACATTTTCGCAAATCATCTCCAAAATTATCTCATCATTCAACGATGATGAGAAGATCAATAATCACTCGTTTGTTTTTCCATTTCATTCCTCCTTGTTGGTCATTGTCCCGCCCATTTCAGAAAATGATCATGACCGCATCCTCTTTTGAGAAAGAATACACAACATCTTGCGACAATTCCACTGCAGGTATTCCAAATGCGTCACCTTTCTTTCACAATATTTCAAAAATCTGCCTTTCTCATTCCAATTAGCTTCGCAAAAAGATGATGTCCTGAATCTGTCTAAAGATCCAACATTTGAAATAATATTCATACGATTCCCCGTACTATCAGGTTTCTTGTTTGCTTTCATACTTTCTATGACGAAATTCATTCCTCAAAACAGTCCAGTCAAAAACTTGAAGTTTCATCATTCCAATCCATTTGATGAACAAAGATATTCCTCTCATGGCATAATTTTCTTTCATCAACAGAAATTAGATCCTTGAAGAAGGGCTTCAGAGTATAGCTGAAGAGAAACACCCTCTTGTCAACAGTTCACATCGATCAACAGTGAAGCGACATACACTGACTCTGCACGTCTTAATCGTGTATCTTTCTTTGTATTCATCGTTTCCAGTCACAAAAATCATATCTCACCATTCCATCACACAGTTGTCACAATCGGACCGCTGAAGTTGACATTAGACATCGTCATATAGAAATCAGGACTAATTCTGTCAAACTATCGAAGTACTTTTGATTAAGGTGATTGAGAATGTCGCGCAGTGTGAAACGACGTTCTTTTCTGTGAAGATTGGATCAAGTCAGATGTCTCGATCCTTCACTCTGATCAGGAACTCGAGTTACAAGGTCAACAAACCTTCTTTTTAATGAGATTTTTTCATCTGACAACATTCAAATTTCCTTATCAAGGATGAAACTTCAACTCAAAGAAAAAAGCAGCCTTCCTCCACCCTTGGACTCTAAAAATGACAAAACAAGATGTGATTATTGATCCCACAGACACATTAGTTTTTTTCCTGAATTTTTATCACGAAATTCGAAAGTGCGTATTCGTTGCGGATCCGCACAAATCAGCAGATGCTTTTCTCGGCAACCTCGGGCGAACGCCTGATGAATCTTCGGCTATCTTCGTACAATCCATTATGGTTCTCATTTCATCACCCAATCGAGCAATCACCACAACAACAATGAAGATGCTCGAAAAGCTGATGTGGCACTGTTCAGCAAAATGCCGACTTGACCTCGTCAAAGCTGATCTGATCCATCAACTCATCGTCTCTCTCAATCCACAATCTCATTCTTTTGCAGAAGCAGTCGATATCCACATCAATGTCACGAATATCATCTTTTACTCTTTCTATCTCACAACTCCGTATGGTCTCGAACAACTCGGAATTGAAGATGACAATGAACAACAAACTGTTTGTCAAACGATTTTGCAGCAAGTTCTCGTTCCTTCGGAGAAGTATATTTGCCATTTGTGCAAGAACCACTATTCGATCGTCGATGGAGACCAATCCAAGGCTTTTCTGGAGCTCCTCGCCCGACTCCTCCAAATATCTCCGTTTTATCAACCGACGATGCATTTTGTTCTTCACATGCCAGTTGTTCTCACGATCCCAAGTTGTCTCACATTCTTCGAAAATGAGCACTCAATCTGGGCTTTTCTGTTTCACATGATCGATGCCCAGCGGGAATGGAACAAGCAAAGCGGAGAAGTGCAAAAGAAGGGGAAGACAGTGATTCGAAGGTTGAGAATGGAGGGCATCGAAGATGTGTTTGAGGAAAAGCTGCAAAACGACCAACATGAATACAAAGGACGACGGATTGTTGAAAAATCGATCAAATGGAGCAACCTTCAGGGCATGAACCTTCGATGACAGGCAAAGATACACACTAGAACAAGCAAACGTTCGAACTGTTTCTGACTTCCTTTGGACAACACACGCTGTTTGTGTGATCTTTGTTGGATCTGGCATCACCTCATGGTTTGGTTGGCGGGAACGATTGGGAATCTCTCTCGCCAGTCTCGCTCGATGGTCGCCACTCTCCTTCTCCTTCACCGCCTCTCTCGCTCTGCTCACTCTGCAAATTTGTGGTAGGCAATGCGTTCGTTGATGGACGGATGGTGTCGATTGGTGGGAGTTTGTGTTTGCGTGCATGTTTGGTGATTGTTCTCTCAAATGGTGCCTCACTTGATGATTGATTGCCTTGATTGGATTTCAGACAGACTCCACTCCTCTCCCCACACCCTCTCCGACGTTCGAGACATCAAAATGGAGAATGGTGATTGTTGGAGAGTGCGTCCCATCTCCACTCGCCTTTCCCGACCTCTTCGCCCGATTGGTGGGGAACCTCGCATTCAAAAATTTGTCGGTCAAACACACTTTTGCGAGTCACCGTGACAGTTCGTGAGTGCTCTCATCGTCGAAGGGAGACTTTTGTTGGTTGGACAGCTCCGATGTTCGCATCGTGGACTGAACCTGATATAGAACAAAAACGAACACAAGCGATGCCTGATTGATCTTACACCGTTTTACGAGCACGCTTTTGAGGAGACAATTTGGCTGGCATCGCACACCAAGGTGATCTCGGAAAGAACACTCCGAATGAGGTGGTTGGAGCACGCGATCGCCTCGCTCAGTGTGTCTGGTGTGCTGATGAGAGATGGAAGATTTGGGAACTGGGAGCGGAGCGCTGAACTTGCTGTCGCTGAGCGAGACGAGAAAAGCAGACAAGAATGAACTGAAACAGTGCCTCGTTCTTCATCTCGACGTTCATCCAATCATCAATCATCCCACACTCGTTGTTTTCACTTCCCACTCCCTCGTTCCCTCGCTCACCGCTTCATCCACTCCAACCAACCTCCCTCACACATCCACTTGAAAAGATATAAGAAGAGAAAGCTCTCAACTCCTGCTGGTTGTGCCGACCTCAAAATGACTCGTCCTGATGAACAAGAAGCAGTTCATGAAACAATCCTCACACAACTCCTGCTGCCATCGGAAGGGTCTCATCGACGTCTGTGCACTCACCGTCGTTCGATTGTGGATGGCGAACAATCCAATCATTTCACGTACCTTTTTGACAACATTCTCGAAATAAGCCCCTCTCACAAAAGAACGATGGAGTTCGTGCACACTCTTCCCATCTTTTTCTCAATCCCAAGTGCATTGACATCAACGACTTTGACCAAATTATCAAATTGTGCCTGACCGCAATGTTTGATGCGCAACAACTCCCCCCGAAGGTTGGAAACAAATGCTGCGACGAGGGAACGTGACTGTTGGGTCTCTTCGATTGGAATGCGTCGAGGACACGATCGACCAATGACCTGAAAACGACCAAGCAGGATGACTGGACAGTTGTTGTCACAAGTGGAAGGAGAGAGCCGTTTGCTGGGAGGGACCATCACAGAAGAAGCCTTTTAAAGGAATCCGAAAACGAATAATCGAACCCAGCTCTCTCCATCGCTCAACACTCCTCTTTCATCGGAACTGATCGCTCGACACCAGCGACAGCATTTCTCAGCGACCACTTCAGATTTGTTGAGAACTCGCCTTCCCATCAAACGCCCTTTCACCGGTTTCTCGGAGAATGGAATTGGAAATCGATTTTGGAAGAGTGTGCCTTTCACCCTCCTCCTCAATCAACTTCGCCGACATTGACACTCCAACGCCAGCTTTCTCTCTCCGCATTCTGGATCTGCCTCTCCCTCACCACCCACTCCCTCCCACTCCCCTCTGCCTCTCCCTCACCACCCACTCCCTCCCACTCCCATCTGCCTCTCCCTCACCACCCACACTCTCCCACTCCCCTCTGGCTCTCCCTCACCACCCACACCCTTCCACTCCCCTCTGCCTCTGCCTCTCCCTCACCACCCACACCCTCCCACTCCCATCTGCCTCTCCCTCACCACCCACACCCTCCCACTCCCTCTGCCTCTCCCTCACCAAACACCCTCCCACTTTCATCTGGCTCTCCCTCCCACCCACACCCTCCCACTCCCCTCTGCCTCTCCCTCACCACCCACGCCCTCCCACTCCCCTCTGCCTCTCCCTCCCCACCCACACCCTCCCACTCCCCTCTGCCTCTCCCTCACCACCCACACCCTCCCACTCCCCTCTGCCTCTCCCTCACCACCCACACCCTCCCACTCCCCTCTGCCTCTCCCTCACCACCCACACCCTCCCACACCCTCTGCCTCTCCCTCACCAAACACCCTCCCACTTTCATCTGGCTCTCCTCTCACCACACTCGGTGTGGCACGTGCTGGTGACTGTTCGTTCGAACCACACACATTGCTCGCCTCGGCTGTCTTCCTCCTTCACTCCTCTCTTCCTTCCTCACCGAACGAAATTCCGTGAGTGAAAGGTCAATTCGATGATCATCGCCGCAATGAATGGAAATGTTCTTCCAATTTTTCTCCGACTTGTTTAGGAAGCCAGCCAGCTCAAAATGAAGTTGCAGAAAGATTGTTGATTTTTGTTCTTCATTTTAGACGAGTATTTCATCTCAATTTCATTGTTTCACACAATTGTTCTCTGACCCATAACGAGTGATTGACTTCAGAATTTGACGGAATGACTACTCTCGAAGCAATGATATCCACCTCGACTGGTTCTCCTTCCCCTGGTATCTCTTTCCACTGTTTTTTATTTTCTCCAGACTGTTCTGCTTTCCTGAATTGGGATGAAGAAAAGCTTACATCTGAAGATGCAAAAACGATTGTCTTTCAGTCTCTCGTTGCCACATTGAAGTTGCAGCCTACTCTTGATGACTCACTGGTCGCGAAAGCCGTGAAACTTCTCGAATCTGTCGATCCGGAGAATCGAGAATCAGCAGATGATTTTCTCAGCAACCTTGGGCGAACTTCTGATGATTCATTGACATAATTTGTACATTCCAATGTTGTGCTCATTTCCTCACCTAATCAGATCATGACCACAGCAGCAATGAAGATGCTCGCAAGACTGTTTTTGAATTGTTCGACCAGCATCCGACATTCCCTCGTCCAAGCTGATCTGATCCCTCAACTCATCAACACTCTCAACCCATTATCTCTTTCATTTGCTGAAGCAAAAGATATCCACTCTTCTCTCATATCAACCATCGACTGGGCTCTCTGTCTCGCAACTCCGGATGATCTCGAACAACTCGGAATTGAAGATCACGATGGACAGCAAGCTGTTCATGAGACGGTTTTCCAGCAAGTCATCACCCCTTCGGAACAGTATATTCGGCATTTGTGCGTAAACCGTTATTCGCTCGTTGGTCTCCGCCTATCTTCTGACTTTATGCTTCTTCTTGCGTGGCTCCTCGAATTATCTCCGTATGATCTCCCAACAATGAATTTCGTTGTTAATATGTCTGTCATTCCCACGCTCCCAAGTTGTCTCACATTCTTCGAAAATGAAGTCTCAATCTGGTCTTTTCTGTACGGAATGGTCGATGCCCAGCTGGAATGGCACAGGAAACGCGGAGATGTGCGACAGATGTGGAAGACAGTGCTTCGAATGTTAAAAATGGAGGGCTTCGAAGATGCGATTGAAGCAAAGTTGCATAACCACAAAAATGAAGACGAAGGAGGATGGATTGTTGACATTTCGATCGAATGGAACAACCTGCTTGGTATGAACCTTTCAAAATTGGAATAGAAACCGACAAGAACCATCAACACTTTCGAACAGTTTCTGACTTCTTTTGGACAACACCAATCGTCACTTTGCGATTATCGCAGCCTCCATATTCCCAACTTCATCTCCTCTCTCCAATCTTGCTTTGTGGCGATCCTTCATCACTTCACAGATTGTTCCCAACCATCTTCTCGCGACACACCTTTCACACCTCGTCCTGTCTCCGATCCAACCCCTCCCGACATTGTTCGAAGTTCCTTCACTACACACCCGCAACTGTCCTCCCCTCCCTCGTGATTACCCAGCTTGGCCGTGCACAACATCGAGTTCGTTGTGGATCGGATTTGAAGGCTGTGCGGAAGGATTCGGGACAAATGGAGTTGACGAGATTGTTCTTGTTGATTTCGACGATGCTGACGAAGGCGGCAGGACACTTCAATCCGAAGTTAACGCAAACCTCGAATCGTGGAAGGCTGAACACGCGCCGAACTCGCCCTCCCTTGCGACTCGATCTTGTCGCCCTGAAATCGATATTCAGCTGCGACTCCGCCTCTGACCACTTCCAACACGTTGTCTCTCTGCGGGGGAGTGGACAGCGGGATGATTGCTGGCCACTTGATGAAGATGTCCCTCGACACTCCCACCCGACATGCACTCTCCTCTCCGACTCCATCGACAGTGTTCCATCACCCGCATGAACCATCCAAATATCTCCGCATTTGAGAGACTGTGAATGTTGGGAGGAAGGAGCGAGTAGAAGCTGCTCTTGGACGACGTCTATTCCTTGGTCGTGACAACCGACTGGTGGGAACCGTCAATGCCGTTCGAGAACAACCTGCGATCTGGACGAAAACAATCTCAATTGAGGGCGAGGAGCACGACCTGCTTCTCGTCTGTTCTGGCCTGAGCGAGACGGACCAATCGATGCTGACCATCGACAGAATCATCCTCGCTTCGGAATACTCGCTCGACCAGAACTTCGTCTTCACCACTCCCTTCTCCTTCGCAGCCTCTGCCTTCCCCAAAACCCAATCGGCGTCACTGCTAGCACTGTCGTGGAGGATGAGATTGTTCGGATGGGCGGGTTGGTTGAGTGGGACGAGGTTCGACCGTTCTTGACTTCATGGAAAGTGCCTGAACTCGCCGTCGACTCGTCAGACGCCAAGTACGAAGTGCAAACAGCGAGTGGACGGATTTGAAGTGAGAGTGTGGCGCTTCTCGGGAGGCAGATGTTCATGTTTGGTGGAAGCGTGTCGGAAGGGCTTCGAACAGATCCCACTCGCAACCACAACAGAATGTTCATCTCCACACTCACTGACACCTTCCGCTGCTCGTCCGGCAGTGTCATCGACTCTTCCGCAACTTTGTCAACTGGCTGCTCAATCACACCCGCTGGAACATTCGCCCGCAAATTCGGCACCACATCACCAACACTCTGCTCGGCAGGAACAACGAATCGGTTTGACGGGACCACGAGAGGGTATCGTTGTGTGATGTGCCCAGCTGGTTCGTTTGCAGGCACAGATTACTCTCCAACATGCACGTCTTGAACTTCGTTGGATTGGAAACGACTGAACAAGACATGGCAGTCGCAGGGAGCGTCGGGAAGGCTTCTCGGAAGAAGAAGAAGGGACGAGAACCTGCCAATGCTGACTGTCAGCCTCTCGTTTGTCTTGCAATGGATTCACATGTGCATCGAACTGTCACACTGTCACCGAGTTGTGGGAGGGACCTAATCGAAGAGAACGGAAGACAGAACCATCTGAAATCACTCTTCTCGACACCCCCGTCTTCATTCTAAGATTGTTCTTCTTGATATGTTGATTATTCTGGTCATTTTGGATGTCGGTATTACCCTTTTTCCACAAAGGAGCAAATTTCCAAAAAGGGTCAAATTTTGGCCCTCCAGTGGTTCCCCATTTCACACTATGATCCTTTTTGTCAAAATGTCAGGAAATTCATTATAATAACTAATAATTCGTCTGAAGTGGTCATTTGCGAAAATAATCTGGTCAAAAGTGATTATTTCAGACTGAAACGGTGATGATCTGCAAATTTTGGGTTGGATGCATCTCCCCAACCATCCATCATATCGAGATGGCGTTTTCACCAAATTGAATAGTGTGTGAAAATAAACAATTTGAGTAATTCACGCCTTTCTTTGACAACTTCCAAAAATGGTCGTTTTGTCATTTTTCCCACTTTTCGAGAATGATCTTCCAAAATATCGATTCAAAACAGAAATTTTGGTAAAATCAACCAATCGAATATGCAAAAGACAGTGTCCGCTTCGTTTTGAGAGAATTATGAAGGATGAGGTGGATATAGTGACATGTGGGGGCGACAACTTCGAAGTGAGTGCGAAATGGCTCGCAAACAACTTCCTAAATATACAATCGATTTCTTCCAAATTTTCTCAAATTGATTATTGTCACACACTATTCAATTTGGTGAAAACGCCATCTCGATATGATGGATGGTTGGGGAGATGCATCCAACCCAAAATTTGCAGATCATCACCGTTTCAGTCTGAAATAATCACTTTTGACCAGATTATTTTCGCAAATGACCACTTCAGACGAATTATTAGTTATTATAATGAATTTCCTGACATTTTGACAAAAAGGATCATAGTGTGAAATGGGGAACCACTGGAGGGCCAAAATTTGACCCTTTTTGGAAATTTGCTCCTTTGTGGAACAAGGGTATTTCAATGTTATTCTTTCACGAAGAACTCTTTGCTTCATAGTTTCTGAATTGAGCCATATCGAACTTTGTTCCGACTGACTCAGACAGAATGACGACTAAAACAACGAAGATGAAATCCTCCCCTAATTCTTCTTGTCCTGGTATCTCTTCCCGCTGCTTTTCATGTTCGCCAGATTGTTCTCCATTCCTAAATTGGCATTACAATCGAGATGAAACTGAAGCCGAAAAGGCCGTTGTCATTTGGTCTCTAATTGCCACCATGAAGTTGCAGCCTTCACTTGATGACTCTCTGGAAGTGAAAGCAGTGAAATTTCTCGAATCAGTCAATCCGGAGAATCGAGATGCAGCAGATACTTTTCTCGGCAGCCTCAGGCGGACCACTGTTGAATTTTCGAGAGATTTCGTACAGTCCATTGTGGTGCTCATTTCTTCACACAGGCAAGCAATCGCAACAACAGCAATGATGATGCTCAAAAATCTGATTGCGAATTGTTCGACTACCATCCAACTTCCCCTCGTCAAAGCTGATCTGATCCCTCAGCTCATCAACACTCTCAATCCACAGTCTCTTTCCGTTACCGAAGCAGTCAGTATCCACGTCAACATCATCGGAATCATCTCCAATTCGCTTTGGCTCGCAACTCCTTATTGTCTCGCACAACTCGGAATTAAAGATCGCGATGGACAACAAGCTGTTCATGAGACGGTCTTAAAGCAAGTTCTTGTCCCTTCGGAAAAGTTTATTTGGCATTTGTGCATGAACCGCTTTTCGATCATCGATGGTGACAAATCCAATTTTTTTCTGAATCTCCTCGCCAATCTCCTCCAAATATCTCCACACAATCAACCAACAATGGACTTCATTCTACATATGCCAATCTTCGTCACGATCCCAAGTTGTCTCACATTCTTCGAACATCATAGCTCTATCTGGGTTTTTCTGTATTATATAATATATTCACAGCGGTATTGGAACGAAACACGAGGAGAAATGCGAGAGATGGGGAAGACAGTGGATCGAATGTTGAGAATGGAGGGCGTCGAAGATGTGATTGAGACAAAGCTGCAAAACGACCGAAATGAATACAATGGAAGAAGTACTGTTGCCTTCTCGATCAGATGGAACAACCTGCTGGGAATTAACCTTTCAGAACAGGAATAGAAACAGACAAGAACCAGCAAATCTTTCGACCCATTTCTACCTTCATTTGGACAACAAACACTGTTTGATTGTGATCGTTGTCGACTCTGGCATCACCTCATCCTTTTGTTTGCTCGACCGATTGGGATTCTCTCTCGCCAGTCTCGCTCGATGGTCGCCACACGCTCCTTCTCCTTCGTCATCTCTCGCGCCATGTCCATTTTCCTCGTCGTCCTCGAGCATCTGGAGATGCTTCCAAGCCATTCGCTTTCGTCATCCCGAGACACCTCAGCTCGTGCCAAATCACGGCCGTTTTCGATCCTTGCTCCCTCACCACTCATCCCCTCTCACTCCCCTCTACCTCTCCCTCACCACCCACACACTCCCACTCCCCTCTACCTCTCCCTCACCACCCACACTCTCCCGCTCCCCTCTGCCTCTCCCTCACCACCCACACCCTCCCTCTCCCTCTGCCTCTCCTCACCACCCACACCCTCCTCCCCTCTGCCTCTCCCTCACCACCCACACCCTCCTCCCCTCTGCCTCTCCCTCACCACCCACACCCTCCCACTCCCTCTGCCTCTCCCTCACCACCCACACCCTCCCATTCCCTCTTCCTCTCCCTCACCACCCACACCCTCACACTCCCCTCTGCCTCTCCCTCACCACCCACCCTCCCACTCTTCTCTGCCTCTCCTCACCACCCACACCCTCCCATTCCCTCAGCCTCTCCCTCACCATCGTCACTCCCACTCCCTCTGCCTCTCCCTCACCACCCACACCCTCCCATTCCCTCAGCCTCTCCCTCACCACTCTCACCCTCCCACTCCCTCTGCCTCTCCCTCACCACTCTCACCCTCCCACTCCCCTCTGCCTCTCCCTCCCCACCCACACCCTCCCACTCCCCTCTTCCTCTCCCTCACCACCCACACCCTCCCACTCCCCTCTTCCTCTCCCTCCCCACCCACACCCTCCCACTCCCCTCTGCCTCTCCCTCACCACCCACGCCCTCCCACTCCCCTCTGCCTCTCCCTCACCACACACACCCTCCCACTCCCCTCTGCCTCTCCTCCACACACTCACACCGATGCACCCTCCTTTCTTCGTCTCGTCTGATTCTGTCCACATTTCTGAATTCCATGCAGATACCACTCGCAGCCACAACAGAATGTTCATCTACGGGGCCGACTATATCTCATCAAGCATTCCATCTATATCTCATCAAGTGTTGATCAGACTTTTACTATGTCCCTTAATTGTCTTTTCCACTTTTCTGATGCCGCTCTTTTTCCGACTCAACACATCATTCTTCTTTTCATTCCAGTCTATTTCTCTCAATTTTCGATATTTTTGGTGCAATAATCTCACTTCTGTTGTTTCAAACACAATGCGTTGATCAAGCCATTGATTGTTTCTTTCATCCCGCTCTCCACAACTCACAGGATCTCTCTTCGGATCATCTTGTCTCATCGTCTCCCCTCGCTCAGACGCACAGTTCGACGAACAGTGCCAAGCTCTTCCCTCCGACTTCGCCGCTCACCCCAACACGAGGCTTTCATCACGCGAAGCTGGCATTTTCAGAGCAAGTTGTGGATGTGCACGTGGCTTCTGAAAGAGAAAAGTCAGACGAGGAAGAGAGAAAGCGAAAAGTGGAGTCGGAGATGGAGTTTGACTTGAGAAGGAAGAAGAGTAAGTTGAGTTTTGTGGTATGGGCGAAGCAGGACGACGAGAACGAGGACGGCAAGACTGAAGCCGTTGAGAAAGAAGCAGAAGAGAAAGGTGAAGAAATGGATGGGAGACAGAATCCCCTTCTGCCCCAGCTTCTCCCACCATCCCTCTTCTCCCGATCAACTTCAAAGCTCGCCCATCCTCGTTCGCATCAAGTTGAGTGGTGCGTTAACAAACAATACGAGAACAAGAAGCGACAGGACGAGCTGTCAGTGCTGAAAGAGAATCGGAACATCCGAAACAGGAGTCAACATCATCTCCTCACACGATCTGTGAAGCCAAAACGAAGAAAGGAGTTCACGCGAATGACACGGAAGAAGGGGACAGGGTTGATGGAGGAGGGAAGTGTTGAGGTTCAGAAGAGACGAATGATGAACACGGGAAGAGGGAGTGCTGGATCAGCCCGACCACGCACTCCGAGGATCGCAGACTTGGAGAAGGCGGGAAGGAAAGGAGGATTGGCAGAGGGAGAGGAGAAAGCGGAAGTGAAGGAGAACAAGCTCGTTGAACCTGTGCAGACATCTCGTTTGGTGGATGGGAATGTCTGGGTTCGGAAGAAGGAAGTGACATTGACGAGTGTGATAAATGAGGAAAGACAGCGTTGGGAGATGGAGATGCCAGAGCGGAGAGGGTTGTTGTGGAGAGGGAGGGAGAGCAGGTGATTGGGCGATTGGAGAAGGAGATTCAGGACGCTCAGGTGATGATGTGGTTCTCGAAGCAGTTGATGACTGGTTTGGAGATGCTCTCGTTCTTGTTCTTCCTTCATGTCTTCGTTCTTCTCTCGATTCCTCTCTGCTATCACTCTTTCTTCCTTCTCCCTCCATCTCTTCCTCGTTCTCTTCAGACGAAATGAGGAATCTGGCGGAATGGACTGAAAAGCAGGGAGAGAAGAAAGAACAGGACAAGCTGAGGATGTGGTGGAAGGAACAATCAGAATTGGTATGACGACGGACTCACAAGAACAGAGGAGTTAGTGTAGTGTTGGCCAATCGAACACGATGGAAGGAACAGGACAGTGGAAGAAGAAAGGAAAGAGAAGAACACGAACACTCTCCAATCGTCCGACGCTGACCAGTCCGATTGCAGCGACGACGACGGGTTGTTCGAGGTGTACAAAGGGGAAGGCAGGACAGATTGGGGGCGACGCTCGATCCTGGTTTCTCTCCCCCAACCAAACACTTTGGACGAGATTGCAGAACCGACGGACTCAGCTCTGTTGACACTTCATTTTCGTTGGATCAAGCTAGGATGAGGAAAAAAATAATCAATGGCTTGATCAACGTTTTGGGTTTGAAACTACAGAAGGAAATGCTTTGCATCAAAGAATCGAATAAAACGAGAAATATACTGAGATGAAGATAATAAGGATGTGATTAGTCTCTAACAATGAATCTCTGAAGTTGAAAAAAAGTATTAAGGGACATAGTAAAGGTCTGATCAAAACTTGATGAGATATAGACGGAATGCTTGATGAGATATAGTCGTTCCCTTCATCTACACACTCTCTAACACTCTCAACTGCTCGGCCGACAATGTCGTCGACTCTTCCACAACTTCGTCGGCTGGCTGCTCAATCACACCAACGAAAACGTTATATCGAAAATTGGGCACCACATTTCCAACACTCTGCTTGTATGAACAAGGCATGATTCAATCACTCGATTTTGTGGAAAGGATGAAAAGTGGCTTGGCATGCCGCCTTTGAAGTGGGATGGCTTTCCCTTCGGTCAAGCCAAACACAACTGGGCTCGTCTCCCAGTCTGTGTGTGAGATGGTCTGACCGACCCGATATAAAGATAGTATGGGTGGTCAAGATCAAACGTTTCAACAACATTTCAAGCATTGTCGTCGCGAATCGCAGAACTATTTTTCCTTAATGCCAAAAACAGTCTCGTTGGTGCAGTATAAACTAGGATTAAGACCTCTATCCAACATTTTATGTCAAATCTTCAATTCAATCACAGTCCAGTTTGACAGCTAAACTGCGTCCCAGATCAAAAGATATTACATAGTGTTATCATCAGGAGGGCACTGCCACATCAAATTGCCTATATTTGGAATTGTTAGAAAGCACTGACGAACGTTGAATCCAAGGGTTTTTGGTCTCAACAAACGAAGCAATAAGCTAAAGATCCTATCATACAAAAGGGGATCGATGACAAAGCTGCAATTACTGTCAGATAACACTTCTTAGCGTTCTTCACAGAAAACCGAAGGGCTGCCGCATGCCCTCAACATCGTCTATTCATGTACACGTTCGCGACGACAAGGAGATTAGATCTCCCATCAAAGGACAGGATCAACGGATCAGCGTCGATATCGACAAATCGAGATCTCTACGCCAATCTTCACAACGTCAAAACTCGAACCAGTCAACAGTCCCAGTTAAACGTTGGAAGACGTTATTTTCCATCAACTCTATAGCCAACCGAAGGATGAGATCAACTTAAAGGAACCAGAAAGTTATTATTGCAAACTTTTAGAAGACTTCTGAAGCAAGTCTATCAATGCCTTCAGCAAGCAAGGTGATCAATTCAATGAAGAGGAAACCACATTCAACAAACTCGATTCGACAATATTGGGATTTCAAAGCATGAGAATATTCACGCTACGCCATTCAAGGGCGCCCGTCCGACACCACCAACCATTCGCTCTTCCGGACGCTATTCGAGTCTGTCTTCCTGGTAGTACAACAAGAAAGCAAATTCAAGGTGTCAGAATCACCAAACTCAAATTAGGGAGCACCTCACTCACCAGAGCAACTGACTGAGTATTCAACGCTCACCCCACGCCTAGCGACAGCAAAGAGGGAAGATTCGGAGAAAAAAGACGAGATAAGATATATGGAGTGGGAAAAGTATTCGGAAAGACTCGCTCGAGGAAGGATATTTCCTCTGGATTATCGAGCTCACCGGGGGGGGACAGAACGCACGCGCTACAATTCGCATGGAGTAGAAACCACCAATGCTGACTCACTTTCCGATTTAATTGAGGTAATCATGAATCGATATTCAGAGAAAGACCGAAGAACGAGAAAAGAGGTGATAGCGAGGCATCGCCCATTCCTCTGCATCAAATCCACTCGCCCATCCCGCACTGTGTCTTTACATTACACATCGGCCTCCATCACTGCGATCACAGCATCGAGGGCAGGGAGAGGAACAGCATCGAGGGCGGAGAGAGGAAGAAGGGGAGAGGGGACGGACATAGGAGACGGGATGGAGAGGAGAGGAGTAAATGACATGAGAAAGAGACAAAGATCGGTAGAACATTGTCAGAACGAACGACACAGGGGAATGTTTCATCAATTTTAATCAAACCAAAGGAAACGGCAGGGAATGAAAGAACTGGCAGGATCGATTGACAACGGGTCCAGTGGAGGCATACTGTTCTCCAATCCATTTCACACATCGCAATTGGTTACACAGAATGAGCGAAAGGGAGGAAGGGAAGTGTCTCCTCGAAAGGGACAACAGCAAGACGGGAAGAACAAGACCGAGAACCTTGATTCCCCTTTCAGAAGGATCAAGTTGCATAACCTCAGCAGAGGTGCCAAAACTAACAGGAACAGGTCATGGAAGATTGGATCGGAACAAGACTTGATTCCATACACGGGTCAGATGGCTGAATACGGAGGCAGCACCTCTCAATGTGAACGAGGACCATGGTCTGTATCACCAGCTGCATCCACTCCACTGGACAAATCTGGTCGGCAATCAGAAATGCCGACCACTTCGATATTGAAGAAAGCCGATCTGTCGGATGTCATTCGACTCCAAGTAGCTGTCCTCACCTTTCAGCACAGAGGTCTTGGATGAATATGTAAATTGGTGATAAAGTCAGTCGCCTCAGAGTCATCACCGCTCCTCAGAAGGAAGCAGCTGGGCTCTTCATCGACACAGAATTCGTGTGGAGTTGTCACGAGAGACGGTTGTCGATTGAGGAACATCCATCACGGTGTTCGTCTGTTCAAAGAGAGAGCAGAACAACGGTCGAGTTGTAGATAACAGACTCATGATTCAACACTCCAATATCTTGAGATAGGCTATCAGAATCGCTACTCGATCCTCCATCGCAGTCAGAACAACACAATGTCCAGCACTGTCGCCTCCAAATTCAGGAAATGGTGCCAGAGAGAGGCGTAAAGACCTCCCAGCCGCAACAAACCAAACTCTTTCCGGATCGTCATCACAACCGGTAGCGTCTAGAGGCAGACCCCATTTTAGCTAGGTGCAGACCCCTGATATCTAGAGGCAGACCCCTTATATCTAGAGGCAGACCCCAGATTGCTAGAGGCAGACCCCATTCTAGCTTGGTGCAGACCCCTCCTGTTTTCCGTTATTATTCACAAATTTTCCACTGTTTTTTACAAATTTTGATGAAAAATCACTTCTTAAGCCGTTTGCTCATGGTGTTTTCCAATAGGATCCTAATTCACCGAAGTCTTCATCAAAACACAAATTCATGGGTTGATCGTCCAAAAACCACTTTTCTTCCTTCCCATCGGAGAACACGGCTTGAAGGTAGTTGTACATGGAGAAAGTTGCTTGTTTCTATGAACTTCAGAAATTTCGTGGCGACGTCGTGAAGATTATTGTATGACATGACATCGATCTGGAGTGGGGATCCATATTCTCTGTGAATTGCCTATGTGCCCGACTTAGCTTCTTTGGTTCATGTCAAATAACAATGGAGCATCGAGGTTGACTCTTTCTGCTTTGTTGCAACCTCTGTTTATTCCTCCAACCCCTCCTGAAAGTAATTCGATCCAATCCAGGCCATTTTCTCAAAAAAGACAATCTTTTGCAGACACCTGGCAATTCTTTGGGTATTGGACCACTCCACTTTAGTCGTTCGATAATTCTGAAGGGAACCCTTTGGATCTACGCTCAGCTTCAACTAGTGGAAGAAAGAGACGAGTATCGACAGGGTCACCTGGAACAGAGACTCTATTCGATGGAGGCACATTATCGCAAGTTGGAACGCCAACACTGCCATTCGATTATCGAGATGTGGAATCAGACAAGTACCAGACTGAAACTCGCTTCTGTCCTCAAGGAAAGAACTATTCGAAGAAGAATTTACCTTTCAAATTCAAAACTTGCGGAATATGGATGATAAACTCGATGATGATAGCTTCTTTGACCAATTGAAGGCTCTGAATCTGAAACCGATCGAAAATCCCGACCTGACACCCAGTCGGCTTTTGATGAGTCTCGTCGCGATGTTGTCAAATTCAACATGACTATCAAAGCAACGTACCATCAGAACTTTGTGTTTCACAATGCTAACCTGTGCCAAATCGCCCACCACCAACCAAACCTTCTCGACCACCTCCCATCGCTGCGGATGCATACTCAATATCAACCCGTCCGCTCAACACTCCTTCTAAATCTCCAGTAGGCGGACATATTTCAAGCAAGACTAAGTATAGCACAGCTCCAGTTCTTCCAACATCCAACAATCAGAATACGGTTGTTGCGCATCATCAATCGGATACGCATCGTGTCCTCACTCCATTTCTCCACAGTCCTCACAGTCCTTCCCTATCAGCCACTCACATCCGGTTTCTATACCCACAAAGCATCGACTTCACATCTCTCAAAACAGATCTCTCCACGAGAACTATTCTCATCGAAACAGAAATCAGAGATACAGACAATCTTTCTTCACCTGGTCTTCCTCTCATTTTCAACAATAAGGGCATTGGAAGCAATGAAATGCTGACAGTTCACAAGAGCTGTGTAAGGTACCACGAACAGGGCCACACCTTCGGTGACGAGATCAAAGTGAAACTCCCCTTTCATACTTCCCCTCCGAAGCCCACTGCAACCCAAACACACTCCACCCCTCTTCAAGTTCTACCATCTGGAATGCAAAACGTGAAGGATGGGGAGCCAGTGACTCTCCAGCTCATCGGCCATTGTGTGTACCCCCACAACCTCTTTTCGTCCCACATCGACCTGTCCCAGAAGATGCCTTCGCTGTGCTTCCAGGAGGGACTGGAACACGGATATCTCGCCCACCAGCCCACGAGGGGCTGCGTCAGATTGATCTCAGTCAGAGCTTGTTCACCACTCGGAACGGCACTTATTTCGCTCCCGACGCGATCTGGAAAGATGGAGTGTCAGATGCGAAGACACTCGCCCTGTCCACACTGACCGACCTCATCTCAATCATCCCGTCAGCCAAGCCCACCCCCAACTCCTCGTCAACTCCTGGCTCGCCATACACTCCCTCTTCCCCAACAACCAAGCACACGAGATGGTCCGCTTCTTCCCAGCAGTGGCCGACACCCTGCTTCTCCCGATTTGTGAGCACAGTGGAGAAAGTGTTCCAAATTGAAGTCACTGAGCTGTCCAACGCGGTGGAGTCCGATCAAGTTTGACTCGTCCCTCCAAATCGCAACCTCGCCGTCGTTCACCAACAACTCCGAACTTGCTCCTGTCCTTCACCAATACATCGACCACTTCTTCGCCAATCCCGTCATGAGCGGTGGAAGGGCTGCTACTCTCAACAGTCAAAACGCTCATCCACAAGTCGCTCCTCGTCCACCTCCGCTCTCTCGACACTCCTTTCACCTCCCCACAACTTGATGTCATCTCGCCAGAAGAAGGCAAAGACACGAAATCACCCACTCTCCTCTCCCTCGTCTCCTCCCACAACCACTCGCTCATTCCAAACGTTCTGTACGAATCCCTCTGCCGCCTCCTCCCGTTTCATCGCCATGCTCCTCTGCAACATCGTCTCCCTCGCTGCTCAACGGTCGTCAGCCTGTGACAAGACGAAGCAGTCACAGTCCAACCTCTCTTTCCTTCCCGCCACTCTCCCTCGCAAAGAGAGACACTCCATCGCCGAGTCTATGTTGGCGTTGCGACTGAACATGTTCTCGAAGGAGAAATGGAAGCCCCACAAATTTCTCCAGCTGATTCAGCGGATCCTCTTCGACTTATTGGACTCCGAGATGCACAAGCTCGGGTTTTCTTTCATCCCGCTGTCACCCCTCCGACAATCGAACCGACTCAACATGTCTGTTGTTGCAGCAGTCAACACGGGTCTCAGGTCCATCTCCGAGATCTCCGAGGGGTGTACGGACCAAACACAACCACATCTTTCGCTTCTCCCTTCGCATCAAAATTGGTCATCAACCCATTTGCTCCCGATGCTGGCAAAGTTGTTCATCCCCACCTCCACGGGCAAATGCTCAAGCGACTGAAACACCAGACTGAAGAAACGAAAAAGGAGAAGCCCGAATCGCTGAAAGAGGAGAAACTGGCGACGAAGAAAGAAGAACGAAAGACACAGACGAAGACCAATCAATCCGAAACGCTAAGTCGTTCATCAAGCAACTCAAGTTCCTGACGAAGCCAATAATCCCAAAGTCTACAAAACACCAGGCAGATGGCTATCTGCAACATTTTGGAGCACTTGTCGTTTCGGATTGTGCACGACTGCAATGAAATCTGGACACATCATCGGAACATAAAAGTCACTTCTCGTCGCCCTCTGGTGCCAACACTCCAGTTTCAATGTCCACAGTCGGGAAGACCCACGAACAATCGCAAGACAAGACACTCAACTCGATCGGAAAGACACTGATCAGGAATCTCAGAACTGTCCTGTTTCAGGAAGACTGTGCGCTTCTGAACTCGACTCTCTGTGTTGTATCTTATTTGTCCTCTCTTTCCTGTTCTCTCTTTCTCAGGCTTCTCCTTTCTGCGAAGTCGCCCACAACTTCGCTGGTCAAATGACCAAACTCCTCAAGCGGTTCGAAGCAATCAACAATCTGCCAGCTGAGTCTCAGTTCCAGCGGGCTCGCTACCTCAGCATCATGATCAGCGAGTGTGTTCTCCCTCTTTGTTCATCTCATTTTTTTCATCTCATTGCTCTCCTTTCCAGGTACGATGCCAATCCCCTCCTCCAAGTCATGTGCTACAAGCGTCTTCGCAAGCACCGGGAGAAGACATCGCTCCGAGACACTGCCGCCACTGTCCAACTCTGAAGCATCATGGTAATCTTCGTGATTGTGACTGAAATGATCCGCAGTGGCTTTCTGGACACGCCAATCAACACTCGCGAGCGGAACAACCTTCTCAACGACTGCACCACGTGCGGATGGAGGCAGCTCATCCTCGACATCATCCCCACTGCCACGTTCCTGACGAAGGAGGTGTGTTCCTTTCTTCCTGCTTCATTCTTTCTCAGCGTCTGGCCGACATCTTCACTCGCGACGTCATTTCTGTGATCATCTCAGCCAAGTCGAAGCCGAGTGTCCCGCTCTTCTCCATCCCCTCGCTCATCAGCTCGCTCATCGTCTCAGCCACCCTCTTCTCCAACGGGCCATTCTACGAACTCTCCACTCGCTTGTATCAGCTCGTTCTTCGCCTCTGCGCGTCCATCAACGACACTCGGACCATGTCAACAGTGTAAGCGTCCCTCGTAACCACAACAAAGACAACCTTTCTGTTTACGGCCCAGACAGGGTCAGGAACCAATACTGGCTGGTTGGACTGCATGGGAAGGGCTTCAGGCAGCTGGACAAGGAGTACATGTGGAAGACCGTCAAATTCGAAGCGCTGGATCGGATGATGAAGCTGCTCCGAGTCGAATTCGCCAACCTTGTCTCCCTCGCGAACAAGGAGCGTCCCATCCACGCCTATATCGCCCGTCGGAAGGAGATCCAGAAAAGCCTGGCCTCCAAATCGCAGCCGGCGAAGGAAGACGAGTTGTTCCACCAGCCTCCACTGACTGTGTTCCCCGAAAACGAAATGACCATGTTGGTGCATGGACGCTGGATCGGTTTGTTTGGGATTGTTGTGAAAAGGCTGACTGTGCATTTTCAGCGTACGATCTGCTCTTCGAAGACAACATCCCACAGTACCCAACTGGGGTCAGCAGTGCAAAGATTGACGCAAGACTCGCCGATTTAGGAATCGACTACTACCCCGCCCCAGCAGCTCTGCCGTCAGTGGCTGCGACAGAATACGGGTTCTTTTGAGGACAGCTCCCCAAACAGGCAGTGGAACGAAAGGATTCACCAGTCGTCTCTCTTCGTTCATTCAGACCGTGGAATTTCCAATCGTCGTGTCTTGGATGACCACTTCGATTCAATCAACCACATCTCCGGCCCAGACAGTTTCTGGATCAGCCCAGCTCGTGTGGCATTTCTTTACGTTGGATTGCTCAGGAGCTGACAATGAAGAATGTGACCCTCAGACAGTTCTCGATCAGTGGAAAGAGCTTCATTGCTCTGAGCGGGCCTGCTCAGCCTCATTGACGAGCCTGACAGTGCAAGGCATCACTCAAAAAGGAGAGTCTGGAAATGGAGCCTTTGCTCGCCTCTTAGACGCTTCCTCCATTTCTGTCTCCTCGTCGACCTTCGCTGGGGTGACAAGTGTGGGCGACGGAGGAGTGTTCTTCTCGACATCGTCTGGCTCAATCTCACTCTCGTCCTGCTCGTTCACATCGTGCAGCTGTGGCAGTTGTCACCAAGGAAAGTTGGTGTTTGTTAAAGCCCACTCTTTGGGAACGTTGCTGGATCCAGACAATTGGGCATCAACGACCGCCTCTCTCGCATCACATGCGAACGATTCGCTGCTGATGGGGGAGGATTTGGCCGAAGCCGAAGGGAGCACGTTCAGATCGATCTCTCTGCTCTTCTATCTGATTGACTTCAAAGCTGCCACGATCACGACTGGAGATGGGAAAGACGCAAAAGGATGTGGACAGTCGGGATTTCACTGCTCTTCGATTGATGAGGCGTGGTCTCATCTGAAAGATTCCCCTCGCATTCTTGTCATCTCCACGCAGTCGCAATTGAGCCGTTCGCTGGAAGTGAGTGAAACCACAGTCGAACTGAAACCGAAGTCAACCACTGGCACGATCAGAATTGGAAAGACCGGATCATTTGTTGTCTCGGTCCACTCGCTCAGCCCGACCAGTCTCTCGCTTGTTCCTGCTGTCTCTTCAGAAGCACGCGATTCGTCGTTGTTCTCGGTTGTTGGAGGATCGCTGGCCGTCAAATCGTGCTCGTTCGTTGATTTCTCTCTCTCGTCGCACGCTCTGATCCATCACACTGGATCGACCCTGAAGATGGATGATGTTGCATTTGAATCGATTGTTCGTTCGGATGGTTCGGGAAGTGTGGTTGTGTCCGAAATGGTGTCTGGAATGAAGTTGGACTTGAATGATGTTCGTCTGATTGATGTCTCGTCGTCGAATGGAAAGTTTGATGGGATTTTTGTGCAATTTGGATCGAAAAGTTCTCCTCGTGCCTCCCCTGAATTCAACTTGACGAATCTTCACTTTTCGGCGACCTCGTCTGCATCTCTCTCCACTTCAAACACTGACGAGACCGCGCCGTGTTTCTTGTGGATTGAAGGAGCGAATCTGGGTTCGATCTTAACTGAAGGCGATGCTAGGTTTTAAGGATCAACTCCCGACGATGTTCTGGATTGTTGGTCTCGACGCAGTTGGGATCTCATCGCCGCACTGTGGTTTCTTCGCTGTTTGGTGTCCGACGCTTCGGAATGCAATCGCTCGTCTTGCTTCAGCTGAGAGCACAACAGTTCAAGTGCAGACGTCCATCGTTCTCTCGGAATCAGTCTCATTTTCGTTGATGAAAACGTTGTGTGGTGTGAATTCTAACTCGACTGTGACAATCGAATCAGGTTGCTCGTTTGCTGTTGCTGAATCATTGCCTGATGTGGTCGTCACAATATCTTCACTCTGCTTCCTTCTCCCACAGTCCATCACATCTGATAAATTATTCGCCGTCACTGGAGGGTCACTCCAAGTCACGTCCTGCTCCTTCTCTCCTAAAGGCGAATATCCTTTCTCGTTCCAACTGATTTGTATTTCAGCTCACCAAGTGACACTGGAATCGACGAATGTCTCGTCAGCGTCTCTCTCGTCTGTTGCTCTGATTTCGACGAGCTGTTCAGTTTCGATGTCGAATTGCCGCTTCTCGTCGATTGTTGTGTTGGAGGGTCATGGAAGTGTTCTGCGTGCTGATGCGAGCAACACAGCTCGTGTTTCAGTGTTGAACACAGTTTTGTCGGGATGTTCGAGCTCGGGTGTCGGGAGTGCGATTCTTTTGTCGAAACTGAATGGGGGATCGTTCTCATCGACCGATTGGGATGGGATGTTCAATCTGTCGAGCACAATGGGTGAAGTTTTGGTGTTTGATGCGTCTCTCCGAGCATCAAAGTCCAACTCATCTTCGCTGCTGTACGAGTTCCATCCTCACGTTGCTGGAAACCCAATTTAATGTCGACTGGATTCTGGGACCACTCGGATTGTGGACTGGAGGAACTCCCCTGTGCGTCATTGGCTCATGCGTTGTCGTCCGTTGCTTCTGTGGCTGAGATGTGTTGTTCAAAATGGATTGATCAACCCATGAATTTGTGTTTTGGTGAAGACTTCGGTGAATTAGGATCTAATTGGAAAACACCATGAGCAAACGGCTTAAGAAGTGATTTTTCATCAAAATTTGTAAAAAACAGTGGAAAATTTGTGAATAATAACGGAAAACAGGAGGGGTCTGCACCAAGCTTGAATGGGGTCTGCCTCTAGCAATCTGGGGTCTGCGCCTAGTCAAAGGGGGTCTGTGTCTAGCAATCGGGGGTCTGCCTCTAGCTAAAATGGGGTCTGCCTCTAGACGCTACCATCACAACCGCTCTCGGCACGTGCAACCACTCTCGTGGTTGCGTCGGCAAAGGTCATCGCCAGCCCAGCAAAGAGATTAAAACATGCACAGAGGAAGAGACTGAATCAGGAAATATCCACACTCATTCACTCCGACTCTTATTCAACATCTGCACAGTTTTGGGCCAACATACACAGTGTTGAAGATTGACAAGGGGACAGACTAAACCTCGGGCTCAGTGGAGGAAAGTAGCATAGAAGCGACTGTTCATTTTGAAGGAACAGACTGTGAAGATGGAGAAGCTATTATCTCGCTCCAAGATGGATCGTCGTATGGGAGAGAATGGAGAGTATCAAAGGATTTGGGACTGTTGGGGATCAGAACTGGAATAAGTCGAAAGGAAAAGACATGGGATGTGAAAGAAGTGAAGAGTTTGCATGAGAGGACACTGTCGATCGATGTCGACTGTCCTGTCTCGTTCACGATTCCACCATTGGCTCAATTCTTTCTGAGATTGAGGGGAGTGTCCTGTTGGCCCCAACGAAAGGGAAGGTTGCATTGTCTTACTATGAGGAGTTGGATAATGGGAAGGGATACACGCTGACATTAATTGAACAAGATGTAGCGAAGAAGCACTGACTCGAGAAGCATCAACATCGCGATCTCACGAAGACTCGACACACGGCTCATGCCAATCGAATCACATCGCGAATTCCCATTTGTTGAAGAGGAGGAAGCATGCCCAATTCTTCGATGAGCCATATTGATAGCGTCAAGTGGGAGAGGTCAAGGAGTGATCTTCGCCCTTAGTGGAGATGAGGATAGAAATGAACCCTCCCGAGCGAGGGGAGAAATGGGATGAAAAGGGGAGTGATGGAGGAGGGAGTGTGGTGGATGAGAAAACAATCGAAAGACGATTCATTTCCAGAGAACACTGAGTCAACGAAGGACATCATGAAAGGGATATGATGAGTGAGGAAGGGCACGAAATGATAGGAAAGCTGACCAGAGGATTATGGAAGGATCTCCCTTTTAGAGAGATAGCCGCTCGTGCTCGAAGCCCTGAATGTGATGAGGTCGGGAGTTAAGGTGGGTGGATGGTTGACACATGCGATGTGAAGGAGGGAAACGCAATAAGGTTGTAACCTTATCTATCGTTCAAGCACATCAGGGTGTAACAGATAGATCCACATTATTCGGAAAAAAGGAAAGGAGGGACGGGATTGAAGGACTATCTCTAAAGAGGAGGATCAAGTGATGATTATGCGAGGAGATGAAGGACTATCTCTGAGGAGGAGGATCAAGTAATGATTATGCGAGGAGATGAAGGACTATCTCTAAAGAGGAGGATCAAGTGATGATTATGCGAGGAGATGAAGGACTATCTCTGAGGAGGAGGATCAGTAGTTATAGAAGCGAATAGAGAACCAATCTGAAAAAGTCTTTGAAATCAAAACTAAAAGTCAACGCCGATTGACCAATTTTGAACCTTGTATTACAAGGAATTTATGACATTTTGATGACATCAAAAAAGTGCCCTAAATTTGAAAATAATGGCCAAAAAAGGACCTCGTGAAAAGTGTCCTTTTTGAAGCTTTTTTTGAGTACTTTCCAAAAACAAAGTCGATTTCTTTTTTTATTCAATTTTTTAATTTGGATAAAATGAGTTGCGTATTAACACCAAATCAACTACAGGAAATATTGGACAAAGAAAATTTGAAGATGAAAGTTCCACCAACTCTCAATCGACAAGGAACAACATATCTCACATCGAGCACTTTCGAATATTATCACGAAGATAAACCAGATGACATTTATCGAGTGTACTTACAGCGTTAGTAGTATAGTAGACGATTTGGGAACCAGATTGACATAGTCGTTGAAATCAGAAACGAAAAGTCAATTCCGATTGACCATTTCTGAATCTTGTATTAAAAGGAATTTAGGCCATTTCAATGATGTCAATAGTTGACCTAAATTCCAAAAATATGTCCAATTTTTAGACCTCATTTTAAGCGTCAATTTTGAAGCAAATTTTTGTCGTATTCCAAAAATGTTGTGACTTTTTTCGATGTTTTTTCACTTTTGAACTCGAACAAAGTGAATCCAACTTGAGAACCACTTCGAAAAAAATCGAAAAAAATTCTAAAATGTCGGAGACGATGTGAGTCGTCGATCAAAACAATCCCGATGACAATCGGTTGAGAATTCGTGGAGCTACGTACCGAACAGTGGTCAAAAAATGGAGCAAAAAGTCGATTTTCAGATTTCGCTACTAACCACTCCTTTATGTCTCAAATTCACCTCAAACATCTTCTAAAATTACAAAATCGATTTCGAAAGGTGAGATTCGCGATAAAAAACACTTTTTGGAAAAAAAGTTTGATCCGACCCATTGAGGATTTTTACGAGTCGAAATTTTCGAGAAAAGGAATGGACCCTGTCTTCCATCATCTTTCGCTCAGGAATCGTCCTCTTATGACGCCTTTTTGTGTTAGATTGGATAAGAACGCCTTCTGGCGACTTTAGGTATGAACCTTTTCACGTCACGATCCTTCGGACACTTTTTTGCCAATTTTCATTTTTAACGTTAGATCTTCTAAATTCTTCGCATTCGCGTCCTAGCGACGCTTTTTGAGATTTCCTGTTTCCCACTTCATTAGTCCTCTTTTTGCACACACCTTTGATTCACCACATTTTCACCTCACTTTCAGTCACCGTCATTTTTGTATGTGTTTTCACATATCATCCTCCCTTTCTCACGTTCTGAGGAGGGAGTGGCTGAATTTTTAACACTTTGTTCGGTACTTTTCTATAAAGTTGATTTTACGTCTTTTCCCCATATCTTGTCCGTATGTTTGTTTTAACAAAAACTCATTTCAGCACATTGTATCACTCATCTTCTTTGTTCCATTTCACCACTTATCCGTTCATAAGACACTCTCATTTACCTCATTTCACAACCCTTTTTTCCGTCGTTCACACCTCACGCGCACATCATTATGTCTTCATTGTTTTTGACTTTTTTGCTTAATTTGACAAAAAGAGATTGAAACAAGGTACAATGAAGTGAGCAAGTACAATAGTGAATGGTGAAGTGGATGAAGTGAGAATTGAGGTACACTAATGTGTTTTATGAACGCGTTCATCGAAATTTCGCATAAAGAGAGCAAACAAAAGTGAATGAAGTGAGAATCAAGCGATAAAGTGAAGTGAGGGACGAAAGAAACGAGAAGATCAAAACCAACGAGATCCTGGTTCAGAAATGAGTTTTATGATCGCGTGAATCGAAATTTCACAAACAAAGAGCAAACAAAAGTGAATGAAGTGGCAATCAAACAATAAAGTGAAGTGAGGGACGAAAGAAACGAGGAGAGTAAAAAACGACGAGATCAAGGTTACAAAATGATTTTTATGCGCGAACGAAACCAATGTAGTCTAATCCATGTGAACTGAGTTTAGAAAAACATACTTGTGAATCTTAAAACATAATTGTGAACTTAATTTCGAGCGGGCACTGTGGATTGTTTCTATTGTGTTCATAATTGAATTTTAGAATTAGATAAATAAAAAACAAGAGAATACCAGTTTGGTTCCAGTTGTGAGACATCCTTTGCGACCATAAACAGCAACGCTTCACTCGATTGGATGGTCACTCTTCAGTCCACTTTATCTGGTACACAAATTGATTTTAAGAAAGAATGAATGTGGAAACAGAGGATACCAGTTTCAATCCTTCAGTGACACATTCTTTCGAAGTCTAAAACACCATACTGTACCTCAGATGTGAGGATCATTGACATCGAGTTAACTATGGGTTTTAAAAGTGAACGAATAATAAAACGTGATCATACCGGATTCATTTCAGCAATGCCACATTCAGCGAACGATAAAATGCAACGATGTACCCAATTCGAAGGTCACTGATTTTCGCGTTTCTATTTGGTACAACAATGCTTTTTATCAAAGAATGAGCAAAGAAAGTGAACAAACCTGTTAATCTCAAGTCAGATCCACATTAACTAGACGATAAAACACTGTACTGTACCTGAATGAAGAAGACTGAAAAAGAGCAAAATTGAGTCCGAGAATGAGTTTTATCAAAAGAGAAGAGTAAAAATGAGAAAGTCAAAAGAGGGAGAACATGAATTCAAGGTCAATAGAAAGTAAAACAAAGCGGCGTACCTTCTGAATCAGGGTTGTCGGAATGACTTAGTAGTAAGGAATTTGACTTACTTTTCGCTTTTTTCTCGTGACTTAAGACTAAGTCGTTTTTCTTCGAAAGTAAGTAATTTCACTTTTTTACCACTTTTTGTGGTCTTGATCAAAGGGTATACAATAACCGTTCGTCGACAGAATCTCAAATCGTGCACAAAAGTATTGCTCTCCGATAAGAATTAAATGTTTTATGAGTAAACATCTTTAAGGTCCAAGAGAGGTTATTTGTGGAATAGAGAAAAAGTCTGTGTGGGTCAGATCTTGATTGAATGAAAAGAATCTTTCATTGTACGTTCAATCACAGAATCCTCTACATTCAATTTGCTGTTTCTGACAGAGCGGGAGTACAGACTTGACAAAATGCAATCTCTAGACACAAACATGAAACTCTCCCATTCTTCCTGGTTAGACACGAAGACTGTTCCACCGACTTGCTTTTGTCACAGTAGTGAGTTCAGCAACTATTATTCAAAGATTTCGATCGATGATCACCTTGTACGACATCACTTCCAGAATCACTTCGAAACAGACCAGACCACGACTGACAAGTGGTTTTTCTTCGAGTACAGTGACTGCACAACCCGCCATTCGTGCAAAACCCGCCATTCTAGCATATTTGTCCGCCCATAATCCAAATTTCTCCGGACCCATAATTTCATGAGTCAAACTTTTTTCGTGGATGTTCATCTCAACCCCATAAATCACTTGAGGTAGAAATCGAACCTCCAAAATAGGATCCCTTGTTCAGGGTGCCTATTTAAGAGCCTTTTGGCCCTTTTTGGTCCCCAAAAATAGTGGTCCTTAACATTTAAGCTTAGGGCATAAAACCTTGGCGGCCACATTTCTCCACGCCCATTCAAGATTTTTCTTTCTCGTTTGATTTATGGTGGTTTGGGATGGTTTTCTATCGAAATGACAAATTTTGAAAAATGAAATATCCTGGGGAGCTGGGCGAAAAATGGGGAAAAAACTGACTTCCCTGTATATTAAGCTTAGGAACTCGAAAACTTGTTTTAATCAAATCTCCACAACCAGACATAGTTCGGACATGAAGTTTTCACCAATATGGATGTTTTGTTGGATACCAATTTTTCTGAAAATTTTGAGAGTTCTCGATGGTTTCCTATTTTGGAGGTGGGACAAATTGTGGGTCGGTGGATCCCCAAACACAGTTTTCTTGGCAATAAACACAGATTTTCGGAAAAATCACTGTAAGTTGATGAGGACACTGTCCCAAATATTTCTGACCGATTTGGGTCCTGGATGACTGATATTGAACGAAAAGTCAAAATGTTCTGTGGAAATTCATGAAAATAGCTACAAGCTCCAAAATAGGAAACCATCGAGAACTCTCAAAATTTTCAGAAAAATTGGTATCCAACAAAACATCCATATTGGTGAAAACTTCATGTCCGAACTATGTCTGGTTGTGGAGATTTGATTAAAACAAGTTTTCGAGTTCCTAAGCTTAATATACAGGGAAGTCAGTTTTTTCCCCATTTTTCGCCCAGCTCCCCAGGATATTTCATTTTCAAAATTTGTCATTTCGATAGAAAACCATCCCAAACCACCATAAATCAAACGAGAAAGAAAAATCTTGAATGGGCGTGGAGAAATGTGGCCGCCAAGGTTTTATGCCCTAAGCTTAAATGTTAAGGACCACTATTTTGGGGACCAAAAAGGGCCAAAAGGCTCTTAAATAGGCACCCTGAACAAGGGATCCTATTTTGGAGGTTCGATTTCTACCTCAAGTGATTTATGGGGTTGAGATGAACATCCACGAAAAAAGTTTGACTCATGAAATTATGGGTCCGGAGAAATTTGGATTATGGGCGGACAAATATGCTAGAATGGCGGGTTTTGCACGAATGGCGGGTTGTGCAGTCACTGTATCGTCATTCTGGTCGGGAGATGCGGAGTTTTCATCGACAGAGATTGCATAATTTCGTTCTTCTCGCCCGTTATTTCCTGTTTTCTGTATGTTTTATGTTCGACAGATTATTTCTTTCCCTTCTTCCCTTTCTTCAGTTTCACTTCAACCCTGCTCTTTGCTTTATCTGCTTCCTCTTCCCCATCGCCCAGGAGCACAATCCAACATGAGAAGTGTCGGTTTTCTTCACGTTCGTCTCATTTCATCGAAAAAAACACAATATTTTGCTCAAAAATGATCTTACATATGTAATAACTTAGTAGTAAGTCGTTTTTCCTTACTTCTTACTACTAAGTCATTTTTCCACGACTTAAGTCAACTCAGAGGGCCCGACAACCCTGTTCTGAATCAAAATCGACGATCGATCGAGAAATTTCGAGCACCAAAAGTTGATCAAAATTTTAGAACTCATGTTCAACTTTAATTTTTGAAAAAGTGAGAGACAATGAAGAGAAAATAAGAATGAAGTGACAATGAAAATCCAAGAGTGAAGTGGAGAGAGAAAAGAGAAGACAAAAGTGATGTGAAGATCTGAGTTCAAAAATAAATTTTAGGAAAAGATTAAACAAAAAGAGAACAAACAAGTAAAAATCTTCGGTGAAGGTCACTTTCGAAAAGTAAGCGGTGATAGTGCGTCGACGTCGAGAGGATCAGTGATTTCGAGGTCAGAAAAGAAATTTAAAAGAGATGATCAAAAAGAAGAGCAAACAAGTTATTTTTCAGTCGTGAAACAACATTCGAAACGATAAGACGCGACGGTCGACCAGATCTGAAGGTCACTTTTCGGTTCGATCAGAGAAGGTACAAAAAAAGAGTTTTATGAAAGAATGAATTGAACAAGAGAGCAAACCTGTTGAAGAGAAGTCAGAAACGAAATTCCAGAAGATAAAACATACTAGTGTACCTGAACGAGAGAGACAGAAAAAAGTGAAGGATCGAGAACGAGAAAGTGATAGCAAAAAAGAAAAGAGAACAAATGTGAAAGTAGAAAGTGAAACACACCTAAATCAAACGGGAAAGAACCATCAGGAACGAGAAGAAAGGATCGAGTCCCATTGAAGTACTTTCTCTGATCAAACATGACTGATCGAACCCATCGATGTGAGGATCGAAGTCTCGAAAGATCACCAACGATAAAACAACGATTGAAAATTTATTTTTGAATAGGCTTGTCTGACCGGCCAAAAGTGCCGGTCAGTGTCAGTCCAGATTTCTTCAATGGGTCAGATCTCATCTAATCATTAAATCACATGCTATTCGCAAAACTTTGGTAACCTGACAGATCTACACGTTTGAATATGCAGAATGAACCCGTTTCGCAGCCTTCTTTCAAGTATTGGTGTAATTCACCTCATCCTCTTCTTTCCTGAGTTCTTCTCTTGGTTTATCATGCATTTGACATGATTTTGTCTCTATTTATCTGTCATATTCACTATTTAGATCAGAACAGAATCTAAGATGGTACGCTAAAGAGCAGATCAGTCATCACTCCCATCTCTCACATCCTCAGCTTCACTTCTGTCAATCAATGCGTACAGATTCTTAACAAGTGCGTTTGTGACTGACACATTCTCATCAGCCTTCGAACACGTTGAGAAACGCCACTTCCCAGATGAGTTCAATATTTCACCTCAAATAACCCCACCACCGCCCGCCACTTCGCTGAAGGCTCCATTTCTATCTGCATAATCACCTTTCCCCAACCTTTTGTTTCTATTTGGTTCACTTGTGTCTGCAGGTGGACGGAAAACCTTGCTGATCGATCTTCCTCACAGATGATCCACCATTGGTCTGTCTGAACCCATTGAAAGTTCAGCGTTGCTGAACATGATTCTCTCCCCATTGTACCACAGTGAATCCAAACTGTTGTAGATATCAACCAAATTTCGTTCAAACTGAGGGAACGACATGAAACGAAAGGATCGGTCTGTGATTCATGTTTCTTCTCATTTCCTATGTTTTTGACGTCATTTTGATGATTTATCCAGACTTCCATCCCGCTCCTCTCTATCGACAGATTAAGCGACGATCAGGAGATTCGAATGATAGTTTATTGGACCATCTCTCAGAAACAAGATCTGAAGGTGTTTTAAGACACTGGAGATTCAAAAGGAAAACAAAAAAGTGTGAAAAATCACACTCATCATACTCTTCGATTGCTTCAAGTTGTGATAACTAAACGAAAACAGTCACATTCTGAAAACATCCTATGTACTCTCATCACATCAACGGCTCGTATCCCGCTCGATTTCCTCCTCGCCACTCTCCACCAGGTGCCCGCTCCGCCATCCAAACTCAGCACACTCGTCTCCCTCTCCACCTTCACCCCACTCAGCGTACGAGACGGCCTCCAAACTCGCAGTGTGAATATGCTCATCCCTGCTCTCCACATTTTACACGGAATCGATGAACGGGAAGGGAGACGCCAATCGCCTCCAACTTTTGAAGATCATGTTGAAAGTTGTGAATGTTGCCGACTCGTCGATTCGCGGGAAGAATGTGTACACCCAAGATCCAGTTGTTGACTGGGTGAACCATGTCTTCAACATGACCGAAGTGCGCAATAGTGAATGCACAGAACCGAGAGGAATTGACTGATGTGTGTCGAAGTTGCATCTACTGGTGCCGTGACAGCCGTGAACACTCATCGGATTGAGAGTGGATTTCTAGACAGAGATAGACGACTGAGAACTGTGATGCGAGGAGAGGAGTGAAGGAGAGAAGAAATACAACTTTTGAAGAAAACAACACTCCAAAGCCATTTATTTCTTTCTTTGCACTTTCGGAGTCTCCCACTTCAACAAGTGGCTTCATATGGATTACAAATCTGTTATATTAATAAAAATTTCACAAGAAACTGGTCAATGAAATGAATGTCGGATCGAACCCATTGATCTTCTTTTTGACGACTTATCTTCTGTTGGAGATATCGGTTGGTTGTTTTATGTTTGCAATGCTGTAATGCTCACGAATTAAGTCAATTTAGCACCTGTTTCATCGTCTCTCACACTTGTCAGGTAAAATCCTCAAAACAAAGTTTAAAAAGAGAACACTACGGAGAAATAGTAACTCCGGATTATGGGTTTCAGAATTTCTCCGGTCAGTGACCGTCAGTACTTTTCGGTGAAAACTGACCGGTCAGTGCCGGTCAGACAAGCCTATTTTTGAATTTTTTAATTTGTATTAAATGAATCCAACTGAGATGTACAACGAAAGACGTCGAGTATGTTCAGAACAAGCATTAATTGAATCAATGAGAGAAGAGAACTGTTCGCTAGTCTCTGAGTATGTCAGAAATAATGTGCCGGTGACGTATGTTCATGAGGGAGTTGAACTTTTTATTTTCAATGAAAGAGCAAACAGAAATGAATCGACAAAAATACAATTCACAAATGATTGAGAAAATGATTGATCATAATCTCTCAACAACCAGCGAGAATTCGGCAGTGATTGACTCACTTCAGAAGACAACAGAAGGACATAAGACAGCGATATCTTCAATCCAAAAAGTGGTGAGCACAAATGGATCAATCACGACACCAACAATCGGAGGATTGATTAATGTGAATGGAGCGAAGTGGAACATATCAGAAGGATCACTTCCGAAGTATCCTGGAACATACCCGTCCTCAACATTTAAGTCTGGCATTTCAATTTCACAATCGCTTTCAGAAACTTCAGGAATTCAGTTCAATGGTGATGGCATAATTATGTGGTCTCCCTGTGACTCACCAGCTTTGTATTACTACGATGAGGACACAGGTTCAGAAGTGTTTTCAATATCCACAACAGGAAGTTTTTCTCAACTGTCAGACAGAAGAGTGAAAAGAAATATTGAACCTTATCCCGATGTTCTTGAGCAACTGAATAAAGTGGAAATCGTGCAGTACCAATTCAACACATTCGACTCGAAGATCAACAAAGTGACAAAGCAAATTGAAAATGAGACAGATGAAGAACACTTGAAGAACTGCAAAGAGAAATGTGAATGCTTGAAGAAGGAAAGTGAGAAGAAACACATTGGTGTGATTGCACAACAGATCCAAGAAATATTCCCTGAAGTCGTGAATGATTCCAATCCAGATTGTCTTCAAGTTGATTATGCAGAACTCTCCTGTTTTTGTATCAAAGCCATACAGGAATTATGTTCAATTGTCGGACAACAACAGACGGTCATCAATGAACTAATCCAAAAATATAACTCACTGATCAATACTCCAACATGAGATCAACAAGGAATTCATAGTACTCTTTGGTTATTTTTCCATTGATTGTTTCCGTTGTTTCCATCTCAATTGATTCACCAGAACTGTCTTTAAACCAGATCTTCACTATGGACTGTCGAGTACTTAATTCCCACTTCTTTCGCTTCGCAATCTGTTCATTACAGAAAGCAACAAATGAGTCATTGAATGCATCAGTCTGAATCCAATCACCATGGATTGTGATGTGCTGAGGAATGTCTTTTGAAAGGACTGTCGATGCAGCATCACTTTCTTCTTTCACATGAATGAGTTTACAGTCGAGGAAGTGAACATATTTTTGGTTTCTGGAATTGGTAAAATCAGGAGGTAGTTGAGCAGTATGAGAATTCTGAATTGAGAAATAACGCTTCACCATTTGTGTTT
Organism: Blattamonas nauphoetae; assembly: GCA_033064195.1. NCBI lineage: Eukaryota > Preaxostyla > Oxymonadida > Blattamonas > Blattamonas nauphoetae. Next base: position 9,091 of record JARBJD010000226.1, on the reverse strand, counting down.
TCTACAAAAATAAAATATTCAATTTAATATCCTCTCTTCACTTCTTCATATGCTTCTTGAAGTCGACGATCAATGACATATCGCACTCGTGGCTGTCCATTCTCTATCCAGAACAACCAGTATGTTGCCTGATGTAGTGCTAGAATTGGTGGAGGAGGACCTTCTGGAGTTGATGTGAAATATGGATCAAGTTCTCCCTGATTGATTGGTGATCCTCTGTAGACGATATTCACTGATTCTGCTGTTGAAATACCTTCTTCACCACCAGCGATTTCACTTCGATCTGTTGGAACCATGAATGTGAATGATGTTGCATCCGTAACTGCTCTGGTTCTCTTGAACTCCTTTCCATAATAACTTGCATTGCGTGACATACATATGGAATTCTCAAACTCTTCAGTGGCTGAACAACCAATGAAATCACCATTCACCATCATCATTTGATAGAACTCTGGTGAGATAGTTGACATTGGGAAATTAGGGAAGTTGGATCCAAGCATTTCGAATTGACCAACATATTGAGGATTTCTGAAGACTGTGCACTCGTTTGGTCGTTCTTGGAATAAGCACATTAGATTCATGAGATTGTTAAGTTTGATACTGATGTTTGATCTCACTCCCATCGCTGTTGCTTTTGATTGAAATGATTGTGTGTCTATTCTTTCAGCTTTCATGACATACAGAGTCTTCGAATATGTGTCTATTAGGGATTGTTTCGTTGAATCTGTGATCTGATATCCATAGCAAACTGATGTGACTTTATCTACAGAAGAAGACCAAACAGTTGAAGTGGTTGATTTGGCTACTATTTCATCAGTACCAGTGGATGGTTGAGTATGATGGACAGCTCTATCGTATTGCAACACTGGATTTCCAATTTGTGTGAATTCTTGCGTCAGAGTTGAGTATTTATTCTCTGCCATGTTTAGCATTCTAGCTTGACCTGCAATAGTTGTCATTGATTTGTCTGGAAATCGATCTCGAATCATCTCAAGAGTTTTTAAAATAACAGTTGAAACACGAATGGGACAATACACCAGCGAATCAGTTGTCAAATGAAATCTCAAACGTAAATTACCGAAGATCGAATTCGGATACTGATCAAAGGTACTCAGAGGAAGTAGATTCACAAACGGAATAACCAGTGGAATCGTAGCAGTGTATGGTCCTTTGGGCGCATGCAATATTGGAACAAAATAGAATCCACACAAACTTGGATCCATTCTCTGAACATTTTCCCAAAGACTGTAGCAATGCTTCATATTGTTTTTCTCTTCATGAGACTTGAAAGTGTGATACAGAAATGATTCGTGAACATGATTATTCTGAAGTGAATTGTCAATGATGTTTCCTTTACTATCGACGAGTCTCATATCTCGAATTGCATCTGATGATGATTTGTAACCGTAGAACATTCCGTACCTTCCAGCGGTCTCTGAACCATCTCCCATTGTTGGTTGGTAATACGGAACGGAAATCGTGAGATCAATACGCAAATGACTCTTCGTAAATTCAGTCACATCATGTCCGTCATAGCACAATGGAACTTCAATCTCATCTCCAATTCTACATGGCATGGGAGGATTTGTTGGATGCACTTCTTGGATTGAATACACATGAGGTTCTGAATCCCACTGTTTCGGCATATACGATTGCACTTCGATTTGCTCAATTAATGTCGATGTTGGTTTGGATTGATTTGATCTGAAACTTCTCATTTATAGAAAAATAAAAAATACAATATCATGATTTTCTTTTCCTGTTTTAAGATTTCAGTATTCCAAGTTCCTTGTGTAACGCTTTCAGTGTGTGATTAGGATAGTACTCAACTTTTGGTTCACCATTGCTGTATCGTAGTACACACCATGTGGTAGCAGTTGTGGCTAGAATCGGTGCTGGAGGATGTGAAAATGTTGTCATATCACCACCACTTTGACTTGGATTGTAAACATTGTAGTATGTGTCGAGATTGCCTTGATAGATTGGATGCGATCTCAAAGTGACCGCAGTGTTTCCTTTTGAACTGATCGAATCATTACAGTTTGTTGGACATCCACTTCTCTGAGTAGGAAAGCACAGAAGGAAGTCAGTATTGTCATGAACTGGACGAACTCTTGTCATTGTTTCATTTGGATATGTTCCGTCACCAGTGAGTTTCTCTTCAACGAGAGAATCCGTTAGTGACCGCTCCAAATCATCTGGAACAGCTAGGTACGAATCGAGATTGAGAGTTGATAATGCAAACTGATAGAAGCGAGCTCCAATAGTTGTTGTCGGTTGTTCTGGATAGTACCTGTTTTGTAAAGTCACTTGGATGTTCTTCTGCATTGGATTGTGGAAACAAGTGACTTCATTGTCGTAATGACGGAAGAGAAGCATAATGTCCTTTGCATTCACCACTACCATTTGCTGAGTACAATCAATTCCTGTTGCCGTTGGTGTCTTCTGAAATGGATAGAATGAGATCTTCTCTGCTGGAATTGTTCCAGGACGATTCTGATACATCTCCATGAGTTTCTTTATCGCACCATCTTTCATTTTGTATCCAGCACTCATGCAATACACATCATCAATTCGATAGTTTGTGACGTTCAATGAGATGTACTGATCGACGAATTCTGGTTCTGTTGTCACGGCATTGGCTGTTGAACAAACAATGTCTTTAGTAACGGTTGGTTGAAGAAATGATTGGCCAATTTGAACGAAAATCTTTGTGCATGAGGTGACAAGGTTATTCAAGAAATAGGGACGATGTTGAATGCAATTGAGATTTGCTGCTTTAATAGTTGGTGCTGCAGCTGTTCCAGTTACGAGTGATGATAGTGTATCTTTCAAAGTGAGTTCAGGATTCACAGAACAACAAACAAACGCATCCTCATTCATGTGCACACTCAATTTCAAATCACCAAAAAGACATTTTGGATAGTCAGTCATTCCAGAGAATATTAGAAGATCTTCAAGATTGATTGACACACGAATAGGCACATCAATAGTGTCTTGAAACACTCCTGTTCCAGATGTTGTTGTAAAATCAGAAAGTGGAATATAGACACCAGCTACAGATTCATCATGCTCCCATGCGTTTTTCCAAGGTGTGTGACAATGTTTTCGATTCTCCAATTGACTCTTCGGTTTTATCATATTGTAGATGTGAGACTCCATTGAAACGTCATTGTTTGTTGTGCTGATGATTCTCTGATTGTTGTGAAGAACAGTAAGGTCACGAAAGATTGATGCAGAATGCTTGAGTCCAACGAAGATGAAGATTCTCTCATTCATGTACGATCCAACCTTACCAGCTGTTGTTTGCCAATTATTAACTTTCAGAGTCGCAGTCATGGTGAACGTTATGAATGAATCATCAATTTGACAAATGTCCTGATTACCAGTCAGTGGAATGATTATCTCTTGTCCTGTGTAGAATCGTGCATTCTCTGATGGTTTCAATTCCTGAATCGAAGTACTGTGTGCTCCATCATTCATGAGGTAATTGATGTGATGCTCAGACATGAGTTGCTGTTGTATTTGACCCATGTCATCTCTTGTGTATTCTATCCTTCCAGTGGTATTTCCAGTCAAAGATGATGCTCCAGTTCTTTTGTTTGTCAGATGTGTTATATGCGAGTTCATTTTATCAAAAATAAAAAATTACATTTATGCTTTAACTCTAGTTACTTTTTCTTTTTTGGTTTCTTCACCTTAACCTTCGGCTTCAGCTTCTCTTCCAGTCTCAGTATTTCTCCTCTGAGTTTGTTCGCTACTGCTATGTTTCCTTCATCAATCGCTTGCTCGTATTGTGCCATCTTCTCTGCATGGATTTGCTGATCCGATTTCACATCTGGTATCATTTCAATTCCTGTCTGCGCTACCTTCGAAATCAGTGGTCCAACAAAGGGGATGAGATTCAGAAATGGAGCTCCAACTCTGAGTATATTTTTGCCAACTGCTGCTAATTTTGATAACCAACCTGGTGCCATTTTAGTAAAATAAAAATATTCGAATTCTAGTGAATGTTTATCCTTTGAATTGAATTTTGGAATTTGACGAGAGTGGCATATCATCATTGGAGTATCTCCCATTTCGAGGTGGTTCATATTCAATCATCTGCGGTTTTTGTTGACGATTGATCGCTTTATTTTGTTGATAAACGTCCATCATTCCTCCTAATCCGTTGAGTATTCCTCCTGCTGTTTGTCCAAATTTACTGTTCGTTTGTGAGAGCAATCCACCACCAACTTGAAGGAATGTTGGAGCTAGAGGTTTGATGAATTGAAAGAATTGTTTGCCGATATTTTTGAGTTTGTTGAAACTTCCTGGTGCCATTTATAGAAAAATAAAAATACAATTCATTTATAATTTTAGCGAGGAATTGCTTTCGTCAGAGAAATGCCATAATTGAGAATGGTGTTGTATGCTTCATTGAAGGCAATACTCATGTCTTTCCACCAACAAGGATCTTGAAAATGGTTCTAAACACTGGGAGTTTATTCAGACATAGGCACTTGTCAGACAAATCATCCAGTTCGATCACCACATCATTAATCCCAGTGAGTGTAGCAATCAGTGCACATAAATCACTTTGGTTCGTGATCAGTTTCTTCGATGGTTCAATGAGATTATTCAATAGTTTCTTTTCACAAGCGAATGCATTCTTGTAGACGAGTAATAACTGATCTTTGAATGCCGAAATATTAGAAATATATTCTCGAAGTGGAATAGAACGACTTTGAATGGGGCTGATGGATATGTCTCTAGTGGTGGATCATAAACACCTGGAACATTATCGAGTTCGACATTAGCGCTTTGTTCATTACGATCTTCGAGCTTAGATCTTCCAGAATTCGAACCTTTATTGTCGATGATGACATTGTTGGTGATTGATGTTGGGACTGAAGAAGAACTTGTGTGTTTCGTAAATTGACAACTGAGAATTGGTTGCATCACTTTCTATAAAAATAAAAAATATATATTAATGTTTTTAATCAGACATTTCTTTCTGTTACTGAACATATTGAGAGTAAGCTGGCATATTCGAAGATTGGTATTGACCGATATCTTCATCTGTTCTTGTTGCATATGCTTTGCGTGTCAGAGTACTAATCTCTGATGCTATGGTAGCATTATGTCTACCAAGGAATGTTTGCAAATTTTCTTGATTTGTGATGAATTCTAGAAACTGTGGATACACCTGCTCCTTGAAATCCTTTCTTTCTTCATTCTCTGATGTCCTTCGTTGGTACTGTCGAATCCTGAAAGATGTTCTTCAAGCCATCTGTCCCACATTTGTGATGCTACTTTCGATTGAATTGAATTGAACACCATATTGTCGATTACTCTTTTCCCAGTATCTGCTGGATTATCTCGACTGGCACGAGTTATTCCCAATTCATTTGTCATGAAGTCACCAACAGCTTTCTTCATTATTGCATAAGGTTGTTGTGATCTTTGTGCTTGCATGTCTCCATAGCTGATGTCTCGAAAACTGGATGGTAGATCGTATGATCCATTCTTGAGGAAATTAGAGTGTGAAGCTTTGATTCTCCCTTCCGAATTGGCGATTAAATGCTGTATATGATGTCTGTTTTCGCTTGTCTGGTGTTGGATTCATTGCGTAGTATGTCTCTTTGACCGGTCTACTGTTGTATGGTGCGAGCATGGCTCCATTGACTGCAATCAAATCTTTCGTCTCATTATCGTAGACCATCACATCTGGGATTTTTCCATGTTGTTCCATTAGAACAGTCCAATTCTGTCCAGTTCTCTTGATGTACTCAAGCGCTGATGGATAACTACTGAGGGCATCGTTCCATCTGGTTTGAATATCATCGTCAGCATAGATTCTTTTCATCGCTGCTTGAGTTTCTGCTGCGTATCTCATTTTTGGTTTCTTCTCTTGTTTTTCTTGTTGGTTGGTTGTACACAATCTGTGGTATCATTGACATTTCATACAAAATAAAACCAAAACTATATTTTAATTAGAGTTAAATCACAAATGAACAAATCGAATCAATCATTAACAGCATACGTGAATGCAAAATTGAGTGAAGCTTCTAATAGGAATGTTTCTCATGAAGTGCAATCACAGATTCATCCAGACTTGAATTTCAATCGCAATAGTGTCAATGTCCTTGTTGGAAATAGAGGAAGTGGGAAAACATTTTATGCACTTCGAGAAGTTGCCAAGCTACAGAATGTTCAAGTTAGGAATGAACTATTCCATCTGTTTGTCTTCGTCACTGATAAGAACATAGATCCTACATTCGACAAATTCAAACCAATACTGAATGTTCCTTATGTGAAAGTCAAATACGATGATGCACTTCCATTTCTGTTGGAACTCTCCGAATCGAAAGCTGCATATGAAGAAATTATTGACAATCAGTGGCAAAACAGAATCACTGATGAGTGTCGAGAGAATCTCTTTGACTCACTTTACATCGATGATTTCTCAGTTAAGAATCTTCAAACGATTATCCTCCTTGATGACTGTCGTAGGATCCTAGGTGAACGTAGAACATCCAAAAATAGAATGACAATGATGGACTTACTACTGGAGAATCGACAACCGAAGTTCACATTCTTTCTGACGATGCATGAGCTCTTCAGTTTGTCAGCAGACATGAAGTCAAACATTGATTCAATGTGGATCTTTGGAGGATTCAACAAAGAACGAATCAGTCGAGTCTATCCTCAGTTGAACTCACCAATTGATATTCGACATTTTTGGAATATCTATCAACGAAAACAGAAATGTGAAGCAATCATTCTTCGATACAATACTGATGGAGTAGCACTGAATGAGATCAACAAAGAAGGGTTAAACCGGACTGTCCGTTAAGTCTTGAATAAGGTTGTTGATGGTCTCGTCAAGACTTCGAAGTCTCATGCTGAGAGTATCAGTGAGCGTTCGAATTGATTCTTCAATGTCGGACAATCTCTGATCATTCGAGAGTGCATTAGGAGTAGTGGAAGCATCGACATATCGTTTCCTCAGTGCAATTTCACCTCTTATTTTTGTGATTCTGTATCCATCGATTTGAATCATCCTATTCAGTTTCTGAGTTGTGTACTCATTCAGTTCTTTTCTATTCTTCTCCAAGTATCTCTGAAAGTCGTGGATGTTTGTGAACTCTTTCTGCTCAGGATCAAACGGTTCTAATATTTTCAGTGATGACATTTAAATGAAATAAAAATATCTGAAACATTTTTGAGATTAGATTTAATTAAATTCAGCAATGAATTGTGGAGTTACGTCGTCAATTGACTCAGCATGAAACTTCGTGTGTTGGATCGGAACGTAGACAACTTTTGACAGACAAGTGAGACCATTCAGTAGAGTAGCTACGACATTACCGTGTTTGTATTCGATGAATTTCCCCACGAATTGAAACTGTCTACGCTTCTTCTGAAACTTGGCAACAGTCTTGTCTAAATCAAGGTGAATTAGTAGAATGTTTCCTGGCTTGTACTTCCATAGCATCTGTGTAATCTGTTGCTTTTGGATGTTCTTTAATTGTTCTTCACAACTGGAGATATACAGAGCTTCGATTTCACGATTGTTTTGTGCCTGCTGTGGAGTGAACTTGTTCCAGTACGCTCGATGTGGAGTCATGTTGTAGTATTCCACCATCTGATTCATCAAGGAATGATTTGCAATTTGTGTCGCATTGTCTTGGAATCCATCTCTGATTGTTCTTATCACGCGATCGACAATTCTGTTGTGATTTGTAAATGGTGAGCTTGTGAAATATGTGCTGACATTCTGATCCTTGAAAAACTCTGATGCTTCTCTACTTGTCCATGCTGCTTCTCCATCACCACGAATGTTATTGACGCTGACTCCACGATGATTTATCAGATCGTTGATTGCAGTCTTGACTTTGCTCCATGATTTATCCAGAACTGGAATCACTACAAGGTATTTAGTGTTGATGTTAATTGCGAAGAGGTATATCTGAAGTACTGTTTTCGACGTTGGTGATTGGATAAAAACGAGATCAATTTCCCATGATCCATTCTTGGGAGAAAAGTATGGTCGATCACAATTCTGTGGAACCTTTCTGTCAGATGTCTTCTGTGGATCACCTGTAATTGCTTTCGACATGAACTGCATTTTTGATCGAAATGGATCATACTATTTTTCCGTTGTTTTTGGAATCATTGGTGGATCAATAATCCTTTACTTCCTTTTTTCTCTGGATTTTCTCGGATGCTACACTCCATCTGTGATCAAATTCCTCATACCAATCCTGAAATGATCTTCCTCCGAATGGGATTTGTTTTGTGAGTCAGAATGAAGTCAAGATCTTCGTTCGCAATCTTTCTGTTTATCGAGGCTCGAACAAAGTGTCTCTGTTCATTTTATTTGCATCCAGAATGTGATGAAATAAAGTGTTCCATCTGCTTTGATTATTCATTATTGAGTTCTCAGCTTTGATCTGTTCATCTTCTGAATCGTTTCTCTGTTGATGATCAAACAACTTTCATTCTCCCAACTTATTGAGTACTGCTGTGTCGTCGGTTCATCTTCTGTCTGATCTCTCACTGGGTGGTTGAACACGGTTGGTGGAAGAAGGATTTCTCTCATTGATCCTGCATCTGTGAAATTGGTGTTATCATATCTTCATCATCATCATCATCATCATCATCCCTCATCATCCCTTCGAACTCTCCTTCATTGGATATTCATATATTCAAACCCCATTGATTCTTCAGTCCAGGAATAATTAGATCTTCAGGTGGTTCTATTGCTATTGGTCTTGCACTGGAATGGGTATTGGTCTTGCCTCTGCAGGGCTTTGAACTCTTGGTGAGAGAGTCACTTCCTGATTGTACTTTCGATGATATTCCTTTATACATCTTGTATGCTTTTTCACATCTCCAATCACTAAAACGTTTTCCCAAGAATTCAATAAGAAACTGTGAGACTACTTTTGTTCCATCTGAAATAGTTAAATTAGGAGGTAATCCACCATTGAACCAATCCTCGAAAATATGTTTCATCGTTTGCTACATATTCTCCATGAATCAAAGACATCATATACTGGTAAAGTGTTGGTTCCATTGAACTTGACATTGAATATTTCCTCTT